>BMAW01120053.1:31280-64617 GCA_019974015.1 Nephila pilipes
TCATTTGGTTCGATTGCATTGTATGTAGACTATGGAATGTATATGTATGGAGATATGGAATATATATAACTCTATCTCTATGTATATATAACTATGAATATGGTGTATATATATATATATATATATATAAGGAATTTATTATCAATATATGTATATATTGATTATACATATATGATGGAATTGCTCTTTCCTATATATGAGTAATGATTTACATATATGTAATATCTTATATATATATATGTGGAGTATTCAGAGTTGTATGTAAATTCATATATGTATATATATATATATGAATATATATATATATATAGAATTTAATATCATATATATATATAAAAGAAACTTTGCTGTTTGTAGAAGATGCAAAGCACCATGAGAGGTCATCCGGGAATCAAGTGAGTTAACGTAAAATGTCAGTGGATATTATGCAAATTAATAAGTTTTAAGAATACATCGCGCGTGCTGGCAGCGTGCGCAACGCCCTCAATTGAAAGCGTATGAAATAAAGTGCTGGCGGACGTTGAAAAAAAATCGTGATTATTTGGTAACCGAAACGTTTAAATTGCCAGGACGGTAGCCGACGGAAAGATAAGAAATTCAGTAACACGGGTTTGGTGAGGGAGGATAATCTGTGGCCTTCGGGGAGGATTTTCCTATCGCGCAATAACGACTCTGTATGCAGACAGTTCCACAGTGAGTACGGAAGAGTTTGGAAGCTTGATGGACGGAAGACCCCCCCCCCCACCGTAGAAGAACGATCGAGGCAGAATGTAAAGAAATTTAAAATTGTTAAAATATTATGCTATATCCTTTGTTATTTGTTATGTGACATCGTAAAAATAAAATAGCTTAGTGACGTCATCAAGACTGTTCCATGAATCAAGTTTCAGCTTTTTTAATCAACAACCAAAAAGAGATATATAATATAAAGGCACGCCTATCTAATAGGTAAGCGAAATGTTCTTACTTGTTAGACGAATGACTTACTTGTTCCCTGTGAATTGTGAGAGAAAATTCTAGTTCACAAAATGTCTTGAACCTTCCTAACCTAATGGCTCCCATTTCCATAATTTATTTCATGACAGCTCCCATAGTTTTTTAATTGTAACTTATTTTTTTAAGTATTCCTGAAATAGCTAGATTTATTACTATAACCTTTTTTCTTAACAAAAAGAAAGAAAGAAAATGTCCATTGACTCTACTGGGTTTAATCGACCCATAACGCGAATATGCAAAAAAAAATCAAGTAATTTTGGGACAGACTAATTGCAAATAATGCCCGATAAATGTCGAGTGATGTAAAATACATTTTCCTTAATATTTGGATTTCATCCAGATATGAATCGCATTTCATATATGCCAAAAAGAATAAATAGATAATTCGTTCAGCTACAAACCAGGAAACCAAAGGAAAGAAAACAGATGTTATTTAAAATGTTATATATATATATATATATATAACGAACTAAATATAGAGTAGATGCAACTGAGAGAGAGAGAAATTAATTAGTTGTTTCGTACATACAAAAGGGAAAACAAAAATTACCAATGTGTCGATGAGAATGATATTTCCATTTATAGTAACGCCTTTTAGCTTTTCAGTATGAAGCACTGCCTGTCCTTTTGAATGTAGATCTTACAAGAAACATACTGTTCCTTATGTCGCGAATAAACAATTCGAAATGGGCTCATTCAAAATCATCCAAATACATGTGGTCAATTTTTTCTTAAATTTATAAATGTTAGGATCAACAGTGAAAATGTAGTAGGAGTCATGTCTGGTATTTATTTGGAAGTTGGTTTTAAATGTAACTATTACAGTTAAGAAAATCATTTTTAGAGGTCTCACTATTCTAATGAAAATCAACGTTTAATAGTAAAAGCTGGGTAAGTTAATAGTGCATAATAGTTATATATATATTAATTGTACGAGGATCGTTCAATAAGTCCTTTGAAAATCCAAGAGATGACGCTCTTTGCATAGAAAATGGTTTGTTTTTAGTAAGTAGTTAATTATGAATGACTGGACATCTGTCTAAGTTTCAGTTATTTCCTTCTCATAGTTTCATTTTTATTGTCAATTGAAGTAAGAAACCTTTCGAAACCTTACTAGTTAGGTGGCTTTAAAAAGATGGAGAAATGCTTGGAAAAATGCATACAGTCAAAAGCAGATTATGTTGAAAAATAAAAAAAATATATCTACTTAAAATAATTTACTTTGCTTCCTTCTTACTAATGACTTATTGAGCCACCCTCGTACGTTTAATAGATCTACGTATTTCATAATTTTTTAGGTTTTCGGAGGCTTTGAAAACATTTTCAAAATCGCCCTTTTCTTCGTCTTTGAATAACTTTAATTGTGACACCAACCCTTATCTTTTTGAAATGGTCAATGCAAACTGGTAGGATTTTCATAAGAACTAATTCAATGGTTACCTTTTCCCTCACATCCTCATGATTTGCAACCACCTTGATTCGAACTGTCAGGATCCTGTCAGGCCTATGTTGCGATGGCTGATTAGCGATTATAGATATGGGATTGACCAGGATTTGTGAATAGGCAGGAGGAGCATTTTTCTCCCTTAAGTTTTCGATTTCTTCTAATTGTAATTGATTCCTTATCAAAAGACATTTTTAATTGAGCTTTAGTACTTTCATCAATTAACCCGCAATGCTTTAGTCGTTTTTAATTTCAATTTTCTGCTCAGCCTGTATTGCTACCCAGACACTGAATTCTACAACATTAATCTTGTATTGAGCATACGGATTTGTCCAAATCTAATTAAATCAAAAAGTATTTCAATACCCAATAACAAATCAATTCCTTCTGATACTTTTAAAGATCAAAATATTCGAGGTTAAATCTGTCTGGAAGGTATCAATGCGGTTTCGGAGTTGCAAAAAAACCCCTCTAATTTATAAGAATAAGTTTCATCCTTGATGCAAGTAACAGCATTTGATTTGGAATTCATAGTTATAGAGATTTCTTATAAACAACTTACTGATATTTTTTCTTTTATCCTTTGCAAATAAATGTAGCAGGTCAGCAAATCAAGATCAGCACAGAAACGAATTACACTTCCACTATCAAACAAAGCTTTAGCTAGTAATAAATTTCGATCAGTTCTCTTAATAAAAACAGCATCATCATTTATTTTGGGCTCTTACTAGTATAAACCGAAGACGTTTAAAACACACATTGTGGTTTTGACTTCTGAACGGACTCGCATCAACCTTAGGTAGAACAGTTTGATCTGTGGTGTTTATCTGGGATCTCCCTTTATTTTTTGCTCCGGAATCGACACTTTTACTCTCTCATAAGAAATAATAAGTTAAGGGCTTTTTAATACATATTCGATTATTATAATTTGAAGCCAAATTTTTCACTATATGAGAACCGAAATCACAATTGCATGAATTGTAATTTTTTTCTTTTTTATGATTTCCATTTTTGTCTTTAACACTGCATTTTAAAAAAATGTTTTCTGCATCACACATTTGAAGAATAATTCACCAGAAGAATCCTTCCCAAGAAGACTTATTCACAAGAAGAATAATTCACTATAATTATTCACAAGAAGAAGAATTCACTATAATTATTCACAAGAAGAATCATTCTCAATAATAATTCACAAGAAAAATCATTCCAATGAAGAATAATTCACAAGAAAAATCATTCCAATGAAGAATAATTCACGAGAAAAATCATTCAAATGAAGAATAATTCACAATGAAATTTGAATTATTGATATATTCTTTTGGGAAAATTTCTTTTTGGTATTACTGAAAATTTAGTGGCTTTTAAGGTTCTAGGATTTTTTAAAGGAAATTCCACCAACTCTGATAATTTAGGTAATGTTCTCTTTACTTCTAATTTCTTTCCTACCAAAGGTTCGTATTTTAATTAAGTTTTTTTTGGGATTAAAATGAATGCGAAAACAGTTGAAAAATACCTGTCTAAATTTTACTTTAAGCATTTACACGATCTTATGACTTCATATGTTATATCGAATTATACGTAAAATTGCAAAATCTGAATAATTTTGAACTGTAGGGATATTCATAAATATCTTGAAATACGTATAAATTTGTACTCTTTCGTTAATTCTCTTCTAAGTGCGACTGCGTTAACTCATAATTAGAATGCGTTGTAGAAATTCTTGGAATCATTCTAAAGGCATCTCCTCGCAAAGTTACCTTTTAATACTGTAACTTTATAGCCTTTCATATTTCTGGGTCAGTGAACAATAATTCTAATTCACTAACACTAGTCTGGCAAAAAAGTGGTTACGGTAGCCTGGTGGTCAGGGTTGCAAATTCGTAGCCTGCATTGTTTCCTACGAGTCATAGGTACGAGTCCTGATATCACTTAAGATCCGCAGAGCAGCGTGGTTGAATTATGATAAATCTTTGGAGGCTCCAAGTCCTCCAATTGGAATTGGTGAGGAAATTTGAAGAGAGAGGGGCAGCTCAGGTGTAATTCTAGTCACTTGACTGATGCACAATACGAGGTCCATCGTCAAGAACCCTCGTTTTGCATCGAAGTGTGTCGTTAACAAACAATCAATCTACGTGTATGATAATGTTTTATCTTCCTTGACTAAATGCTTAAACTGTACAATGACAAAAAAGAAATGGTAATTAAAATAAAGATAAATAAATAAATCATAAAAAGTGATAATGAATAATAATATAAATGATAAATAAATAAATAATCAAAGATGATTATCAAACAAATAATTTTTTTATAACTTATACTTTTATATTTTGTCAACGTAAACAACATTATAACATTGATTCATAGAATCAAAACAATAAAAATATTTAAATCGAAAATGCTGAGGAGCAATATTTTTCCAGATGCATCTATTATCATTTTTTTTTATAAACTTTAGAAATATTTCTTATTATATAGATTCTCATATATAAATGGTCGTTCGTAATCTATGGTCATGATCGGAAACTCGCACCTGACGTTGTGTCACTCGAGTCGTGTGTTCGAGCCTTGAAGCCACCAAAGATCCATCGTGTTGAGGATTTGATGTACGTTAAATCTGACATGGCTCAAAAGTCCTTCCTTTGGCGTGGTGTGGAAGTTTCTTGTAGAAGGAGGCCTCTCAGGTATCCTAGTCACTTAACGATTACAAGGTCCAATAAATTTCGAGTTGCTTCTAAACGATAATTGAATAATGAATGATGATTATACAATAATCAAAGAATTTATAAATATTTTTTACTTTTGTTATTCCTTAACGTGACTTACTTATTATTACGAAGTAAATAATTTATAATAATATTTTTGTAAATTGATATATGAATATTATTGTTTTAAAATGCAATTTTAATCACACTTAAATTAAAGGCATCTAGTTTATCATAAATATTACTACGTAATTTCTGTTCTAGAATGTAATTTTACATGAAGAAGAAAAACAAGCTTCATTATTCCTATCATTTGTAGGAATTAAATTTAAATTAGTTGGATTAAAGCAAGATTAGGTTCACAATCATAATTTTTAACAAAGATGATTAGGTAATCTATATTACAGTACTATAATTTTCTTGTAATGCTACACAAATTAAAACATTAAATTTCTCAATTTTTGTTATATAAATTAAGTTGTCTAATCATTAGAACTGGTATTTTTGTCAGATCTTCAATGTCAATGGAAAAGATGATACCTTCAAAATCATTTCTATAAATAGAGAGGATTTTTTTTTTTTTTTTTTTGTCTTACATGTGTTTAAAAATATCTGAACTGTTTTTAATTACAGCTATTTTACTTAGGATCTTGATTATATTTTGTAACAGTATGAAATTTAATAGGATTTTTATGGATTTTAGGTGTTAAAAACCTGAGAAGTGTAATAATAGTTATCTGAATAACCAGTTTTTATTTTTTAACACAGTAATTTAAGTCACTTTTTCATTTCTATTTCACTAAACTTTATTTTATGAAAAGTACGAGAGACGTTCAATAAATCCTTAGAAAAAGACAGACCATCTAAAAAATTAGATTTCCGAAGGTCCTCAAAATAGACTTCTGTTTGAGTGATGACCTCTTCTTTCGATGTGAATCGTTGCCCACCGAACCATTTTTTTAAGTTTGGAAATAAAAAAAAAGTGATTGAGGACCAAATCCGGTGGATGTTGTAATAATTCAAATGTTAATGCCGTGATTTTGGCCATCGAAACTCTGTCTTGATACCATAGGAACTTTTTTTTTTCAAATGAAGACGTTTTTTCTTAATTTCTCCACTTAACCGGTGCAATAAGGACACGTAAGACCCTCCAGTTATTGTTTTTCTTTTTTCCAAGTAATCAGTGTAGATGATTCCACGTGCATTCCAAAAAACCGCGGCAATCACCTTCCCGGCTGATTTCACTGTCTTTGCTTTCTTCGGAGCCCGTTCGTCTTCGAAAATCCACTGCTTTGACTATTTCCATTATCTCTGGAGTGTGGTATTGTATCCACGTTTCGTCCACAGTTAAGTATCGATGCAGAAACTTGTCCAGATTGCGACGAAAAAGTGCCAAAATTGCCTCAGAGTCGACCACACAATTGCCCTTATTTTCTACTGATAACAATTACGGCCTCCATCTTGCTGAGATTTTTTTCACATCCAAATTTTCGTGCAAAACTGAAAACATTGTACCTTGCAATTTGCTAGTGGCTTCAACTGTTCCACGCACTTTGATTCGTCGATCACTCAAAACCATATCGTGGATGAGCCATACTCAAACTCATTTATCCCATTGTAAATAGTTGCAAACGCAGGAACACATGTGCCATGAACTTCATACAACCTAGGTATGATCTCTTTCGGTGTTAAGTCATTCAAATATAAGTATTTAATCACCGCTTGGTAAATTCATTTTTATAAATAAACATAAGTTTCTTGCTTCAATCGACAATAAAAAGGAAACCATGTGATGGAAATAACTGAGACTTAGAAAACTTTCTGATGAGTCATGATGCTTATTAAAAACAAACCATTTTCGATGATGCAAGCACAATCTCTTGGATTTTCTAAGGACTTATTGTACGAGCCCCGAATCATCTTGAAAAGGTTTATTAAACATTTTACTGTAGTAAAATGTACAAATCATACCGTAATTTCCTATTATTTTATCATCATAACTAACGAAAAAAGTTTTTTTTTTCTTCTTGTAAATATATAACTAACTACTTAATATCTATAAATGTTACACTATTTTTTGCTCTGAAAATTAGTTTTCATAAAACACGAAAAAAAAATTTTTTTAAAAAATGAAACATTATTCCAAGGAAAAAAAAAGTAGAAATATTAAAAAATGAAAGCTTTTAGTTAATTCGAAATTAGCAAAAAAATACATACGAAGATGAAGAATAATGAGATGGGGAACGGAAACCCAGATCTGGAAGTTAGAGTACTACTGGTGTTTCATCCACTATACCGGATTGAGCATTTTATCAAAGAACCTAAAAAGTATTTAAAAAAAAAAATATGAACTAGGTAGCATTAGAATTTTAAAGAACATCTCGTCGGCGTTTGATATTAGGATTTGAGGAATAAGAATGGATGTAAGAGAGAAAGGGTTTTCAGTAACAGACATGCTTTAGTAAAAATTTAGAGCGTTTTGTTAAAAATGTTGTTTAATAGTGGAAAGTCAAATTATTCGTGACGAAATAATTAAATGATTCATTCGGAACGAATGATTATTTTACAATAAAGAACAAAAAAACGTATAAAAATAATGATTTCTAAAAAATAACTTTCTGCTTCAAAGAACAAAGGAATAACTATAATGATCTTCAAGAAGCAACATAAATATAGATAATCAACAGCAACGAAAGACATCATATACCCTCACCAATAGTTTTTAACGTATCAAATTTCGTGTATGGGGGGGGCTTTCCATTTTAGTGTTAAAGTCGCACTTTCAAACATCCTCACATAAGCTCTTCATTTTAATTATACAGAGGAACAGAAACTAATGTGGCTCAGTTAATTTTAAACCAATTACAAAAAAGTCAGTTGTATAAACAAAACTTTTGCGGAAAATGTGTTGCGTCTGATGAGAAAAAAAAAGGGTTGAAGGGGAAAATATATCACCTGAAATAAATTTGAAGTTTTTTCGCCCGCGGGAATATGTTTATAGCTCTTTAAGTACATCAATGAAGCACTAAAAACTTTTGGAATGATACGATCAATTATGGGGATTTGTATATCGGACAAATAAACAAACAACGAACCTGCAAGGTTACTTATATAAATAATTATATATATGTGAAAATATTTTTAACTACAAATTGTTTAATATTTCCTTCTTTTTAAATTCTAATTTTCCCCCCTAAATTTAATTTTTTAATTATGTTTCTTTTTAATATTTTTTTTCGTTACTATCTTTGTTTTTGTTTCTATTTTGTTACTATTTTCATCACATTTGATTAGATTTGGATGAAGAAACTACAGATTGTAATTGAAGTGGACACTTCGCAACCCGCACGTGTTACAGAATGAGAGAAAAAGCATTTGCTCTAACCTAGAACAGATACGTACCACACTGTGTCTAATTGATCCATTCACAGGAAATTATAAAAAAAATTTAATAGGGTAGGAAGGTTAAGTAATTAAATAATAATTTTTATTTACTACATTAATGACATAATATATTCAATTAAAGGTGTTATTTTACACATTAACTATTCTTACCTCTGAAAATGCAGCTCGCACAGCTCCACACCTAGGCACTAACATACTGGCGATGTTTCATTCTCGCGAACGGACGAGTCCAGAGTCTTGAAAACCTTTCAGGTAAGGGGGGCGTATATTTCCACAAGGTCAAAAGGCGAACGCGTTTGAATGAGTCGGAAGCAAAGAAGAGATAGGTGAGGCCAGTTGACAGGTATCGAACCCACCTGAATAACAATCGCTCTTAACTATGGGACTAACAGAGGAATTCATGGTATGTTTGAAGCCTTATTTGGCGAACGAGCATCTCATGGGTTTTGTAACAATATCTCTAATATCAAGAATTTCTCATAAGAAAGTTGGAATTAAATAATTACTATTCAACTGGATCACATGTTTTTTTCGCTGTAAAAATGGATTCCTCGTTCAGAATCGTAAATGAATGCATTACTACAGAATTAATACTCATTTAAATACTTGCTCTACGCATGTAAAGATACATATACACATACAAGAAAAATCATACCTGTCCCTTTTTATTTATTTTTTGACGCACAAAAGTTTACTATCATAACGAAAAATAGGAAGAAAAAAATATAACTCAAAATAATTATTAACAACAACAAAAAACAACAACTTAGCATCTGTAATTCTTTACCAAACATTTTCATGCGTTCATCCGGATTGTAAAGTAAAAAAGAATTATTCATATGCATTTGCCTTTTTATTTCGTGAATCAATTATTCTGATGCGATGCCCTCCCCCTCACAGGATCTCCTTAGTAAATCTGTATAAATAAACATTTCATTTGATCGTGTAACGCCAAAGAAGAAATAAACATTTTACAATAAGTTAATTGTATCAAAATAACAAAATTATCAATCATTTTTTTTTTTTTTCATTATTGTGAAATCTGTCGTTTTATTGCTTTAATTCTACATCTTACTCATTTTTTCTGGAAATTAAACTCACAATGCCACATTATTATAACTATATCACATACTACATTCTTTTTTGGTGAATTGATTTTACCCTTATATGCCGCTGATTGTCGGTTTCAATCGAGTTTAGTTTAGCTTAGTTTTTATTAACGTCGCACTAGAAGCAACACGAGGGCTATTGGCGACGGACCTCGTAATTTTGAACCACGGTCAAATGACGAGGACGACACCTGAGCTGGCACCCCCCTCTCCTAACATCCACACCACACCAACGGGAGGCCTTTGGGCCCCGAACAGATTTAACGTGCATCAGCCCCGGCTACACGGCGGGTCTTTGGCAGCCAAGGATCTAACCCGCGACTGAACGAAAACCGCTGGCCGCTAGTCCACGACCTTGACCACTAGGCTATCGCGGCCCCTCGGTTTCAATCGAACCGAGGGAGCTGAAATCCCGTCAAGTTGAACAGTTGATGCTAGAGACTGAGGACCTGCTGGGAAGCTAAGTGCCGCCTCAGGTGTTGGTCGTTTCATCTGATAGTGTATCAAAATCATGTGGCTAGAGTTCAAAGATTTCTGTAAGCCCTAGTTAGTGGCCGCAATAGCCTAGTGGTCATTTTCAAGAACTCGCAGTCGGAGATGTTTCGTCGAGTCGTGGATTCGAGTCCTGATGCCACTAGGGATCCACTATGTAGCGGAACTGATTCACGTTAGCTCTATTGAGGTACTAACTCAGGTATTGTTCTGGTCCCTTGACCAAGGTTCTAAAGAAGAGACGTTAATAAACCTTCAGTAAATGAAAAAGGCTTAGTTGGCGAGCAATAATTATATGGGCTTAGTAATAATTATGTAACGCCTCCTACTATTTCCTTCAAGGATCTCTATTAAACTTATGTAGATAAATATACGTGAAATGAAAAGACGTCAGATAATTATTGTTTCAGTTTAATTATATTCTTCGAGTTATGAATGTCCAAGCAGCATCACTCTCTAAGTTTATTAATCCTCAACGCACTTGAATATATTTTGGAATAACAATCTGAGTTTCCTCTTACCAACTCATTCGGGTTGTATTGGTAAAAATTCGATATAAAAACCAACGTTTTTATATGGTGACAAAGTTTATTAAAGAAAATTATTGAAATATTAGTTAAAACTGTTAGTTATTTTTAACTTTAAAATTTACTTAAAAAGAGACATTTGTGAGCGTATTAAAAAATTTATAATACTCATAAAATCAAAACATGCATTTGAAAGTTTGTAAGTCATTCTATTAAAAAAAAATGGGAACCAGAATTCAGAAAAAATTATTGTGATAAGACATGGCGCCAAATATTGGAATCTTCCTTTCTTGCCAATGATTACTGACTAAAAGTCAGCAACCCTTACTATCTCGGAGATAGTAAAAGGGAGATAGTATCTCCCCTTTGTGAGTACAAAGGTTTTACGATACCTCATGTGGTGTGGGGAGTGCCCGGTGTTACCAGAGGGGGGAAAGAAATTTTTTCCTCAATCCTAAAAGCGCTCAACTTGGAAAATAGCCCTGAATGTTTCCAAGACAGAGGCCGTCTTCTTTAATAAAAATAATAGAAACATTGAACCTGACATATATTTAAACAATAACAAAATCCCCTGGTCCGGGTCCACAAAATACCTCGGTGTTACGTTAGATAAGAAACTCACTTTCAAACAACACGTAATACTAATTAAGCAGCAATATAAAGCAGCAGTCAGAAAATTTTTTCCCCTTCTCGCGAGAGACTCTACATTAAATAGAACCAACAAGATGCTTATCTATGCACTGATGCTTAGACCTATCCTGACTTACGCCTCCCCTGTCTGGGCCCACTGTGCACCTACTACTATGGATATCCTAGAAAGCTCTCAATCCAGCATCCTACGAACAATAGTAAAAGCACACTGGTACATGCGCACTGCTGATATCAGAAATTCATTAAATTTCCCAACCCTCAAGCAATTCATCAAAAAACTAGCGAAAAACTTCTACAATAAAATCGATATCTCCACCAACAGAACCATTCAGGCAATAGAGAAATATACTCCAATAAATAATAATCAACTTCTGCACAGACCATGCGAAATACTACTTGATTAATTCTCAATTTCTCTTCATCATCATTTTCCTACACCATTTCCTGCCAAAATCTACTTCAAAATGACATGCATCATCAAAAACCAATAGGAGCGCACCCAGCAACCAATAGGAACGCTCCCTCTCCACATTCAAGAACCAACTTCAATTTCTTCTTAACCAGACATGAGGAATAAGTCAGGATACTTCTACCAACGCCACTAGTATTAGCCTCACTTAACAATAATAATAATCAATAGCATTTATTTAAAAAATAAAATGGACTACTCAGATTCTAATATCTAATAACTTAAATTTAATTTTAAATTTTAAAAATTTACTGATTCATAGTTATTATAACTTTTATTTTTAATTGTAAAATTAATAACTAAGCATTGCTCGTTTAACTTTTTTACTCTGGCAATTCATTATTTTTTCAATTTTTGAATTAACTTCTGGGCAAGCTGAAAACCAAAGTTCTGTCTCACCTCCAACTAATTAATTAAAACTGAGGATTAAAGCCCGTGAGGGTTATGCACCCCAATATAAAGTCACGTTCCTTCCTAAAAGCGCCGAGAGGAAAGAATATTTTGACTTATTAAAACTATTGAAATATTAGTTAAAACTTGTTGCAAACGTCTAAATATTGCATTGTTAGGCGAGTACGAACGATTCCCAAAATGTCAAAGCTCTAGCTTGATGGGAAGTTGGTTAAATTAACGATCGAAAGTTTGATGACACACACACACTCACCAAGTGAAATTCAGAAAAACGTTTTAATATCAACAGGGGTGAGGGTTCGAGTGATAAATCCAAGTCCCTTCTGTACACGTACTTACTCTCTAAAGAATCTTTATTTAAAGTCGGTCAGCCACTCACTTGTTCCACGACAAAAATTATCACCCCCCATCTACCGACTACTAACTGTTCTATCCAATTCCACTTCACTTTCTGTGGCCATGGTAGCTCAGTGGTCACGGTCACGGACTCGCTGTCATCGATTTTCGTCGAATCGTAGGTTCGAGTTTTGATGCCTCTAAAAACCCACTGTGTAGCCAGGGCTGATGCACGTTAAATCTGTCGAGGCCCAAAGTCCTCCCGTTGGCGTGGTGGGGAAGTAAGGAGGGGGCAGCTAAAGTATCGTCCTCGTCACTTGAGGGCCTTCGCCAACAGCCCTCGTGTTGCTTCCAGAGCGACGTCAATAAAACCAACCAACCTACTTCGCTTTTAACTTTCCTTTACTCTTCATTTATTTCTTCCGATTTTCTTTTACTTACATTTGCTCAAATTCATTCATAACATTTCTTAACTTCAATTAAATTTGCATACGTCACGTTTCATTTTGTTGGGGCGAGGTTTAAACTTAGAACAATTTAAACACAGAAAAAGTCCCAAAAGTTAATTAAGGGAAAATCGCAAAAATCGAATGTTACAATTACTATTTTGATCCCAGAAATTTCCTTCAAACATGATGAAATTGAAGAGATATTTTTTTTTTACATGTTTATGGTATTCCGTGCACTTTTACAATTAAAATACGTTGCTCGTTCGAAATGTATTGAAATGCTTGATATAACAGAGTTATTATTTACGTAAATAGTTTGATCGTTGAAGACAAAATTTACCTACACTGTAGAACACAATACAAATTATGAAGAGTTCTCACTTGCATTTCCTTTTAACTACTTTTGGGGATTTGTTACTACTATGTTTTGTAATGAGATCCTCGCCTTGTGAAAGAAATATGATATATATAAATGAACCTTGCTATTTAAGAAGTGTTATGGAAATTCCAATGGGGAGATAGACGAGTTAAAAGAAGTCATAGGAATATTATACAGGTTCGAAGTGTAAAATATTTAATTTGATTTTTTTGGTAAAAGTGTTTATAAATTTTTGTATTTGGTAGGCTTTGTATATTTTAGTAAACTTCTTTGATTTTTGTAAAGTCAATCAGTCAATACAGTTCGGCGATTAAAACATTCTAATATCGCACTAAATCGGAATGAGGACTTGCTTATTGCTTGTTGACTTCATATTTGCTTTTGGAGGTAAAAGTTTTTCATCAAAGTTAACTTCAAAAGTTTTTCGCTTTAAGTCCAAAAATAATAATAATAATAATTTGAAAAATCCGTTTAAATAAGCATAGATTAAAATTAATGTTTATTTTTACTTACTTCGTTTAAATATATTTATTATTTTTTAGTAACTGTTCATTTTCGAATTTTTGATTACTCTTGATCTATACCATTATTGATAATGTAATTACTGAAGTTATGCATTGTTTGGATCCGTGATCTGGTTTAAACACACTATTCTCAGACTAGAGTCTGTGACATAGTTTTAATAACGAGTATTTAAATTACTTTATCTCTACTTTTGAATATTCCAATTTTTTCTCTCTCTTGAGATTGCTTTGTGTTTTGGTAGAGCCGTTCCTATTTAACTTGATTGTAATTTTTATTACTGTTTTTAATTTTGCTTTGAATAAAAAGTGTCATGTATAATGTGTTTTTGAATTCTTTTTCGTTGTTTTTTAGTAAATTTTTAGCTTTATTACATTATAATATTTTGTACTTTTAAATTACGATAATATTTTTAAACTTGAAGGGCTTAGGTTGCTTGATTTTTACCGATTGTTTCAAATAATTATGCAATATTTGCAATTTTGTACATCTAATATTTTATTTTAGTTTTGGTTTTTAGTATTCATAACTTTTGAAATTTTAGTATGATTTTATATAATTTAAAATAAATTGTCTAATTAACATTAATAATTATATATATATATATATATATATATAGAATATTCGTTTTTCGTATGGGCGAATGTTTAAATTTTTTACAAGAGTTTCACATAAGTATTTTAGTATAAATTTTTAACGGGAAACAAACAAAAAATTATATGTAACATCATCATCAACAAAAAAAAAAAACTATGGAGAAAACAAATGGGTAGAGGTATAGATCGTGATTTCGCTTGACGTAATATGCACATATCTTTGTATTGCGACAGAAGAATCTTAGCGAAAGCGGTGTAAAAAGAAAGAAAAAGCTAAGTTCGCTGATGGTTGTGCACTTAAAATTTTATGTATAATGCACTAATCTATAGTTTTTTCCAGTTCTTTTTTTTAAAAACAGGGTTAAATGTTCATTACGTATACCATATGAACAAACGCTATTTAAATTGATCAATTTCTGAATGAAACAATTTATACTATTTTAAAGAAAATCCAAAATTGACACTCTTCAGGACTATTTTCAGAAATTCGCCAAAAATAAATCATACCTTCAAAATAAATACTCAAATTTAGATTTCTCAGGCAGTATGAAAATAGCAATCTTATGACATATCGTTTTAAAAACTAGGTTGAAATGTATACACACACAAAAAAAATCGCTGTAATAGAGAAGTATTAAAAATCATAGAAAATTATTAAAAAATAACAGATTTACGATTTTTAAATAATAAATTAAAGAAGACGCAATTTTAATTAAAATTTGAACTAGTCTTGAGTGTGTGGTTTTCCTTTAAAATTTTCTAAGCTTCAGAAACTCTCATAGCATAAGATGAAATTCAGAATTAATTCATTTGATGATAATATTTATTATATATTGTCGTCAAATGGAGCAACACATAATGTATCCAACCATGGTTTAGGTTCAGTTTTGCGGCCTATTGCTTTTGCAAGAACTCTCAAAACTGGTAAAGTTGAGCTCTGATGCTCGGACATTCCGAGTCTGTTCTTCAATAGCCTGTTTGAAACAATTTTTGACAAAACAATATTTGCCATGCTAATTATGAGTAAAACCTTCATCATCTGCAGCAGTTTTATCATCAGCAGCAGAGGTTTCTGATCCCGTATCCAGGTCACTTACGATTCTAAAATCTGAATCACCAGAATTTTCAATGTCAGAAAGCACGATCTGACCAGTTTGTCAGTATACATTCTATTTCTTTCATGTGAGATGAACGACACGCTTCTTATTTGGTCCCGATGCCAATAAAACAAAGATGTCACTTTACTTATCCACGAGAAATAAGACTAATATTAGCAACGTGCATTCTCAGTGTTTAACAAATAATCTATCCAAACTGCAATAGATAGACGCATGCGCACATACGCAAAACCGATGCACCAAGTACCGCCTGAACATAATAGCACCAGTCACAACAGCATCGCATTCTTTATTAGTGACACACTCTCCACTCTGTCAATACAATTTCAAATGCTACGTAAACCACGCTAAAAATTTGCGTGCTGTAATCATTGAAATTATTTGTTAGAAAATGAATAAAAATTCTATTTTCCATTAAGAACTAATCCTTGTAATTTTAGGTGATTCGAAATGAGTGATCACTAAGATGATATTTGATTAATTAATCTATTATATATATATATATATATATATATATATATTATATTTGTGTGTGTTAACGTCGCACTTAGGAAGGCCTTGGAACCTCTACAGATTTAAAATGCATCAGCTTCGCTAAATGGTACGTCAATAGTGGCATCAGGGCTCTAACTCAATGCCAATTATCATATAATAAGTGAAATAAGATGGATTGTAGAAATTTTATTGCATTTCAATTTTATTGTTGAAATGCTACTTACTAGATAATTTAACGCGAACTCGCGAAGGTGACCACTAGGCTATCGTGGCCACTTCTAAACTAATAAAAAATGACACGGAAAAGGACGTTGGAGTAGCTTTAAATTTGTCTACTTTAACTATACGAACAAATTTATAGAAACAATAGAAAAATTGAGTTGTCAATGACTACAACGCCTTCTGCACCAAGATAACACTATTAAGAAATAGAGAAATGTGTTTGCTACTCGAAAGCAATATGCCTTTAGTCAGGCAATAAATAGTAAAAAGGTCTGAAGTGTTTTTATGACATTCAGAATCAAAGAAGGAATATGAGAACAACTCTGAAGCTGACAGAGGTTGGTTCGATAAATTTAAAAAAAGAAACAACTTTTACAACATTCGAACCGCTGGAGTAACAGTGGGAGTACAGACACTGTTGATGCTTCAATTTTTTCAGATACTTAAAAAGACTCAACTGAAAGAGCAAATTATGATCTGAAATTTGTGTGTGTGCTTCTATTGTTAATCAGATTGGACTGATTTCTGGAAGAGAATGCCAAAGCACTCTCTCTCTCTCACACATTTATGTCATGCGAATAAAAGAAAATACCGGTATTTAAAGTTGCAAAAGACTGTTCCACTCTTCTTCTGGATGGTAATGCCAATTACGTTCTTTGGTTAAATCCACTGCATTCAAATCATTTCAAAACTCTAAGAACCATAAAAAAAATTTAAATGTATCTTCTCAGTGATTAAGGGATTTAATAAGAAATGAGTAAATAGTAACTTTTCCAAAATAGTCTATCGTATACGTAAAACGTTGCGATGAATTTTATTAAAGAAATAGAACCAATGTCTCTATTGTTGATGGATAATGTTCTAAGCTATCCCACCAACTTATCCGACTTAAGCTTTTGCATTCTAATCAAAATGTATTCCTATCATTTACATTGCGTACTTAATACAAGCAATGTATCAGAAAGTCATAAAAAACTTCAAGTCTTATTATCTTCTTCGCCCATGACAGCAATTTATTGATAAAACAGATGTGAAAAATAAAGAAAATGTGAGTTCTGAAAGCGATGCTCGGTTTAATCCGCGTTGACATCGGATTTTGGATAAAATTGGCACGTTATAATGTATTTTGGGGTAAATAAATTCATTGAATGGCTAGTCCTAATGATTTATTTCAAATTGTTCACTAACTGACACGACAAAACACACACATACGGGCGTTGAAGCTCTATCTTGAAGGCTTCTATAATAGTCTGTTTTCTCTCGTTTCTTTCGTCCAAATAGATACATTCTTCCTTACCCTCTCAGGGCTCGATATACTCCCCCCCCCTCGAAGCATAGCCGTTGCTAGATTATGGTGTCAGATCCTTATAGAATATATAGTGCAATTTCGGAAAAAAGAAATCAAATTTCCCTCGGTTGGCTACAATTAAATAATAAAATGATGAATGCAGTTTGATGGAAGATATATGTTCTTAGATATACAAGGATTATCAACGAGAAGACCCTAACATTGCTCAAATTCTCAACCTAATCTGTACAGCAGGATCAAAAGATGTAGATGAGCAGGATATTGAAGAAATGCTGCAGATTTCTGTTAGGAGACTTACCAACGACGTCTTTCAAAGTTTGGCAGAATAAGGAATTCATGTAGAACTTGAAAAGAGTAATTCCGAGAAAGGAAGATCCCCAAGTATTTGCTACGATTTTCCTTTGTAAAATTTTAACAACGATAATCGATACCGTTTATCAAATTGTAGTGAATGTTCCAGGTTTTTACTGTCGACAGTTTCTTAACGAGAGAAAAGGAATAGGACAAATAACATGCGATTATTGAAAACGAATCAAGGATTTCAGAACAGTCAGGACCCTTATTACAAAAAGGAATTTTATGTCGTGTGCATGTTTATGTGTTATATGAAATACATTATGCAAATTAAAATAAAAATAACTTAAAATCAAAGTAAATTTTTAGTAACCTGTTGTTCCTCTTCCTATTTACTATGTGGTAAAATTATTTTGTTCATTACTGTTTCATTTAACGTTTTGTGATTAAGAAACGCATCCAGAGCGCAGAATGAGGTCTTACTGTATGATGTTATACATCTACTCGAGGAGGCAAATTACTTTTTTCCTGTAATGATGAAATTTTTCTAATTCATCCTCTCATGAGTACACCCATGTCTCATGAATTCTTCATTCTTCATGACAATGTTCTCATAATAACTTATGAACCAATTGTTTTATATATTTTTTACATTTTTTTTCTTTTGTGCATATATTTTTTTGTAATGTGCATATAATTAGATTTGGAACACTGCCTATCGCCCATAACACAGCAATACAGAGTGTTTCGAAACTCATGGGCAAAAATTTAAGGAGTGATAGAAAGCATCTAAACAAGCAATTTTCATCTCACAATGCATAGGCGGAGAGGAAGCGGTGAACCGCTAGACGGCGCTGTTTTTCAGAATATAAGACGTGACTTTTCTTACGCATCGTGATTTGAATATGAAGAAGAGAGGTTGACTTCGACTTGACCGGACGTGTACTACACCAGCTTATACTAATATAGTTTTGCACACACCGAAGCAGCACTTTTTAGTGCTATTGTGCGAAGGTGCAGTTTAACTTGATTTTTGTTAACGACTGATTGGATTATTGGACTTTGAATATGGAAATGGAATTCAGTTCCTCCCGACCGGCTTCGCCAAGATCTACACCATCACGTTCTGCCTCCCCCCCAGCCATGCAGACCAAGGAAGTTTGCGACACAAGGAGAATGCTAGAACAAAGGCTTGACATCTTGCGAGCACAACATGATGAAGCATACGCCTACCTATGCCACATAGAAGAAAAATTTCAGGACACCACTAGCGAATTCTACCAAGGAGCATACGCCATGTATAAGTCTGCTGAGCAAGCAAGAACCAAGGCGGAGGGTGAGTACGACTTATTTCCTTACTGTCCTATTCCTGGCTGCCCCTACCACACTAAATTACCTAAATCACCTAACAAAAACAACAAACAAAAGCGCACAGACGAAGAAGGATACATTACCCCTCCTAGTCGCAAACAAGCTAAAAAATCATTTGTAGAACAACACATCCCCCAAATTACAGAAACTAATAATAAATTTAAAAAACTTCAAATTAATACACAAGAGATCTCAGAGAATTCTCAGCATGAGGAAATAACGGAGGAACCCGTCCCTCAACTCAAAGAAAAATTACCGCCACCAGTAATGCTTAAAATTACTAAAAATTACAGAATCCAGCTTAAGGAACTCTCACTGATTTTTGAAAATTTAAGAACTAAACTGTCGGGTGAATACATAAAGCTATACGTAAACACCCCGGAGGAATACAGACAACTTACCAAATACCTACGAGACTCTTCGAAACTCGAACACGAATATTACGTGATTAAACCCCTTCAGGAACGCCCATTGAAAATTTGTATAAAAGGCCTACCAAGGGACACGCCAACGGATGAAATTAAAGAGGAACTCAACAGCATAGGTTTCTTCCCTATAAAAATATGCCAGTTACAAAACAGGAGATCCAAAATGCCACTCCCAATTTTCTTGGTCACGCTACCCAGAACAGAGGAAGCCCAAGAAATATTCAACATAAATAGACTATGTTACATGACCATAAGAGTCGAAGGATATAGAGGACGAGGAGTTACACAATGCTTCCGATGTAACTACTTCCATCACTCGGCAGAAAATTGCTATATGTCTCCCAGATGTTTAAAGTGCGGTAATCCTCACTTAACCCGAGATTGCAATATCAAAGAGAAAATTCGCAACCCGAACTGCATAAACTGTGAAGAAATTGGACACATCGCGTCCTACGGAGGCTGCGCAGCTTTCCCGAAACTCCCAAAAAAGAAAACAAATACATTTAGCAGCAACAGAGTACGAAAGGACTTTACTTACGCAAATGCTGCCAACAACGCCCAACAGATGGAGCCACACAACTCTGAGATCTCTGAACAAACTGAGGCCAATAAACACTACTATAATCAGCACAAAAAGAATAAAACCAGACATCCAAATACAGAAAACTTCTACGATGTCATCGAGCTAATAGGAAACCTTGGAGAAATTTTCAACAAGCTACCAGGACTTTTAAAACACCTACCAAAAATCAAAGCAGCCAAAGGCTCAATTAATAAGCGCTATGCACTGATAGACGCTTTGATGGATGACGATAATGACATCGAAGTCACAGTATAAACTAATTGGTCTCAGTTTGTGTTCTTGGAACGCAAATGGGGTCCTATCTCACACTGTTGAGCTTAGGGAATTTGTACAGAAGCACAGTCCCGATTTTCTTTTAATTCAAGAAACTCACTTAAGGCCACAACACAAATTCCATATACCTAACTACATCATTTATAGGGACGACAGATTAAATCAAACTATACAACATGCTTCCGGGGGAACCATGATTTTAGTTAAAAATACCCTAACACACCACAGACTGACTACCCCACCACTCCAAAACATTGAAGCAACCATAGTTATTTTTGAACCACCTAATCACAAACCTTTGTCTATAGCCTCAATTTATGTTCCACCATCATCAGATCAAATCCTTTTCACGAAAGACCTGGAAATTATCATGAAAACAAACAAAAGCTGTGTTATTTTTGGCGACTTTAACGCTAAACACAGTGACTGGAATTGCGCAGTAAATTCAACTAGAGGAATACAATTAAAAAATTTTACAGACAAAAATGATATTCAAATAGCTTTCCCACCAACACACACTAGATTTGGAAACAACTCAGTAAATACATTAGATATTGCATTAATTAATGATTTTAATTATAAACACTCAACCATTTCTATGCCAGAACTATCCTCCGACCACAATCCAGTCTTTCTAGAATTTAACTTCAAAACAACATTCGAAATCAACATACGTGCAAGGACTACATGCTGGTCAAAGTTCAGACAAGAAATCAATAATAATATTAATATTCAAAATTTTGAAAAAATGAACACTACAACTGACATAGAAAACAAAATTATGGATCTCACAGAGGAAATAAACAATGCATATAATAATGCCTCATCACCTATCATCAATAAAAATACTAGATATACACCCCAAGATATTAAAACACTTATTAAAAACAAAAATTATCTTAGAAAACAATATCAGAAAAATCTTGACCCAGCAATTAAAACTGAAATGAACAGGATACAAAATAAAATCAAAAAAGAAATTCAAAAATTCACTAACGACAGCTGGAACCAAAAATTAAAATCCTTAAATACACAAGATAACTCAATTTGGAATCACACTAAATTTTACAGAAAAAAGAGATGTAATATTCCTACTCTAAAAAATAACAGCAGCACAGCTAACACAGACACACAAAAAGCTGAACTACTGGCAAACACACTAATACAAAACTTCCAAGAAAACTCCAGACCAGCAAACTCAAATACTAACATTGATACAGTAGTTCACAACACATTACAGCATTTCTTCTCTTCCACACCAACGTCACACTCCATTGAACCAGTTTGGCCCAGCGAAATAATTAACTACATTAAAAAAGTAAACATTAAAAAAGCTCCTGGTAAGGATGGAATTACCAACAAGATCCTAAAAAACTTCCCATTAAAAATTATCATACTCCTCACTTTTTTAATCAACAAAATTCTAAAAACGCAGTACTTCCCTAAATGCTGGAAAACTGCAATTATTTTTCCTATCCTCAAACCTGGGAAAAATCCCCACCTACCAGATAGCTATAGACCCATCTCCTTACTCTCTTCACTCAATAAACTCACAGAATTTATAATACTTCAAAAAATAAAAGAACACATCACACAAAATAATATAATAACTCCCAACCAATATGGTTTCACCAGAAAACTCTCAACAGTACACCCACTACTTCGACTAACTGAAATAGTTTCATCAGGTTTTCAACGACACAAAACAACAGGTGCAGTCTTTCTAGATATACAGAAAGCATTTGACAGAGTTTGGTTAGAAGGGCTCACCTACAAACTCATTAAATACTCATTTCCACACACACTTATACACCTAATCCACTCTTACATTACAGGGAGAGAATTTCAAGTTAAAGTAAATAACACACTCTCTACCCCAAGAAAAATTAGTAATGGAGTGGTCCAAGGCTCGTTAATCGGGCCCTATTTATTTAATTTATTTATTAATGACATTCCCACATACTCATTAACAACACTTAACATGTATGCTGATGACACAGCTGTGCTTGCTTCCTACAGAAATCCAAAATCTGTCACCTTCGCTCTCAACAAGCATCTTGCGCTACTAGAAAAATATTTTAATGATTGGAAAATTAAAATAAACGTGGACAAAACTGCAGCGATACTTTTTACAAGAAAAAAGAAAAATGTTCCCCCTCCCACTTTCTACCAAACAAAAATCCCGTGGTCTAACACTGCTAAATATTTAGGTATAACTCTAGATAAATCCCTAACCTGGAATAAACATATTACACTCACGCGTGAGAAGTTCCGAAAAATGATATGTGCAATTTACCCCTTAATATGTCGGAACTCAAAAATGACATTAGAAAATAAACTGCTTCTGTACACCTCCATTCTACGTCCAATCATGTCATATGGATGCCCGGTTTGGGCTTATGCGGCCAAATCTAATATTGATATACTAGAACGATCTCAAAATTCCACACTAAGATTAATCACAAAAGCAAACTGGTACACTAGAAATGATGATATTAGAAAAGCCCTTAGAATCTCCACCTTCAAAGAATACATTAAAAAACTATCCATAAATTTTTTCAACAACCTCCATTCCACTGAAAATGAAAATATGATAAATTTAGAAGAATATATCCCTCTACCAAGTACCAAAAGACCCAGAAGAATCCTTTTAGACTCACACCAACCACCCTAGTTTTATTAAACAATAAAAAAGTCACTCAACTACATTACATTTAAATCAGATCTTAACTATTAACTTATTTCTCCACGGCCTCATAGCCTTTACCGATCGTCCACACCCACTCTCCTCCTTAGTATTCGCAGCCAACACGGGCAGCCAATAGGACACCTCCCCTCCGCCCTCCTGCATCCAATGAGAAAAAGGACTATCATATCCTGCCGCCTCAGACAAGCAAAGGCCCTTCACCCAAATCCAGCAATAAGAACAGCAACAGCCTATAGGAACTCTTCATTTTACCCTTCATATAGCAGCTAATCTACTCAATACTACCCAACAGAAAGTGTAAAAGCCATCAATAGTCAAGTGTTCACAATTAGAATTATGATACGAGCTTGAAGGCCGCTCTCGCGGCCTAGACGCTCGATGAAAGCGCAACTTGCGTGCGTGCATCGTGATTTCTACCGTAGATTTCAGAAAACATGGTGACGTACAGTAATCAGGAAAAGGTCTTGCCTCCTGTACTTAAAATTGATAAATAAAAATGAAAGGAATGATGCTCAAACGTAGTAAATTTCAAATGCTGCGTAGGTTATGTAATCTTTCATAGCAGGTTTATGAAATAAATTTGGTATACTTTTGAATACTTTAGAAAATTTATACGTAAAATTTGTAAAAAAATGATTTTTTTAAAATTAAATTGCACAATATATAAATAACTGCATCCATCATATGAGTTTTGAAATAGAATGAATGAAATTAATTTGCTGTTTAGCTCATTAAAATTTGTAGAGGAATATATGTCCTTTAATTTTGTGCAATTTTAATTATCTATCAAAGTTCTTGAAATGCAAGTATATTGTGAATGACTTTACCTAATTTTTGTAAAACATTTTAGATTTTTCAATATTATCATTTGCAACCATTTTTCAAATATTTGAAAAATAAATTATTTAAATGTTTTTGCTAACATAAATTATGGAAAGAAGAAATAAAACATCGAAAATTGATTTTTTTTAAATAATCTAATCGGAATTTATAATTTTGCATAACTAAATAAACCACACGATTAATTTTTTTACCGATGAACATTTTTTTAAAATTTCAGTAAGGAACATGAAACACTTTGAAAGGGGTAATACAAAAATTAAAATAAAGAAAAACGACCAATTCGAAAAAGTGAAAAAAATAGCTGCAATATAAATATATGGAAAGCTATGTTTATTACCATGGTATTGGATTCTTAAATACCAAGATGTATCTCATCTGATTAGTTAAGTAAGGCGTTTTAACTTCTGGAGTCGTTGTAGAAGAGTGTCGCTGCAAGTGTTTACTTATAATAGCCATTCACAAAACATTTTTAAAGACAAAATGCATATACATTTATTGAATATAGATTATAAAACTTATTGTAACTTTTACTTAAACATACCACTCGTAACTTATAAAAACGTAAACATTTGAATAGAAAGTTCCAGCATCTGGCTGTTTCTAGATTCCATTGTGGACATTTTGTTAAATAGCAATTTCTAATCATGCTATTGTAAGGCCAAAAATTAAATATGCTTACACATAGATCAAATTTCAAATCACCAGAAGGAACGCTTCACCCGAAAATCCAAAATCCATACTTAAATTAGAGCGATATTATTTGATAAAAGGTTTCTAAATCAACTTTTGTTTAAACTGAAGCATTGTTTTGGAGTATATAATGCAAAGACATGTTTATAACACAAAGAAAAAAACTGTAGTTAATGCGTTAAAAAGGCTTAATATTAAGCTAAATGCAAGTTAATTCATGAGAGAAGGAATGAAATATCTTTTAGGAGTGACTCATACTCTTAAATACTCTAACAAGAGAAGAAAACTTTCATAACCGTTCAACATGATACCTGATCACGTTCTAATCTAATTTTTCAACATCAATCTTATTTGTTGCCATTCCAGAAAACTAAATTTCATAAAAACAAGGATAATAGTATAAGTAGTGAGGAAACTTACATTACACCTGATATTACACTGTATCAGCTTTATAATGTTTCGATCGAGAGTTTCTAGTTTCCCCCCCTCAATAAGCTCAAGGATCAAAACAAGGAGATTAAAACACACTAACAATTGTGAAGATGAAAAGAAAGAAGGAAAAAAAACTTAAATCAGTTTATATATATATACACTGGTTATCATAAATTAAGGAAAAATCACAAAAATAGCGATAACTCTTTCAAAAGTAAGCCAAACCGTGCAAAATTTGCATATGTTGTCCACTAAGAGTAGCTGAGTAAAATTGCAATATGCAAATTAGTGACGCTGCACTCGGCTTACGTCATCTGCCTGGAGCATAAAAGTCCAAGTTTGAGAGAAAGCACACAAATTTTACTGTGATTGCGACATTGAAAATCTGAGATAGCCAATTCGTAATAATGACCTCTAGGCATCATTTGCCTGAAGAACTACGATGGAGAGCCATCGGGAGACTAGAGGCAGGGCAGAGTCAATCAGAAGTGGCCAGATGGCTAAATGTGAGTCCATCTGTGGTTCATAGACTTTGGAGGCAATTTCAAACCACAGATTCGGCATCTAGGAGGTTCAGTCAAGGACGGCCAACTGTTACGACCAGTGCCGATGACCGATATTTGACATTAAGTGCACGCAGGAATAGAACCGCTACTCCGACACATCTTAGATCCTCTCTTGCTGCAGCCACCGGAAGGTTGGTGTCAACGTCAACTGTGCGCAGAAGGCTCCACGAAGGTGGTCTGTATGCGAGACGACCAGCCATTTGCGTGCCGCTCACATCACGCCATAGGAGAGACCGTTTGCAGTGGGCCCGACAACATGTCCACTGGACGTCAGATCAATGGAGGCCTGTTCTCTTTACGGATGAGTCCAGGTTTAGTCTAGAAAGTGACAGTAGACGTTATTTGATATGGAGAGAACCTGGGACCCGTTATCATCCATCAAACATCCGTGAAAGAGATGCATACGGAAGAGGCAGTGTCTGTGTTTGGGGAGGCATATCCTTAGGAGGGCGCACAGACCTCCATGTCTTTCCAAGGGGAACCGTGAATGCTCAGGTTTATCGAGACAACATCCTTGATGCTTATGTGCGCCCATATGCCGGGGCGATTGGTGATTGCTTCCTGTTACAGGACGATAATGCAAGACCACACAGAGCTCGCATTGTTGATGATTATCTTCAACAGGAAACAATTACGCGCATGGAGTGGCCAGCTCGATCCCCGGACTTGAATCCTATCGAGCACGTTTGGGATGCTCTAGGGAGGCGTGTATCTGCCATCAATCCGCCCCCTCAGACCCTTGCCGCGCTTGCATCTGCTTTACAAGAGCAATGGCTCTCACTTCCTATTGAACTGATAGACCGCATAATTGAAAGCATCACACATCGCTGTTTGTGCTGTATTGCTTCTAGAGGCAATCATATTCCATATTAAAGGTACTTTTTCTATTGCAAACCGATACTTCCAATTTGTTTATTTTATACATGTGCTAATTTCTATACTACTATTAATGTCTGATAATTTCTTTTTATGTTGTTTAATACCTTACTATGTGTTGTATATTGTGGGTAAGTTTCATAAAATTCCATGTGTAATTTCTTGAGTTATCGCGATTTTTGTGAATTTTCCTTAATTTATGATAACCAGTGTATATATATATAAATATAAACTGATTTAAGTTTTTTTTCCTTCTTTCTTTTCATCTTCACAATTGTTAGTGTATATATATATATATATATATATACAGGTGATTATCAAAATAATAGAAACACCTTAGGTTTACAAAGAATCCTTTATTAGTACGGTGTAGGAACACCTTTGGCATGCAATACAGCTTGGATTTGATTAGGAATCGATTCATACAAGTGCTTAATATTGTTTAGAGAAATATTGTACCATTCTTCATGGAGATAGTGTAAAAGTTCTGGGAGAGATGCCGTTGGAGGATATCGATTCCATATTGAACGCTCTAAAATAGACTATAATGGTTCGATTATATTGAGGTCGGGTGACTGTGGGGGTCAAGATAGATATTTAAATTCATCCGAGAGTTCATCAAACCTAGATTGGACAAGTCCCGCTGCATGGATAGGTGCATTATCATCCTGGAAAATTCTGTCTCCTGCAGGAAGCAAAGTTTGCATCATTGGATGGACCTGGTCAACTAATATTTCTCTATACTTCTTCCCATTGATTCTTCCTTTCAGGGTTAGTCCATCAGAAGACCACGACACGGCTGCCCATATCATAACAGATGCACCTCCATGCTTGACAGCTGGACGGAGACATTCACGATCATGCGCTTGAGCAGGTGTCTTGTCAAACGTGCACCCGTCCTGTTGTAGGGAAAAGTGTGAAAATTTTCTGACGAATCTTCTTTCAGGTCAGACCATATTACTTTCTTCCACTTATTAATTGATCAGGTTTTGTGAGTGTGACATCACTGTAGACGACGTTCGAAATTACCATCTGTGACAAGTGGCTTGGGAATTGCTGATCTGCCGTAAATGTTCTGTTTATGAAGGTGCCTTCTAACTATAATCATTAACACTGGAGAATCCAGATGCTGATTGAGCTCTGCGGTCACTTTTGTTGCAGTTTTAGACTTCACAATCCGCTTCAATATTCGCCGGTCTCTTTCACTGAGCTTCTCTTTCCTTCAATTATTTTGCTTTGCCAAGCTTGTTTTGTCACTCTGTGTGTATGATGTCATGACTTTAAACATCGTACCTCTAGAAACGTTTAAAAGTTGGGATGTTTCGGTCACACTTGCTCCAGCTAGACGGTCTTATACAATGTGGCTTCGTTAAAAGTTTGAGAGGTACAACATTTTTAGCTTTTGAAAAAAATCAAGACTTACAGAACTTTAATAAAGCTACCACATACTACCAGAATATATGCATTTCTATTTATAATTAAAACTGGTAGCTGTTATCATATTTTACTGCTTACGAAGCGCCTTCAAAAATGTCAATTTTATCACAGGTGTTTCCATTACTTTGATAACCACCTGTACATATATATCATGCTGGGATATTTTAGCAAAATAAGTTTTTTTACTTTTAAATTCAATTTTTTCAAACTTTACTTTTTTTTTTATTTTTTGTGATGTACCTTTTTTGTATAAACCTACTACATACAGAATTGTAAAACATTTAATATATTCTAAATATCTTTCAAACTCATCTAAAGTTACTTTTACTTTGGTTTTATATTAGAAATTTACTACAAGCTTAAAAACAACAAAAAATGCATTTTTAAAGGGAAAAAATCAGATGATTTGGTGTTAAGTTTTTTTTTTTTTTTTTTTCGAAAAAGTACTATGCATTTAAATATCCACTTCAAATTTATTTAAGGGCTATGTTTCAAATGTAAAAAAAAAAAATATTAAGTTCTAAAGTTTAATTAGTTCTGAGAAAAGAAATTAATTTAGCCGATTTGATATTACCAGTGTAAAGGGTAATGAATTCCTTAAGAGAAAAGATGTTGAACCCATACTGAAAAGCAGCTTTAGATGATTTGTTTCCAATAACTTCCTTCTCAAGTTTTTTTTTTTTTTTTCTTTTTTGCAATTTCATGAACTGCTTGTAAATATAAAATGAGGAAATTAAAATGGTTACTCTTGAGTTTAAGCAATAATTTATCATAGGATCTAAGATATATCACTGAATGTCGACTTAATTTTAAAAATATATCCAATGCTGATGTCAATCGGATTAAACATAATAGATTTTCCCATACAATCCATCGTCTTTAACCTCCTGCGTATTTGTTTAATGCTCTATAATAGATGATGTTAATCTTATCCTGCAAGCAATTTTCTCAATTATATCGAAAGTATCTTTAAATTATAATTGTATAACTGAAAAACACTGAAAATTATAACAAACAAGGAATATTACGTGCAAAAGTTACCTATTTTCGAGACCTCCTATATTTGAAAGTTCTAATATATCAATTGAAATTTTACATATGGTGGTTAGTTTTGCTTTAGTTTTCTTTCTTTTAAAGTTCTTTTGAGTTATAACTATTTTCGATTTTCATTGTTTTGTGTTTACGCCTTTCGATATCAAAATAATAATCTAAAATAAAAATTTTAATGAAAAGTTAGATGAGAAATACGTATAAATGGTATAATTGTTTTTCATTTGTGTACAAAAAGTATTTTATAGACATCTACCCATTATGTATCTAATAGAAAATGTTTAACTTCAGAAAAGGTGGATTTCACAATTCAGGATAAATTTTATTAGAAAAGAATCAGGACATGAATATACTTTCAATTGAAGATTTATGATCCCTGTTTATAATGCAATAGAATAAGAAAGAAACATTGGAAGCCGTGATAAGGGATTATGAATTTGAAACCTTTTTAAAGTATTCTTCTCATTCATTAAATTTAGGTTATTAATAATGTTATCATACCTTCTAACTGAAATTTGACAAAGTTTGTGAGTTTTCCTACTTTATTTAACGTTAAGAAATAGTTACAATCTTATAAAATCCTGACTTCTAGCCACTATTCTGTGGAAAGAAATCAATTAAACATAAATTACTTTCCTTCTTTCCGTTGCACAAAGTGCAAGAAGAAATAAAAGTTTCCACTAAAGCTAGCTGCATTTGTAATCAGAGCCAATACAAAATCTGGTATAGGCTAATCTATATTACTAAAGGAAAAAGTTTGAGTGCGTAACGTGTCCGCGGTATAAAGCGAAAGATTGCAAAAT
Source organism: Nephila pilipes (assembly GCA_019974015.1). NCBI lineage: Eukaryota > Metazoa > Arthropoda > Arachnida > Araneae > Nephilidae > Nephila > Nephila pilipes. The sequence continues at coordinate 61,266 of BMAW01120053.1, forward strand.
ACAGAAGCAAATATAGCAAAGAATGGAGTGTATAATCTGGCACCTTAAAGTAGTTTTCGAAGAATTCATTGAAGATTTTTAAATTTTATTTTATAGTGGCTTTACTTCATGTTCATGGTGATTATTACACTGCATTGTCAAATGACTAGTTCTGGCAGGCTTACTACATAAAGATTTGGCACGTACGTTAGTTTCAGTTCTGATGTTTACAATTTTTCAGATCAGATGAGCACCATTATTATGGTCATTTCCCGTAACTTAAAATTTTCTAATGCAAATGATTATAATTCAATTTAAAATACTTTTACGATCTTTGAGGTAAAATAAGGCCGAACAATGCTCCAATTGTTCTCGGTAGGAGATTAAAGCCGAAAGTTAACTTGTTCTCAAAATCAACATTTTATATTAAAATTATAACTTTTATTTATTTAATTTATATATTCTGTCAATTGATTCTTACGACTATTTCTTATTAATATTTCTTAACATTTTATATTAGTAGCAATATTTCAATATCTTTTCCTTTGTAAAAGTAACTACTTTTCATCTTCCAATTTATCTCGTACTTTATCAACTCGAATTTTGTTATAAACATTTTTACTTTTGTAAAACTTATGCATTACTTTCGTAAACCTTATTATTAATTATTCTTTGATTAGATATTTTCTTCAAACGATTGATTCTGAATTTCTATAATTATTTAGTGTTAAATTCTTCGTATTTTTAGACTTCCTATCGATTAAAATTTATTGGAAACTAACTCTATTTTCTTTCGATTAGTTATCATTTTTGACTTTATCTACCCTGTACAATTCTTTCATACATTAGTAATTACTGTTGTAGTTGTTTTCCTTTATTAATTTTTCTATTTTAGCTTTTAAGCTGTCTTACCTTGTAGTGTTTCTGAGGTTATCGGAGTTAGATGTTCTAATCGGAGAGAGCCTAAAAACAGAACCATGCCATTTATCATCCTTTCTCATCCATTAATGCTTCATATTATATTTTCTTTCACTTATTAAAACCTATTTGTATAATTTTATTTAATCAAATTATTAATTTCATTTTAATTTAATAACATTTTGCGTAGAGTCTAATAAGAATATTTTTGGTTTATTAGGCAAAAGCACGTTGGTTTTATTTAATTGATTTAATGACATTGCTACTTCAACGATTAAATTTTATTATTTCAAATTATTTGTCCAATGTACTAAAGCTCTTTTATATAATCATAATTGGTTTTATATACATACATTTTGTATAGACTCATTAAGAATTTTTGCAAATTTATCATCTCAAAAGGTGCTACCTGGTTTATGTTATTTGTCGATGTAATACTATTATTTTCGATGATTAATCACTTTGCCTAAATAATTGATTGACTTGTTAAACTCTTTTTGAGTTGTATTGAATTACTTCAAAATATTTGTCGATGTTTGTGTCCTTTTTAGTTATTATATTCATCTATACCTTTTAGCTTTTATAAATGTCATGTAGAGATCAATACGGATTATTTAAATTAGCCAAAAGGCTCTAGTTTGTATAGATGACTAATAGCATGTTTACCTGTAAAGGTTAAATGTTATAATACGTTCAAAGTTATTTGATTAGATGATAAAGCTCTTTTGAGTTAAATTTTATACTACTCAATTATTTATAGACGTAAAGAATCTTTATGTTTTATTTACATAAATAAATATTTTAATTTTTGTACATAAGGATCGTACTGTAGAGGTCATAGGATGTTTGATTGTCATGTTAAAAACTTCTGGTTTGTATTTTTGTAGATATGGTAAATGCTAATTTTATTGGTTAAATTTGATATTATTTTCAAATTAATTGCCGACGTTTTAAAACTTTTTATGGTTATTTTATATTACTTAGAGTTTGATGGCATATACATCTCAGTTTGTGGTCATTTTATATAATCAACATATATTCTAGTTTTTTATAAAATAAAATTTGTGAAGAGATCAACATGTTATGTAATTTCAATTGGCTACAAAGGTTTTGATTTGTTCTTATTTGTCGATGAAATGATATTATTTTACTTTCATACTCAATTTTATATTGATTTCATATTTCGCCGGCTTATTAAAGCTAAAACTTTATGCTTCAAGACTAAATTGTGCAATTTTCTATTAACCATATACGAAGGAAAGGCTTAGTTAGTTATTTAAATTGAAGATGATTGTCACATTTCATATTTATCTAGAACCCTTCACATTTTGAAATTTTGAAGTCTATAATGGTTTTAACTTATATTCTATCTAATCCGTACGAAGTTTTTGTTAGCGCATAAAATCAGCGAAGAGCTGAACACATACAAAGTTGGTCTTATATCAAATCAGAATTATAAGATGATCGTAATTAAACTCACGGCCTGTTCAGAAACTCGTCAGCTATAACCAAAATGCGCAACGATTCTCAAATATGTAGATAGACAATTAAGAGTGCTCTGAAAGAAAAATCAAAGAAGACTTCCTAGGGTACAAACAATCTACAAATTCCAATACAAGCATTGTTTATTGTCGTCATACTGTTTAGTGATGTAAACATACTGTTCAATGTGGTGATCTCTCATTGAGTGTAAAATGGGCAGGCGATGAGGCTGAGTTACCAGTTGACGGTACTTCAAGTCAGCCTAGTTGAACAATCCTCCAAGCTCTACGTTCTTTAACTCTTGTATCAAAAATTACTGTTTAGTGACCGGTCAGGAGTAGAATGAATGGCTCGGATCATCGGTAAAATGTTACCACAAAATCTCTGCACTAAAAGTTCATTATGGTGAGGGACCTTCCTTTATAAAGTGGAGAAGCTAGCATTGTCACTGTAAGCGAGTAAGACGAAACTGTTGGCATTACGATACCTGAGGCCGTTACAGAGCATATTTATAGAGCTGATATCGTCAATTTCTTCGTAAGGTAGGTCCAAAGAAAATTAGTGAAGTAAATCCGATCTAGATCTTGAAGTATTTAGTAAACTTGCTGGAAGGCATGTGGATTTTCTTGGCCCAAATTCGACCAATTTTCAGGTAACGACATTTATTTCGCTTATTTTCAATTTTAAATTAAATTGAAATTAACAGCATGCATACTTATGATTAGAGAAAAGGAGGGGTCGTCAATTCGTTAACCGTGGAGGAAACTAAAGAGCTAAGAACCATTGTCCATATTTACTGTCCTGGTAGCCATGCGACACCCTGGTTTGTCTGGGGTCTTTCTCGTTTTAGTCCTACTCCTCTTTTGTTAACTTTTTCACCATTTATCAGTTTAAGTAGACCTATAAATATTTGTTATAATTATTTACATTACAAATATTTTGTAATAATCTTACATTACAAATATTTGTATTA
>BMAW01120053.1:75131-99315 GCA_019974015.1 Nephila pilipes
GTACCCCTTTTCCTCATGAGTGATATTTTAAAATAAAATGATCAGTTGTTAAAAAAATAAATGATAAATAAAATTTAAATTAAAAGACTAGTTATAGTTCAGAATCAACTTTCAAACAGGTACAAGATGATAAATAGAAAAATTATGAATAATTTAGAAAATGATTGCTCCCCTTTTATTAATATCCTAAAAATAACTAAGAAATTTTTTTAAAATGACACACATATTCGGGCACAAGTTATACGAAACAAAATAATTATTTTGCTACTAAGAATAAATAAATAAATACACTGTTTTTAAAATCATCATGACATATCTCAAGTAATATGCACATAACAATGTGTAGCATTTCGCTTTTTTTTTTTGTTCCATTCAAGGAAAAACACTCGCTTATTAGTTTGTAAATCAACATGTATAAAAAAATGAAAGCAATTTATAACTCTCATTTTCGTAATAATTCTGAAAGTGATAAGATTTATTTTCTTAAAATAATTTATTTTTTCTTTTTCGTGAATAGAAAGAACAAAGTTTCAATTAAGTGATTGCTTCTTGTATTCAATTTTCCTATTTTTATCTTATGATTATTTCATTATTATTAATGTACAAAACATATTTCAAATCATCATTATAATGCAGTTATAGATATGTACTATATACTAATATAAATCAATATTAGTTTTATCGCATACAGTTAATTATTAGATTTCCTTAAATACTTATTTTTTTTAAACTGCGAATGAAGAATCATATCTAAGAAAATACTGAATACTGAATATCTAAGAAAATATATAATAATAAATACAGCATGCCATTTCCATTTTAATGGAAATGGCATGCTGATAAGAAAATCTGTAAAATGATTATAGGTTTCTATATTGTATTGTCTTACATAATATTTGGAATCTCTTAAAAATTCTCAGAAAAAAATATTTTTGTAACTATAAGAAATATATATAACCTTGTTATTATGTTTATCAAACGAAACAAAGAATTATAATAAAAAGGTAATCATAGATTCCAAAAATTAAAGAACATTACATAAATTATTAATTTGGAGAACTGTATTCATGTAAGTAATTTTCATTAAAAGCATTTTATACTAATATGTGATAAAGTATCAGTAAGTAATAAAGTATTAATAAATGATAAAGTATAAATACATTATAAGTTTTATATAATAAATTTCAATTTTCTGCAGGAAAATCCGATTAAACATACACACGCAAATAGAAAATTTCTAGTGAGGAGTCTAATGCACTAAAAATCTTTTATTTTGTATTGTGTTGGACGAGAATTTCTCCATTTTTGATGTATAATCTTAAAACAAGTAATTATTGTACAGGCATTTATTTATCTAATAATCAAATCGTACTCTAGGATTCCTGTTATATGATTGTTTTTCTACATTTATATTACATTACCACAATTTGTAGTAATGTAATATATTCGTTTTATAGATGTCTTTTTTTTATTTAGGATTCAATAATAATAGAAAAGGACAGTAATTTGAATTTTTAAACGAGTAAAATAACACTTTCCATATTTAGAAGAAATAAAAAAAAATATTTCTCTGAATTACAATACACATCGAAAATTCTTCGGAAGATCATAATGCATTCAAAACGGAGGAAAGCGCACTTATATGCATATTAAACAATGTAAAAATATTCTAAAGAGTCCATTGAAATATTTATATATGTTTTTATAAACCATTAAGAGATTATTTTATGTTGTTCACATGGGAGAGAGAGAAAATTTACAAAAAAAAGAGCAGAATTTTTCCAAGACTGGATATTATATTTATAACTCTCTCTGTAAAAAAAGCAAATACAATTACATATTATTTTACTTTCTTTAATGCCATATAAAAATTTGTAAATTATCTTAAATCTCAAAGAAATACAATTCAAAAATGAAAACATAATTACCTTTTGCTGTTGCAAAGAAATTAAAATTAAAGGAAGGAATTGATGATTCAGGCCACTGTTTCAGCAATTCTACACCTCAGGCTGATTCAGACCAAACCGTAGGCTACTTGTTTCTTCGAAAAAGTGTGTCATTCAGGGTCATTTCAACCCTCTTTTTTTGAGCCCTGCCGCCTGTCATAAAATAGGGAATGTGTTTGTGTCACTTGTGCTGGGGGTTTAAGTGTATCTCTTGTCCATTCATGAATGATCCTTAACTCATGAGTGCAAATAAATAAAAGGTCTTTGGAAGGAGTGTCTGTGACTGTCCATTCCACAGCAGCACTTTTATCAATATAATTTGGATATCTTTCTCTTAGAAATAAAATTAATATTTTCTCTGATTCTAAGCAAGCGTTGTAAATAGATATATTTAATATAGAAGTAACTGTCTGCAACCAGTAATATCCGAGAATAACATTTGACGATTAAAATTATTTTGATCATGATCTTATTGAGGCGTCCGAGTAGAGAACAAGGCGAGGCCCCCTCAAAGGCGAGGCCCAGTTGGCCCATACCTTAAGACGTCCCTGCTTGGCAAACTATATTTCTTTTACTAATACAGACATACTTCGATACGTTTCATTCATTTTCACTGAATGTGCTATAGACTTTAGTAGTTTCGTATTGCCATTCTATAGCAATGATGTCCCATATCTTAGAAGAGTCTATGAAAACAGTCTCCGATAATGATGTGTGTGAATATGTTCGAAATCAAATTCAGGCTTTAAACTACCAATATTTATGCACACGTAAGTGGAACTTTTCATTGAAAAAATACCCTAAAAACTGCATATACTTCTTTTGGTATTATTAAATTGTAATGGTTAGTGCTTGTAATTTCTACTGTTGCAATTTAGACCCTAAAATTTCCTATTGATGTTTGATGAAATTCGGATCTCTGATTAAGTCAATTAATGATCTCTGTGAAGTTGTCTTATGTTAGGACTTACGTTGTCTTAAGTTATCCAGTGTGGTGTTGTCTTATATTTAGGACTGAAAATGGATCAAATGATGTTGTTGGTTCTGACTCATTCTCTCTCTCTCTCTTTCTCTCTCTCTTTATATATATATATGTGTGTGTGTGTCTTCAAAAGAACAGAGACACAATCAAAAAAAGTCATATACACATACAAATTATCCAAACAAAATAAATTCTAATTGAACTTTTTAAAAATAACTCATAAAACAGCAAATAAATACAATTTCAGTTACCAAGGTATATAGATTATTAATAAATTACTTATATTATCTGATCAACTATACAAGAAAAAGAATTTCAAATTACTTTATATCCAATTTTTGCTTTTTTTTGTCTTCTTAATCGGTTATTTAATTTTCAATTTTTAAGCTTTTATGGAATTCCTTATGCACTATGATTATTCAGAACTTAATTAAATTTATATTCCTTATAAATCATATATATATATATATATATATATAATGAAAATTGGCCGATTTAGAAGACAAAAGAGTAAAAATGGAGATAAAATAATTAAAGTATTTTTTCAGTAGCTTATCATATATTAAATAATTTATTAATAATATATATCTCTTGATAACTGTAACTGTGTTTATTTGTTGCATAATAGGTTATTTTAAGTAAGTTCAATTAGAGTTACGATTTTATTTTGACCATTTTCTTTATATATATTTTTTTAGATTGTATGTCTTTGTTCTTTTAAATTGTGGTTTTTACCAAACTTTGTCAATGGTTCAGATCCATAGTTTAGTTTAGTTTTTATTAACGTCGCACTAGAAGCAACACGAGGGTTATTGGCGACGGACCTCGTAATTTTGAACCATGGTTAAGTGACGAGGACGACATCTGAGCTGGCTCCTCCCTCTTCTAACATCCACACCACGCCAACGGGAGGACTTTGGGTCCCGAACAGATTTAACGTGCATCAAACCCGTTTACACGGCGGGTCTTTGGCGGCCAAGGATCGAACCCGCGACTGAGCGAAAACCGCCTGCCGCTAGTCCACGACCTTGACCACTAGGATACCGCGGCCCGGTTCAGATCCATAAGACATGCTTAATCATACATTTATATCCAAAGTCAGAAGGGAGGTAAGCACAATCTCTAAATTTAAAAATTTAGCTGTAAAATGGTAAGTTTTTCATGCTTTCTTGGCGAATTTGGGTGATGGCCTAGTGGTCATGGTCGCAGAATTTTGGCGGCGGTTTTCGTCGAGTCGTAGGTTCGAGCCTTGTTGCCATTAAGAAATTGTAGTTACCCATTAAGAAGTCGTAGGTTCGAATCTTGTTGCCGCAGATTTAACGTGCCTGTCGTGTAGCCGGGCACGTTGAATTTGTCAAGGCTGAAAGTCATCCCTTTCGTTTTGTGTAGAAGTTAGAAGTAGGTACCAGCTGAGGTATGGTCTACATCACTTCACTGCATTTCAAAATTACGATAGTTGTCTCCAATAGCCCACATGTTACTTCTAGTGCGACGTTAATAAAACTAAACTGAGTGAATTTCGTCATAAAAGTTGACGAGTTCATACCGACTTCAACTTTACTGTGATTTAGTTTTAATTCTAGTAATGCAAGTGCATTTTTTTTAAAAATTTTCAATAATACTACATGAAATACAACTTATCTTAAAGAAAATAGTATTATGAATGTGTTGCAATTAAATAGAAGTATTTCGAGAAATAAAAAAATGATAAGGGATATTTTCTTTTAAAAAAAGCATGGTTTGTTTGAAATAAACACTAAAAATGATAAGTTGCCAAAATCGGACCAGTGAGTGTAGTGGTGCTTTACAAAATACTTAATCTCGACGTGCGTGCCAAACAACCAGGCGGCGATGCATGTATACCATTGCATTTTGAGCATAATTCAATAAGTAAATTTTTGAATAACTAAAGAAACAAAAAAAAAGAAAAATAATTAGATGATAAGGCAACAGGATTCGTACATTTGTTTTGGTTATTATAATGTCTAGCCTCAGGCAGTTAAAATGAAATAAAAATTTAAAATTTTACCCAAAAAAGTAGGAGGGGTGGTCTCTCTGCCTCTCTTCTTCCTTTCCCCAATCGCCGCCATAGGATATCGAAGGATCTATCACCGAGGGTCATCGCTGAGGGTCTAAAATCCATCCATGTGCATAAGTCGACTACGTGTCTGTCAGGTGTACTGCTCTTGAAGACATTGAATGGGTTTCTTCATGAAAATAACCGGCTTAGATATTCCTAGAAGAATGATGGATGATGTTGTGTTGTTAAAATGCGAGTTGAAAAGTTTATTTAAAGGATTTCACCTTTGCTTCCTTTCTTTCTCTACCCCCTCCCCATCTTAACACTTTATCTTGCCATCAATGAAGTTTCTATCCTATCGACGATAATGAACGACATTTAACTCTCATTTTTGCTATTTATTATTATTATTTCATTTTTGATGTACCCCAAATAGGTATATTGATAAAAAATCTCTCTAGAAAATTTTCTAACAATTATTTTAGAAGTTGAGTACGTCTTTATACATACGATACAGCCACTGATGTGAGCAGACTAAATGAATGAATGAATGATGAAAAATATGATACAATATCTTTTAAACAAGAAATGAGAATAAAGATATCATTATTTGGTTTAGTTTTATTAACGTCGCTGTAGAAACAACACAAGGAGTATTGGAGACGGACTTTGTAATTTTGAACCTCCTGTATCATTATTTATTCGATTAATTACTAATGAAATGTTTTAAATGAACATGTTTAATGCTTTCTGCTATAACAATCTTTTTTTTTTTTTTTTTTTTTTTTGTTTTGTTTTGTTATTTTCAATTTTTTTCTCTCAAAAACTCAACGTTTGGGAAATTTAAGAATATTTCAAGCTTTAGTTCAGAATCGAACAAATATTAGTACTGTATATTTTTTAAGTTTATTTTGGACTCTTAAAAGGTGTACACACACATGCAAACGTACGGACGTACCAGACTACGAAAGAATGTACCCAGTCGGACACAATATTGTGTTTTCTGTACTGACTGGCATATAGAATTATTTCAAAGTTATGATACTTAAAAGCTAATTACCTGTGGCTGTTTTCATATAAGTTGTATAGTTTCAAATAGTTATGTATTGTGAAAATAAGACCTAAACATCGCCTCGCGGTTGCCAGAATAACTCGCAGTACTCTAAAAATGAATGAAGAAACCGAAGCGCTTACCTTTTAAAAATTTATCATAAAATTATAGTAAACGATACATATAGGTAGTGAGATCCTTAATACAAAACGAAGAAGCAACATTATTGCAGTTTAGTTTAGTTTTTTATTAGCATTACACTAGAAGGCCATTGGTGACGGACCTCGTAATTTTGAACTACGGTAAGTGACGAGGACGACAGATGAGCGGGCACCCCCCTCTCTTAACTTCCACACCACGCTAAAGGGAGGACTTTGGAAACCGACAGATTTAATGTTCATCAGATCCGGGTCCACGAAGGGTCAAGGATCGAACTCGCGACTGAACGAAAACCGTCGGCCACGAATCCATGACCACTAGGCTACTGTAACAGTAATGCAAATGAATAGTGTTCGATTTGTTTATGGAACGATACATCTAAAGACTGACAAAATCCTATTAAAGAACTAGAAAAATAAATTGGGATGTTAATTCTAGCTTAAAAAAACTCAGTTATTAAATTTTTGATTAATTTTAGCAATTCCTGTAATGAAATTTGATGTTTTGAATTGTATTATTTAATCACCTTTCACATAAAAAGCAAGATAGTTAAAGTCGGATAGTTTTTAATGATGTATCATTTTTAATTAAAAAGTCACCATTAAGAACATATAAAAGCTTTCAATGTTTTTTTAATAATACCATAAACGCAATTAAGATCATTTATATATTGAGATAATAGTTTTTGAATGACTCTGATCTTTTACCTTTGAAAAGGAAAACAAAAAACAATGATTATATTAGTAGAAGACTAATGTGCAGAAACGGTAAAACAAATAATTTTTCAAACATTATAAAAGAGTTAATTTCACTGTCAAAATGTTCACTTATAAGTGATAATTCTCACTGAAAAAACGACTATGTTAAACTTTAACAGAATGGGTGAAAACAAGTAATCGATAATTAATACTTGTACATCGGCTATTTGCAAATTCAATGGTAAATATCAATGTAAGTTAGCTACATTGAAACAATTAATTAATTTGGAAAAAAAATCGAAAGCTGATTTACTTGAGATAGTCGCTTTAAAAAAATAGATTGCTGAGATATTTCTCAGAAATTTTCAAAAAAAAAAAAAAAAAAAAATGGTTGGCCCCCGATTATTAAAAAACTCTTGAGCTCAGATTAAAGCCAATTTTTATCCAAAAAAGCCGCTAATATAGTCAAAACTAGGTTCATTGAAGTTGGGAAGAATCTGTGAAGATTTTTTTTTTTCGGTAGTGGAGTGAAAAAAAAAAGATATCGGCTATTCCTTTGACATCTCATTCAAAGCCTGAATAAGGAAGGGCATAGTTCTTCTTTGGAAACACACAGATGGCCCAGGGTTTTCATTGTCCGAATTTTGTTACATTTTTTATTTCCCTTACAATCTGCCACAGTAGGGTTGCTAAGTCCCTTTGTCCTCTTTTGAGTTTCTAATCGCTTCTTTCTGTCGCTCTCAATAGAGCTGGTAAGTTGCGTCCTCAGGTGGTTGTTATCAATGATATCTTGGTTGGCGAGCCTGGAAAGAGAGTCTAAGAGATAATCTGATATAAACCTAATAAATTTATATCGTATTTATTAACATTTGAAAACGTCATTCATAGAATAATAAGCAAAATTTTACTTCAGTTTCACAGCATACAATAAATACTCGTAGCATTCTTAATTTGCTTTTTATTATACACAATCACTACATTCAGTATTTGCGATACTGAATACAGTGATTTTAAAAATTACTAGAAATAACATATAAAATAGCGAATTATGTTATTTTATTTCCTTTATTCTGAAATTGCTAAATTATTGATAATAATTCATAAATACAGAAATAATTATTAAATACATGAAATGTTATAAGATTAAGAAAATTTATACACGTAATTTGAGGAATGTTACATTTTATTTTTCAAAAACAGTAAACATATTACTACTAGTTTTTTTTTTTTTTTTTTTTTAAATTATTCTACGAGAAATAAAGCATCTACAAGAAATCTACGAGTGATAAAGCTCGCATTGTTAGTGGAATGGTATACGTTCCATTATAGGCAAAATATTTAGTTTCACGCTTTCAACGAATTCTCAATGAATTGACCAAACTTCAGATATTAGAACAATAATTTATTTGAATCGGTTTAATATTAATAGGACTTTTATTGCAAGCTTTTATTAAATGTATTGTTGGTGTATTACATTCTTGTTAATAGTAGATAGCCGGAACTACGTTTTTTCGGTTGTTAGGTTTGAAAAGCACTAGCTTGGTTACCAACAGATCGTGGTTTAGTGATTCCTTACCTTATAAAACCATGTTGCATAATAGAGTTGCTGAGCATTAAATTCAATCGAGCCACATATCTTGTATGGAGCGTGTTGCGGAAATTACGAGACTTAAATACCTACAAAGATGTTGTCTTCATTCTTGGCTGTGATTCAAAATCCACGTCCACTATAAGAACCCTTAATTTAACACTAACAGCAAAATTAATTGAAACAAAATTGGAATTTCCAACTACAGACTTGACAGACATCACTTTTTGTTATTTTAAAAGAAAATATAAATTGTATAACTCAAAAAAACTGGAAGAATTGGAAAGTCATTAGGATTATCAACATTGAACTAAGAAAGACTGGGGAAAAGAAGAAGGACTTTCTGATGAGCATGAAAAAGAAACAAAGGAGAAATTTTTGGATAAACTAATATTTGCAGTTTATCAGCCTAATAGAGAAGAATCGAGCAGCATTATAAAAAATGAAATAGAAATAGTAAGTCTATAAAGCTCCATATAATTACGAAGAATTACATGACTTGCAAGTGGATCAATTTGAAAATTATCAAAACGTTACGATATTTATTACAAAAACTCAAATAAGGAAATTTCACCAAACGACGATTACATCATAATAATGGCAACCCCCCTATTTTCGATTCGGTGATCACACAGAAGCTACATCTCAATCGGTATTCTATCTATGATCCCTTCTTCCATTGTATGCCTTTTCTTCATAGGTGTCACAATCCACACCTGGGGTGTGGATCTTAATCGCCCCCTCCCTAGTCCCCCTATCTCCCCTTCGAATACCCTCCCCTTCATTTGTACCATTCTTAACAGATGCCCGCCTTTTGGCCGCAGATTTAAATGACTAGGCTGAAGGCAGAGTGACTTCGACTTTGATAATGCAGTATCGAAATCACGCGGTTTGGATACGGTTTTTCCCCCCTCTTTTTCTCTGTGAATCCCAGTTTCTCTATAAATATTCATGAAAGAGGGATATTGAATATCTGCAACGAGACATCCGTATGGCATGTGGGTTGAACCGCATTGCACATGCTGATATAAAAAAGACAACGGATGGTATGGCGAATTAGGAAGATTCTCATAGGATCGGGATTCGTTTTTAATATTTAATTTTAACTTTACAGTCTGAAAAGTTTCTGAAATATGAGGCAACTTATATTGATGATAAAATTTTAAAATCCTTATAAAATCGATTGATTTTTTACGACATTTAATTGTTTTATTTAGAAGAGCAAGATTATACTGCAATGTAGTAAATCCCAAGCTTTTTTAGCGTCACAGATCGTTTTCGTAACGTACAGTTTTCTATGGACTTTAGGAGAAAGTTTTGGTATGAAATTTGCACCTTAAATTTATTATAAACATTATTTCTATTAATGAAATGATTATTCTATTTGTCATAAAGCAATTTTTTCTTTTGGTGCGAGGTTTGATTCCCACGATTCTGTGCCGGTTTTATTCACTGGTTATTGGAGATTTTCTAACATAAGTGATCCTTCTTGCCAGAAATCAAAATATGTAAAGTTCAGTTTTAATTGCAATGTAAGACAATAATTTAAAATCTACATAGGTCATGTATGAAATTTTTTCCAGTTAACACCGGAAAGCTTCAATAAATCAAAGCCAACTATACATTGTGAAATTTGTATTTTTAGTATGCATGTGAAGTGTCAGATTAGCTGTATTTAAATTTCTTTTTTATAATTAGCTGTGTTTATAATTATAACTAGTTGTTATTAGTAGTTATAATTAGTTTTTTATAATTAGTTGTGTTTTAGGTCAAATTTAATTAAAGTTAAAATATAGTGACAAAGATTAAAAAAATAAAAATGTATCAAATAGAATTATGTTAATAAATCATCTATAGCACAATTTTCCATATTTAAGAAAACTTTCTTATTAACGGAAGCATGTTTATCAATTGCATGTGTATAGCTTACAAACGAAAGTGAGAGGAATTTTGTGTATTTTTAAGAATTCATCTACTTGAAGCTCAATGTTAAATTAAATATATTGTATTTTTATGAAATATATTATAATTTTTAAAATACTTTTTAAAGTCCTAAATAAGTGCAATGCTGTATTTGATTAAATAATTACATATTATAACATAAAATATCTTCAAAAATTTCTGTGCCATTTACGGATAAGGAATTGTATAAAGACAATCATTTTACGAACTAAACTCTTTTTGATGGAGAATAAGAACAATACTGACATCATTTTTCAAGAATTTTTTTATTTATTCTTTTTAAAAAATTCTTCAACTAAAATAAGTTATTTTAGTTTAGAGGACATATATAAATATCCTTTAAGAATTACATTTGTAGTTTTAAAACTTCTAAAATAAACACGAAGCTTTATTTTATGCAAATGGAAATTTCCACTTTATGTGTCAAACTACCGAAAAAAAGGTATGAAACACTTAATACACTGGGAAGAAATAGATTATTTCATTCAAAAATATGCAATACTCTTAAACATATTGCTCTCTGTGACTAATAAAGTTAGAATACGGCAATAATGAAGAAACATTTTTCTATTTTGAAGCGAAAAAAAGAGTTTCATTTTTAGTTCTGCAATTCTTGGCGAATAAAGTCTTTATAAATATTTATAAAAAAAATTGTACAACTTTGTAACTTTTCACTCTTCCTAAGTCGACAATAATATATTATGAATAATAAAATACCATTATTCATTCCATATTAGGCAAAAAGCAGATGTCTCCCAAACAGAGTCAGAGAAGTACTTTACTTACTCTATTCATTCTCCCCGCACGAGACATCATAATATGCATTGAGAATAAGAAAAAAGGAAGGGTCCACTACGCCACCCCATTTTTTTCTCCTTCTACATATACATAATTCCAAAACTCGAAATGTGAAGGACAATATCGAGCTCTCGAAAAGAGTGATTAAAGTACGGAAGTGTGAATATTCCCCCTCAGAAGGGAAATGATAAATCCGCAGAATCCCACGCTTTTCCCATCTGAGTCGGGATTCCTGTATATTATTCAATTTGTTGTGGGGGTATGCGGCAAACTGGTCTTGCGGATCAATACGCGATAAATCACGATGATCTTTCGGGTCTCCTGCTGAGATGTATAGAATCGACGGGAGATGGGAAGGAGATCAAGTGTACATCGCCTGTCTCTCTCTCTGGGTGCGTTTTTTTTTTATCGGATGCATACGTGAACGACCTTGAAAAATTGAGCGGTGATTTTCGAATCGGAGTATATATACCTGTAGGTGTATGTGAGCTATTTCTAAAGGAGTGATAAAAGTTTATTGGTAAAAATTTATGGATCGAAAATTGACGGAAAAAATAGGATTGATAAATAGTTTCGAATGATTGCCTCAAATAAATGCAAGATTATTCCGGGGGAAAAAACCAGTACCCAATAGCATAACAATTCTGCAAGAAATTACACTAAATTCGGTTATTCATTTATACGGAAACAGTACCTTAAATGAAGTCCACAATTCTAATTGCAAAATAATCCTCGTTCTACCGCATCTGCTAATAAAATTAGCATGACTCAAAAATGATTTTATGAGTGCACTGTATTTTCATTTTTTCAAAAAAAAAAATTACCTATAATATGTCAGAATTACGATGGTAATTTGAGCCTGATAAATTTGTTTTCCTTCGATTGGTTGCTTGGTTTTATTAACGTCATACTGGTAGAAATACGAGGGCCATTGGCGACGGACCTCGCCATTTTGAGCCTCGGTCAAGTGATGAGGACGACAATTGAGCTGGCACCTCTTCGCCAACAGGAATCCTTTGAGTCACGACAATTTAGGGTGCATCAGCTCCGGCTACACGGTGAGTCTTTAGTGGCATCAAGACTGGAACCTACAACTCTACGAAACCGCCGACCGCGAGTCCGCGACCGTATCCACTAGGCTACCACGGTCACTTGCTTTCCTTCGAAGTAAATGAATAGAAACAACATCATCAACAACATTTGGTAAGTGTATTTGTAGAAGAGAGGGCTAGTTTCAGGAATTGTCAGTTATTAATTAATTTTATTAATTAATTTTATTAATTAATTATTATCAGTTTAATTAATTTTATTTTCAAAGTTTACAGAATTAAATAACGATGCTTAAAGCGAAAAAAAGCCACTCATCAGTATTTGAATAAAAGCTATTATCTATTATAAACAAAACATAATGACAAACATAAAATCGAGCTAATTTTTGCATTAAATGAGGGAGAATTGCAAGATCTATCTGTATCATTTTTTTAAAATAAGTAATAACAATAAAAGTCGTGTGCTGCTGCTTACAGATCAGTATCTTACATTACAACAAAAATGACTAATCAGTCACCAGAAACAACAAATCAAAAAAGTTTTCAGGAAACTATTCTTTTTTTTTTTTTTTTAATAAATATAAATCTCATTTAGATTAATCAGAAATGACATATTCCCTTTAACATACTCACTAGGAATGTTCTCGTCTTTAAACATTTTTATGTTAATATTTTATTTCTATAGTTAGTCATTCTGATATTCTTCGTTACTTCTATCGCATATCAAAATCATTATCCTTTCCTCCTTTACAGAAAAAAATAAATAAATAAAAGTTTGAAATAAATTATCGGTGGAATAACCATACTAAAATGACTTTTGTATTTGGTTCGTCATATGTGTTACTCGGTAGTACAAAATATAAAGATTAATCCATCCGCTGTAATATAGTTTATTTCACCAAAAATTCTAGAACTAAATAAAATTTTTGCTGTGAATGCACGCGTTATAATTGTATGTAATGCTGTGGTGCGATAATCTGAAATATTTCCTATTCCTCTTGCCAAGAATACTCATTTTATCCCAAAAGGATAAAAACTAAGTATCTCTCTCGAAAACACGTTGGGTAGAATTTGGGTCACAATTAAATGAAACCCGAAATCTAAGAGTAATGTCCCCATATCGTCAAGGAGAAATCGAAATCTTTCTTTCTATCCTTCATAATACGAAATGTGTAATTTCACCCAGAAGCACAAAAAAAAACCCTCAAATTTATCTTGCAAAAATACCTTACAAACTTTATTGTTTAATGTTATTTATCTGCTTACTCGAATTTTGTACAATCCCCGCAGCTCGCAATGTGAAATCTTTCTTACTACATATATAAACACCTTAACTTAAGACAATTTTATTTAAAATAAAGGGGAAGTTTGCCATAAAATTCTCTTGGGAATAGAAGCACCCTCCAGTCTATATAAAAAAAATTCTTTTTGAATTCGTCAAAAGATATTTACTTCCATTGCACTCACAATGCCATCCTGTATCCATATTTTAAATCATTGTGTTACTCAAAAGTGGGGGGGAAATCGACATACTTCGTAGTTTCCCTAATGAGTGAACTGGAACGTTTCCATCCCTTAAATGGTATCTGCATTTAATATACCATCCCTGCCAGCTCGCTATCCACCCGAACTGGCAGAAGCACTTCACTTTGATGGGTTCGGGAGGTCAGCAGCGAGCTGCAGATAAAAGTCTTCTTTCACCACAAGAAGATGGGATCCGAAATAATCTGAAAGACTTACTTTGTCTCCCGCGTGAAAAGAAGGGACAGACAAATTGCCGCTAGAAATAGAAAAGCCTCGATTCAGCGGGACCTGTCATCATATCTCCCAGCGGAACAGCGACTTCCTTATTGTTACCCCACTAAACACTTGTTTCATTGCTGGACGGTCTGCCAGTGTTGTGCCTTGTTGATTTCCGAGTCCCGGATATCATTATTGGGCGTAATAACTTGGCGTAATTGATGTAAATAGCTGATAACGGAGTGTTTATTTTGATTTTTATTGTTATTGACTATAAAAGTATTACTTGATAGTTTATTTGTTTCTGAGTGGTCTTAAAAAAATGAGAAAGTATTGAGCGTTCATTGCTTTTTCGTTCCGTTCTCTTTATCTTTTCCTTATTTTGTACAAAAAATCTTGTATTGTGTCAACAGAAAATTGTTGGTACCATAATGTGAATTCTACGACTGAAAAGTAAATAAAACGATTTTTTTTTTCATTCAGTGGTAAAAATGTAGTCTATAGTTTATTGTTTGGGGCGCTTAATTTTCAATGATAATAACGATAAATATGATCATAATGTTTAATATTGTAACTATTCATACATAATACATACATGATTTACATAATACAGTACAATATATATAATTACACGATAAATTAATAGTTATACAAGGTTATTTAGAATAAATCATCAGATTACAAAACTCCATAAACTTTTCATGTATTATTACTCAGAACGATAAATAATACATGAATACAAAGAAAAATCGTGGAAGCTTTATATTCTTAGCAATAGGTGGCTCTAGTGTGTTTGTGGAGCTGTTTCACGAGAGTTGTTTTAGAACCTTTCACGGAGCTGCCTCGCAGTTGGATAAGTCGCAGTAGACCAGATATTACACAGCTGGCCAGCTAAGTCATCTGATAGGGCCTCTTTCAGTTTTTTCCTTTAGGGATTTGTAAAACATAAAGTGTTGCTCCACAACTACTTACAAATTTACGTGAACTTAAATAGCAGATTTCTGTTGCTGTACAATATATTATCACTGACATTTTGCAACGTGCTTGTCAGGAATTTACAAATCAAATTGACACTATACGTGAAACTAAAAGAAGTTATGTAGAACACTTGTGAAGAAAAAAAACTTCCATATTTTCTTTTTGCATTCATGTATTACTTATCATTCGGTGTCGTTTACGGGCCGCGGTAGCTTAGTGGTCACGGCTTCGGATTCGTGGCCGGCGGTTTTCGTTCAGTCGCGGGTTCGATCCTTGGCCGCTAAAAATGCGCCGTGTAGCCAGGGCTGATTCACGTTAAATTTGTCGGGGCCCAAAGTCCTCCCGTTGGCATGGTGTGGAAGTTAGGAGAGGGAGTGCCAGCTCAGGTGTCATCCTTGTCACTTGATCGTGGTTCAAGATTACGAGGTCTGTCGCCAATAGCCCTCGTGTTGTTTCTAGTGCGACGTTAATAAAAACTAAACTAAAAACTGAATCGGTGTCGTTTACTTATGAAAATAAAGTATTTTGAAATCGGATGATTCATTTCAAATAACTCTGTATTAATCTCATTTCAATGTTATTGAGGGAACTTCATATTAATATATGATAATTACAAGCATAAAATATAAACAGTCTATGTTATTAAAACTGTATAAAATTTATAAATGATTCTTATTATCAAAAGATTTCATATAAAACGAAGAGTTAATAGCTTGTGAAATATTTTACAAAACATAAATATGAATAGAACACAAAGAGGAATTTTAGTTTCCGACTGTTTCCCATTTATGCTGCCTGCGATATGTTCTAGAATATGTACAATTGTTTTTTCCAATATTCTTTAGCAGGAGATTCACGTCAACTTTTATCATTTTATTTACACAAAAATTTCTTAAGAGAATTTTATACCATTCCAAATAGATACTCTTAACTATACCAATGGTGATAAAAAAAATTTATGTGTCAAGCTTCAGAATAATTTTTTTTTTTTTTTGCTTCCAACGATATATGTAAAATGGAAATATTTTTTTTTTTAAATTTCAGATATTTTTCTTGTTTGTTTGTGATACTCTACAATTCTTAAAACTAAACCTAATATATTGTTAATTAAAGATTGACAATTCGCGGAATACTTTTCACGGAATGTTTAGAACTTTGATTTAAAATCATTTTAAAGGGTTGAAAACATAAAAGAAAAAAAAAAAGAAAGAAAATTATAAGAAAATCCATGAAACGGAAGAAAGGAAGAAAGTCCTTAATAGAAAGGAAGTTTACTTAGTTCCTATAGTTACAGAGCCATTATTACTTCATTTCAGTTATTTTATGTAGATCATGTATTTAATAAATAAAAAAGTATTTATATTTGATATTTTTTAAATTTTTTTTTGTCATCAGCGCAATGTTTGGTTAGAAAATTTCGTCCAAGAACTAATTTGGATTTTACTAAGAAGAGATACTGATCATCCATATCTTCATTAAAATATCGTTTGGTTTTTGCCTTGTGTTCGAAATAATTTTTTTCAAAAATCTCTCTCTACAACTATTCACTTTCCAAAACTATTAACTTTTCATACAGTTTACCACGACAATTTATCCAGTCAAAATAAATTTTCCAATCTTTACTTAAAATTATATCGTTAAAAATCTGCGACAAAAACTAAAAGCGAAACTTTATTACATATCCAGAAATCAAATTTAAAATCAAGGACCATTTAAAAAAACCCAAGCCGAAAACACCTTAATAGAAAGAAAAAACCTCAAATCTCAGTTGACACGTTATTTTGACAGCATTCTCTACTCGAGAGGGTCGGAAAGTATTTTCTCTCTCTAAAAGACGATCGAGAGCAGCAAAGACGAATCTCGAGCACGATAAATCTTTGTCCACTTGGTCCTAAATGTCTGTCTCTCCAGAAGAGATGACATACCCGCACTTGACACGAAGGAAGCTTGTTTTTTCACGTGGGAACATCAGTACCCTTTTGTTGAGGGTTCTCCAGCCACTGAAAGAAATATGGATTTGAAGGGCCGTTACCTGCTTGTCGTAGACCTTTTTATTACTCCCAAAGTGGAGTTGAAACAGATTACAACAGATAGCGTACTTACCTTCTCCCCCCCCCCGTGGGGTCTTGAAGTGAAGTTTATGGGATTGCGACAAAAGTATAGCGGGTGAGTAAAGAAATAACGTTTTAACTTTATCAAAAACAGCGTCTAAAAAGTAATCTGGGAAACTGACTTCAGTAATAAATTTATATAATATACAACTTTATTATTCTTGAAGAATATAGGTAGAATCATTTGGTCATAAATGATTGAAATAAAAAAAAATATTAGAATAATTTCGTATTTCACAATACTAATTTTTTTTATCGATGCTATTACTCTTTTGTTAATTATTTGTTTAAAAATACTCTTCTAATTGTAATATCTAACTTAGCATTTCTAATTACCGTTTAACATTGTCTATATTGGTGAAATATCCCTGAACTAACATCTGGGGTTTCTTTCTATCTTTGTATTTATGATCCCAAATTCTTTCCAATCGAATTAAGCGTGATTATGCAAATTAAGTAAACTTAAGAAATAGAATGAATAGATATAATCAACTCAGATAAGACCAACAGATAATTGAATTGAGAGAAGAAGGTGACGGCAAAAAGGTAAGATGCTAGTGTCAAGTGTATGGATGTTTTCCTGCGATCTACGTGATTTGTTGATAGCAGAAATATTTCTAGGAGTTCTTTACTTTTTCGGGTAACCGATATGGCTGGAAACATTTTTTGTTATTGAACTAAACTTCAGATCTAGACTTGCCCGGAAGTAAAGATCTTAAATCAGAGAGAAATTTATTTAGATTCATTAAAAATTAAGACGAGCAATGCATTAAAACTTAGGGTTTTCTTGGAAGTTAAGATACATTACAGGTTTTTAAATTTACGGTTCAGTGAGATATGTTGATTATTTCTGGATTCCTTTAAAATTTCCTATAATAGTATTGAAAGGAAATGAGATCAGGTGATTTTGGTCGTAGTTTAAAGGTTTTTGATATGGAACTAAAGTTTATTACTCTGCAGAAAGTTAGTTTGTATAAAGAATTTTGTAAGCAGCTATTACAGTGTAGGTTGGGGGGGGGGGGCCAAGTGTTGGTTGTCCAATCTGGCGTGAGAAATTCTAGGGATGGGATTTTCGGAAATGAAAGTTCTTTGTCTCGGCATAGCCAAGAACAAGCATTCTGATTGGTAATTCGTTGAGACTAGGAACCAACACTGTCTGATTGAATGAATATTTGGAGGATGTATTCCATCGTATTCCGGGAAATGTATTCTTTGATATGTTATAGAAGGTGCTAGTACTCGTGGATAGAGACGTGAAACTGTTTGCGAGTATTATTCTTATTACAGGATTAATAAATTCTCTTTTGAAATGTAACTGCCATTTTATAATTACCTTTTCTACTTTTGATTTTAAGTTGAAATTAAGATTTTGTGTTTAGAGTAACATTTAAGATAACATACGTGACGGATAACAGGAATACGTTATCACAACCGTTTTATATTTCTGTACTGTAAAACCATGTAATTTTTCTCAGCATAATTAAAGAATTTTGATACACCACTGGAAAGAAATGTTCAGCTATACATAGTACTTCAAACAGATGCCATTCTCAGATTTTTAAACATAAAAAAAAGTTCAAATTTCTTTCAAATTTTTATTTTAATTCAAATTTTTATTTAATTCAAAATGTCTAAATAGAAAAAAAAAATTCATACTTCACATCATAAATTTATAAAAAGAAAAATTACAAGCGAATAAAAAAAAGTCAATATTTTCTAACAGAAATGAAGAATAATTTAAGTATCTTCAGGTACAATTACATAATCAAAATTCAGAAAAATTTGGAAGCTGATAGATTAATAAGACAGCTTATATTTATGATCCTGCAACTCCTGTTTTTAAAATAAATGATAAGCAAAACATATGTGTGTGTGTGTGTGTATGTGTGTGTGTGTATGTTGAGAAAAAAATATGAAAATATTAATTATTAGAAAAAAAAATTCCCCGATTTTTGTCAATAAAGGGTACTGCAGTTTATTGGAAATATACAAATTAAGATCCCTATAAAATGCAAAGTATCATATTGTCATTGGTAGAACATTCAATCGATTGATTCAGTATCTCTGTTAAAAGTAATAAGTATTCCGCGCTAGATGGTTTTCGACCATGTGGAGGGGGAGAATGTGTTAACCTTTGTGTGCCAGCGGCGTTTCGAACCTTGATTACTGTTCCGAGGAAAAGTTGAATGGTCGCTTTTTGTTGCACCCTTATTAACTAGATCAAAAGAAACGTTTGTCTTGGGCTAGTTATTAAAGCGTTTTTTCTGGCATTGTTGTTGTTGGGAGCTGCCGTGTACTCCTCACTAGCATCATCGTGATGACACGAAGAAGAATATTCTATACAATATTTGGAGTAGAAGGTCGCTTTTTCAGCCATTACTGCAATTCATATCTTTTCCCTCCCTGCTGTATTGAGTTTTTAAAATGGGCTGTTTCCATTTGACTTCATCATCTACCTCGAGTTGCGTGGCGGATCTCGTTGATACGTGCACCGTATCCAGTATATCACTAGTTCTGATTTGTGTGCAGTTGTCTTGTTTGGGCACACAGAGGCAAGTGTTCAAGGACATATGCAACCAGTAGTTCTAGGCTGTAATGTAATCTAGTGTTCAAGTCCTTGGTCTCCACATCAGCATTCGATTTTGTTCGACCTCACAGAGGGGTGAGGGATGTCCTTGGTGTGCAGCAGCGCTTCAAACTTTTGACCACTGGGTCCAAAAAAAGTTGACCAGTAGCTTTGGGTGCATCCTTATCAACTAGACCAGAGGTATTCAAACTCTTAAACTTAGAGGAACCCCTTGAGCTTGCTGTTTTCTTGAAGGATGCCCTTGATCAAAGAGAAAAAAAAAGGATGTCAAAGCTTTATCCTACTCAAATTTATAAAATTATTATTACATCTCTATTTTATCACAATAGAAAAATCTTCATAAGATAATAAATGGTAAGCTGGGGGGGCGCCTTCTAAAATATATTCTATAAATAATAAACAAAAGCAACGATATTTTAAATTATAACAAATTATTAAAAAGAAAAATTTTAATGACTTGGCTGTGATTGTTTTTTTTTATTGCGAAGTATTTTTACGCCTGTAATAATTGTTGGAATCTGCAACAATTATTACAATAATTAATAATACCGCCTGTAATAATTGTTCGCATACATATGTTGAAACATATGACATTAGATGTTTCACTGCTCTTTTGGTAGTTTTAGGGTATTCTTTCCTAACACCAATCCAACAATGCATAATATCAACTTGATTAAAATTTAGTTCCAATTGAGTGTCGGTCAATAATATCAATATGTTCTCTTTCTGTTATTGGGAGTTTGGAGGTGTCGCAGCCTTAAGAAGGAGTTTAGATCCAAGATAATTTTTCTTTTCGAACTAAGAAGTATTCGAGAAATGTTTCTTGCAGATCTGATTAATGTTGGACCAAACTCATTTTTACATTTTTATCGGGATTAGCGTTACCGTCTACTAAAATATTATGCAAGTTAGGAAAGTATTGAATATTATTTTTCGAAATGCAATCTGCCCAAAATTTCAATTTTAAAAGAACTGCGTCAATTTTACTTTATACCTCGAAAATAATGAAATAAGTGGACAAATAAGAGAGCAATTCTTCACCTGAGCAAGGAGTTGAGACTAATATGTGACCTAATGTGTTTCGGTTAATGTATTTGACTCCCTTGACTTTTACGAAATTTAAGATTTTATTTTATCCATAAAATGTTTATTTATGTTTAATTTTACAATCAAACTTCCATTAAGAATTCGATCTTTTATTTAAAAAAATTTAAAATGTTACTAAGATTTTGGTGCTTTGATTAAACAATCAGGGATCTCTTGCGGAATCCCTGTCAAAATTCCAGGGAACCCAGTTTGAAGACCTCTGAACTAGACCAAAAGAGTCATCTCAGTATGGCTACTTATTTTAGGCGTCTTAAGTACTGGCGTTGTTGTTGATGAGAGTCGCCATATGTACTGTAAAAGTAAAATTACTAATTATTCTCACAAAATAATCGTACCTCTGAGACCTTGGATCTACTGATTTGTCATCAGTTTGCAATGAATTATACTCTCATTTACTTTCCTAATACACAATAATAAGAATTAAGATAAAAAATTTCATAAAAATATGATTTGCAAATCCTTCTAAGACCTGGTGAAATTCTTCAATAGATGGATGGATGGATGGACCAATAAGTATTAAGTCCTCAATAAATATCCATTTATTTTGAAATAGTTATCAGTTTCCCCAAAAATCAAAATTTATATAATTGATTTTAAGCCGTATTAATTAAAAATTTTAATATTCGGTGAAACAGGCACTCTTAGTTTTAATTACAGTAATAATTCTTCTCGATATACTATCCAATAATTTGGGACAATCTTCAATATTTATAACATTCCAAGCTTGTTCAAAAGTGTTTATAAGGGACACTTTAGATGTTAAGTGTAGTCGTAGCTTACGTTTTTATAGATTCACAGATGCTCAGTCGGGTTCAGATTTGGGTCTGTGGTTGCCATTTCTTGAAACGTCTATATTATTATCCAGAATCCACAGTGCCCCTCATTTGTGACTTGGTGCATACTTTGCTGGAAATCGATGCCATTTTTGTTTGTATCTCCGTAAAATGTACTAAAAGAGGGTTCTAGCTAAGTTTCAAGAAGATTAATATATTTTGGGTTATACATGCAGCTTCATAAACGAGTATTTTGCCAGCACCACAGGCCTCCATGCATTCTCCAGATCCCGATATAGCCTTCTGCGTGTATAAATGTGGAAGCTACACGATCTGTGTTGTATTCTTCATTTATTATTCGTCTCACATAGATTGCTCGATACCAAATACCTAAAAGGTAAGCAAAAAATTGATCTTTTTTATGCTAATTGTTACCAAAAATTACTGGACATGTTTGAAAGATAATTTCTGTGTGAAATAGAAATGAAACAAAGCTTACCTGAAAGTCCCTCAGAAAAAAAGAATACATGACTATTCCTGCAATGCAAATAGTTTGTGCGATAAAGCCCACTTTAACATAAATTCCTTGTTTGTTTGCGAGATTTCTTTGCGAGTTTGTGAGAGCCACTGCTTCCTTCTTACTTTGTAACTTTTCAGACCAACATTCACAAGTATCCTCAGTTCTAGCTCTAATCGGGCGCCCAGTTTCTTGTGATAACTCCGAAGCACCCCACAAACATTTTTTCGATTTCGTTTCGTAATCAAAGCTCACATTTCATGGATCGACATAACGTTTCTGCCACTAGTTCTTTTTCTACTCAAGAGTGAAATAGTTTCCTTAAAACGTTTCAAAATATGTTGTACAACACATCATGAGCATTTAATTTTCAACTTGAGACTTTCCTTGCTTGTTTAATATCAGGATTTGATGGCGTTGATTAACACTGAGTTCTTTAAACGTTGGCATATTCTGTTATTAATGCCTAAAATTCAGGATTATCTACATGCAAGAACAACACATCAATGAAACTTGAATAAAGCGCCGCTTTTCAAAACTAGTTTTAAAAGCAAACGATAAAAATAAATTCAAAGTTGAGTTGTTCATACGTTTTTAATATTTTACAAACTCTAATGATCTTAAAATGAGAATTCAAAACCATTTGTATCTGGTATTACTTACAAAGATATCTAAAAAATATGGAAGTGCTTAAGACATTTGGTCAAGACTGTATACACATGCACATGATATTAAAATAATAATCAATATTGCAAGAAGCAGATTAATTATGATATCGCTAACTTTCGTACTAATACAGCTATGAAATCTGGGTTACCTTCAGAAGACTTCCCTGAATATAAGTACAGTTTAAACAAAGTTGTTAATAAGATCAACTTTAAAACGACTGATAGTATCAAAATTAATGATATTAAAAAGATCATATCATATCATTATCATAGAAATTATAAAAATGTTTTGTAAAAAGATATATAGATTAAAGTTTCCAGTAATTATGCATTTATTTGCGAATATTACTACAGTAAATTGATCAATAAACATTTAGAAGGAAATGTTTTTCTTATTGACATTACAATTACGATAGAGAAATTAATTAAAGGAGTAATAACACTCAATAAAATTGGTTTTTAAATTAATAAAATTAAATATCCGCATATATTTTAATACTTTAATTTCAAAAAGGCCACCTTAAATTTGGAACTTTTAGAAATGAATATGATACTTATATTACAAAAGCTTATAAATTGTTGTAACAAATTTCTCAAGGAACTATCAATAAATTAATTAGACTCCTTTCATTATTAGAAACAGTTCAGGTGTAATTTAATAAATTCAAAATAAAAAAAAATCTATTCAATCCATAATTATGATTTTGAAGACCTTTTATTTTTTTAAAAAAAAAATCTCTCATTCTTCACTTTTTAATTCTCACTTTTGAAAAAAAATTAATTATTTAGTCAATCAAATTATTAAAAGAAATTGAATTAAATTTAACATTCAAATATAAACAAATTAAATGAATACCACAAAATGGATCAACTAGTAAGAGATATAGCTATTATACTACAGGTAAAAACTGGGTGAACTTCCGAGAGGATTGCTCATCCAAACTCATCTTCGGTAAACTTTTTGGGACACTTAATCACCAATAAACTGTTAAAATAACATAGTAGGTCTCCACATTTTAGAAAAAAGGAACTAGATTTGTTTTAAGAAAGAATGATGTGCAACAGAAACAGAGAGATTCCTTCCACTCAAAATTAGGGACGCTGGTCTCTCTCACCCTATATAAAGCAACTTTCTCTCATCCATCGCCTGGTGCGTCCAATATGGAGACATTACCAGCCATTGTAATATAGTTACATTATTATGATCAAAACTATTTTTTGATAAAAAAAATGTTTTTATTATTTGCTGGTATATTGATGACTTAATCATCTTTAATTATAATTTTCTTTGTGGTGTCTTTTTTACCCTACATGTTTAAATTTAACATAATAATAATAATTAATTCAATAATAAAAAATTAATCGAAGTATTTAGACGTAATATTAGAAATTACAGATAAAAATATTTACAGTAATGTTTATAATTAAAAAAAAAAAAGATTCATTTAAA
>BMAW01120053.1:102906-168016 GCA_019974015.1 Nephila pilipes
AAGTGATGCTAGAGAGTTCAGTATTTTTACCATTATGACTAGGACCGGAAATTGAAATTTTTGCATAATTTTGCATATTTGATTAATTCAGCTTTTTTTTTTTCTCCAGGAAGTAGCTATTGATTTTGCTCAATTTTTATAAGTTCATTTCTAGTTTGATTGTTTAATGAGGACAAAACCCGAGAGCCCTAATACCATCTCTCCTGAAATCAGATTTTCCCAGGAATAGATCAAGTAGTCCACTTGGACTACAATTATTTCTTCCGGACCGCTTGATATTTCCTAAGAATACACAGTCCTCCATCTTGCCACAGATTCTCTCGCTTTTCTTCTTGGCGTGTCTCTTTCTTTTGATACTCGTAGGTTAGAGTTCCAAAAAGGAAAATATCACTATATTTACGTATCCTCTTGGGATACAGGTAAAGCTACCATCAAGTAATATTCTAGTGAAATTATCACAGATTTGATTCATTCTTGAGCGAAAGAAAGGTCTTTCGTATGCAAATCAATTAATTTTGAAAAAGTGATTCATACCTGACTTTTTATGAATTTCAACTGCATATATCGAGGATCGTTCATTAAATGACATTCTTCTGATAGTTGTAAGCAAAATTTGGAGGCCACTCTGCCTTGGAGCATTTTTTTGTTCATATGTTTAATATCTTTTTCCAATTAGTATCACTTTTACTTTAATGTGTACAGTGATGAACGCTCTTATCAACAACAATGCCAGTAGTTATGACACCTAAAATAACTAGCCATACTGAGATGACTTCTTTTGGTCTAGTTCAGCGGTCTTCAAACGGTTCCCTGTATTTGACAGGGTTCCAAAGAAGATCCCTGATTGTAATCAAAGCACCAAAATTCAGTAAAAATTTTAAATTTTTTTAAATAAAAGACTAGAATTCTTAATGGAAGTTTCATT
Source organism: Nephila pilipes (assembly GCA_019974015.1). Lineage (NCBI taxonomy): Eukaryota > Metazoa > Arthropoda > Arachnida > Araneae > Nephilidae > Nephila > Nephila pilipes. The sequence goes on from BMAW01120053.1 coordinate 103,832, forward strand.
TAATAAACATAAATAAACATTTTATGGATCAAAATAAAATCTTAAATCGTAAAAGTCAGGGAATCAAATATGCATAACTCCAGAACTTAGGTCACATATTAGTCTCAACTCCTGTTCGGTGAAGAATTGTCTCATTTGTCCCACTTATTTCATTGTTTTCGGAGGGTATAAAAGTAATGGACTCAAGGTTCCTTTTAAGATGAAATTTTAGTAGGTGCATTTTCGAAAAAATAATATTCAATATTTTCTTAACTTTACATTATGTTTTAGTAGACGGTAACGCTAATCCCGATAAAATGTAAAAAATGAGTTTGGTCTAACATTAATCAGATCTACGAAACTTCTCAAATACTTTCTAGTTCGAAAAAGAAAAAATTATCTTGTATCTAAACTCCTCAAGACTGCGACACCTCAAACTCCCAATAAAGAAGAAAATATTGATATTTATTGACCGACACTCAGTGGAACTAAATTTTACTCAAGACTTGATATTATGCAATTTTGGATTGGCATTAGGAAAGAATACCCCGAAATTACCAAAAGAACAATTGAAACATCTAATGTCATATGTTTCAACATAATAACGAAAATCTTGAAAACAGATTGGATGCAGAAGATGACATTAGGTTGCAGATTCAACAATTATTCCAGGCATAAAATACTTCGCAATAAAAAAAAAAAAAACAAGTAAACCAAGTCGTGAAATTTTTTCTTTTTTTAATAATTTGTTATAATTTAAAATATATCGTTGCTTTTGTTTATTATTTGCAGAATATATTTTAGAATCCCAGAGAAATATCCATTAGCTACCTTACCATTTATCTTATGAAGATTTTTCTATTGTGATAAAATAGAGATGCTAATAATAATTTTATAAATTTGAGTAGGATAAAGCTTTGACATCCTTTTTTCTCTTTGATCAAGGGCATTCAAAGAAAACAACAAGCTCAGGGGGGTTCCTCTAAGTTTAAGAGTTTGAATACCTCTGGTCTAGTTGATAAGGATGCACCCAAAGCTACTGGTCAACTTTTTTTGGACCCAGTAAAGTTTGAAGCGCTGCTGCACACCAAGGACATCCCTCACCTCTGTGAGGTCGAACAAAATCGAATGCTGATGGCGGAGACCAAGGACTTGAACACTAGATTATTGCAGCCCTGAAGACTACTGGTTGCATATGTCTTGAACACTTGCCTCTGTGTGCCCAAACAAAGACAACTGCACACAAATCAGAACTAGTGATATATGGATACGGTGCACACAGCAGATCCACCACGCAACTCGAGGTAGATGATGAAGTCAAATGGAAACAGCCCATTTTAAAAAACTCAATACAGCAGGGAGGAAAAGATATGAATTGCAGTAATGGCTGAAAAAAAAGCGACCTTCTACTCCCAAATATTGTATAGATATTCTTCTTCGTGTCATCACGATGAAGTGCTAGTGAGGAGTACACGGCAGCTCCCAACAACAATGCCAAACGCTTTAATAACTAGCCCAAGACAAACGTTTCTTTTGATCTAGTTAATAAAGGGTGCAGCAAAAAACGCGACCATTCAACTTTTCCTCCGGAACGGTAATCGGGGACGAAACGCCGCTGGCACACAGGTTAACACATTCTCCCCCTCCACATGGTCGAAACCATCAGCGCGGAATACTTATTACTTTTAACAGATACTGAATCAATCGTTGAATGTTCTACCAGTAATATGATACTTTTGCATTTTATAGGGATGTATGTTTCAATATTTAGGTACCCTTTATTGACAAAAATCAGGGAATTTTTTTCTAATAATTAATATTTTCATATTTTTTTTTCTCAACAACATACACACACACACATACACACACACACACACATATGTTTTGCTTATCATTTATTTTAAAACAGGGAATTTTTTAGGATCATAAATATAAGCTGTCTTATTAAATCTATCAGCTTCCAAATTTTCTGAATTTTGATTGTTATGTAATTGTACTGAAGATACTTAAATTATTCTTCATTTTCTGTTAGAAAATATTGACTTTTTTTTATTCGCTTGTATTTTCTATAAATTTATGATAAAGTATGAATTTTTTTCTATTTAGACATTTTGAATTAAATAAAAATTTGATTAAAATAAAATTTGAAAAGAAGTGAACTTTTTTATGTTTTAAGGAATGGCATCTGTTTGGAAGTACTATGTATAGCTGAACATTTCTTTCCAGTGGTGTATCAAAATTCTTTAATTATGCTGAGAAAAATTACATGGTTTTACGGTGAAATATAAAACGGTTGTGATATGTATTCTGTTATCCGTCCGTATGTTATCTTAAATGTTACTCTAAACACAAAATCTTAATTTCAGCGTCAAAGTAGAAAAGAACAATTATAAAATGGCGGTTACATTTCAAATTTATTAGGCTCTCATAATAAGAATAATACTCACCGACAGTTTCACGTCTCTATCCACAGTACTAGCATATTCTATAACATATCAAGAATACATTTCCCGGAGACCGATGAGTCACATCCTCCATATTCATTCAATCAGACGGTGTTGGTTCCTAGTCTCAACGAATTACCAATCAGAATGCTTGTTCTTGGCTATGCCAGTTAAAGAACTTTCATTTCCGAAAATCCATCGATTTCTCACGCCAGGTTGGATATGCATCACTAGTCCCCCCCAACCTACACTGTAATAACAACACAATTCTTTATACAAACTAACTTTCTTAGAGTAATAAACTTTAGTTTCCATATCAAAAACCTTTAGAAGCTACATTAAAATCACCTGATCTCAATTTCCTTTCAATACTATTATAGAGAATTTTTACAAGGAATCGAGGAAATAATCAACATATCTCACTGAACCGTAAAACCTGTAATGTATCTTAACTTCCAAGAAAACCTAAGTTTAATGCATTGCTCGTCTTAATTTTTAATGAATCTAAATAAATTTCTCTCTGATTTAAGATCTTTACTTCCGGGCAAGTCTAGATCTGATTTAGTTCAATAACAAAAATGTTTCCAGCCTATCAGTTGCGAAAAGTAAAGAACTCCTAGAAATATTTCTATCTCAACAAATCACGTAGATCTGAGAAAACATCCATACATGACACTAGCATCTTACCTTTTTTTTTGCCGTCACCTTCTTCTTTCTCGAATTCAATTATCTGTTGGTCTTATCTGATTGATTATATCATTCATTCTATTTTGTAAGTTTACTTAATTTGCATAATCAGTCAGATTGGAAAGAATTTGGATCACTAAATACAAAGATAGAAAGAAACTGAATGTTAGTTCAGGATATTTTACCAATATAGACAATGTTAATATGACAGTGAAATGCTAGAGATTAGATATTACAATTAGAGAAAGTATTTTTGCAAGCAAATAATTAACAAAAGAGTAATAAGCATCAGTAAAAAAATTAGTATTGTAATGCGAAATTATTCTATATTTTTTTTTTTATTTCAATCATTTGTAATAAATGGATTCTACCTATATTCTTCAAGAATAATAAAGTTGTATATTATATAAATTTATTACTGAGTCAGTTCCCAGATTACTTTTTTAGACGCTGTTTTTGATGTTAAAACGTTATTTCTTTACTCACCCTTTATGCGCGATAACATCCCATAAAACTTCCTTCAAGAAGAAGGGGAAGAAGGTAAGTACGCTATCTGTTGTAATCTGTTTTCAACTCCACTTTGGGAGTAATAAAAGGTCTACGACAAGCAGGTAACGGCCTTCAAATCTATATTTCTTTCAGTGGCTGGAGAACCCTCAACCGTTACTGATGTTCCCCACGTGAAAAAACAAAGCTTCCTTCGTGTCAAGTGCGAGATTATGTCATCTCTTCTGGAGAGAGACAGACATTTAGGACTCAAGTGGACAAAGATTTATCGTGAATTCATTCTTTGCTGCTCTCGATCGTCTTTTAGAGAAGAAAAATACTTTCCGACCCTCTCGAGTAGAGAATGCTGTCAAAATAACGTGTCAACTGGATTTGGTACATAACAAGGTGTGTTTTTCGGCTTGGGTTTTTTTTTTTAAAAGTAAGTGTGATTTTTAAATTTGATTTCTGGATATGTAATAAAGTTTCGCTTTTAGTTTTTTGTCCGTTTTTTTAACGATATAATTTTAAGTAAGATTGGAAAATTTATTTTGACTGTAGATAAATTGTCGTGGTAAACTGTATGAAAAGTTAATAGTTTTGGAAAAGTGAATAGTTGAAGATTTTTTAGAAAAAAATTATTTCGAACACAGAGAGCTAACCAAACGATATTTTTTTAATGAAGATATGGATGATCGAGTATCTCTTCTTGAAGTAAAATCAAATTAGTTCTTGGACGAAAATTTTCTAACCAAACATTACGCTGATGACAAAAAAATTTAAAAAAATATCAAATATAAATACTTTTTTATTTATTAAATACATGATCTACATAAAATAAAATGAAGTAATAATGGCTCTTAACTATAGGAACTAAAAGTAAACTTCCTTTTTCTATTAAGGACTTTCTTCCTTTCTTCGTTTCATGGTTTCTTATAATTTTCTTTCTTTTTTTTTTTTCTTTTGGCTTTCAACCCTTTAAAATGATTTTAAATCAAAGTTCTAAACATTCCGTGAAAGTATTCCGCGAATTGTCAATCTTTAATTAACAATATATTAGGTTTGGTTTAAGAATTGTAAGTATCACAAACAAACAAGAAAAATATCTGAAATTTAAAAAAAATATTTCCATTTTACATATATCGTTGGAAGCAAAAAAAAAAAAAAAATTATTCGGCTTGACACATAAATTTTTTATCACCATTGTTATAAGTTAAGAGTATCTATTTGGAATGGTATAAAATTCTCTTAAGAAATTTTTGTGTGTAAATAAAATGATAAAAGTTGACGTGAATCTCAAGAATATTGGAAAAAACAATTGTACATATTCTAGAGACATATCTGGGCAGCATAAATAAGAACAGTCGGAAACTAAAATTCCCTCTTTATTGTTCCTATTCATATTTATGTTTAAAAATATTTCACAAGCTATTAACTCTTCGTTTTTATATAAATCTTTTGATAATAAGAATCATTTTATAAATTTTATACGGTTTAATAACATAGACTGTTATATTTTATCTTGTAATTATCATATAATATGAAGTTCCTCAATAACATTGAAATGAGATTAATACAGAGTTATTTGAAGCCAAGATCATCACGTTCAAAATACTTTATTTTCATAAATAAACGACACCGATTCAGTTTTAGTTTGGGTTTTATTAACGTCGCACTAGGAAAACAACGAGGGCTATTGGCGACAGACCTCGTAATCTTGAACTTCGATCAAGTGACAAGGATGACACCTGAGCTGGCTCCCTCTCCCCAACTTCACACCAACGGGAGGACTTTGGGCCCCGACAAATTTAGCGTGAATCAGCCCTGGCTACACGGCACATTTTAGCAGCCAAGGATCTGAACCCGCGACTGAACGAAAACCGCCGTACGAATCCAGTGACCACTAAGCTACCGCGGCCCGTAAACGACACCGAATGATAAGTAATACATGGGCTAAAAGAAAATATGGAAGTTTTTTTTTTCTTCACAAGTGTTCTACATAACTTCTTTTGTTTCATTATAGTGTCAATTTGATTTGTAGGGTCCTAATAAACACGTTGCAAAATGTCAGTGATAATATATTGTACAGCAACTGAAATCTGCTATTTAGGTTCCACGTAAATTTATGAAAGTAGACAACACTTTATCTTCTAAATCCTAAAGGAAAAACTGAAGAGGCCTATCAGATGACTTAGCTGGCCAGCTGGCAATATCTGGTCTACTGCGACTTATCAACTGCAAGGCAGCTCCGTGAAAATTTCTAAAACGCTCTCATTGAAACAGCTCCCACAAACACACTAGAGCCACCTAACGCTAAGAATATAAAGCTTCCACGATTTTTCTTTATTCATGTATTATTTATCGTTCTGAGTAATAATACATGAAAAGTTCTATGGAGTTTGTAATCTGATGATTTATTCTAAATAACCTTGTATAACTATTAATTTATCATTAACAATTATATTGTACACAACATTATATAAATCATGTATGTATTATGTATGAATAGTTTACAATATTAAACATTATGATCATATTATCGTTATTATCATTGAAAAATTAAGCGCCCAAACAAGCTATAGACTACATTTTTACCACTGAATGAAAAAAAAATCGTTTTATTTACTTTTCAGTCAATGAAATTCACATTATGCATTTTCCAACAATTTTCTGTTGACACAATACAGATTTTTTAGCCTGAGAAAAGATAAAAGAGAACGGAACGAAAAGCAATGAACTCAATACTTTCTCATTTTTTAGACCACTCAGAAACAAATAAACTATCAAGTAATACTTTTTATAGTCAATAACAATATCAAAATAAACACTCCGTTATCAGCTATTTACATCAATTACGCCAAGTTATTACGCTAATAATGATATCCGGGACTCGGAAATCAATGAGCTTCATACTAGCAGACAATCCAGCAATGAAACAAGTGTTTAGTGGGGTAACAATAAAGAAGTCGCTGTTCCGCTGGGAGATATGATGACAGGATCCCGCTGGATCGGGGCTTTTCGGCTTCAGCGACGTTTGTCCCTTACTTTTCACGCGGGAGACAAAGTAAAGTCTTTCAGATTATTTCGGATCCCATCTTCTTGTGGTGAAAGAAGACTTTTATCTGCAGCTCGCTACTCGAACCCATCAAAGTGAAGTGCTTCTGCGGATTCGAGATTGGATGGCGAAACTGGCAGGGATGGTATATTAAATGGGCCCATTTAAGGGATGGAAACGTTCACTCATTAGAAACTACAGTATGTCAGTTCCCCCCACTTTTTAATTAACACAATGATTTAAATATGGATACAGGATGGCATTGTGAGTGCAATGGAAATGCATCTTTTGACGAATTCAAAAAAATTTTTTATATAGACTGGAGGTGCTTCTATTCCCGAAGATTTTATGGCAAACTTCCCCTTTATTTTAAATAAAATTAAATGTATAAAGGTGTTTATATATGTAGTAGAAAGATTTCACATTGCGAGAGCTGGGGATTGTACAAAATTCGAGTAAGCAATAAATAACATTAAACAATAAAGTTTGTAAGGTATTTTTTGCAGATAAATTTGAGGGTTTTGTGCTTCTGGGTGAAGTACATTTCGTATTATGAAGGATAGAAGAAGATTCGATTTCTCCTTGACGATAGGACATTACTCTTAGATTTCGGGTTTCATTTTAATTGTGACCCAAATTCTACTTAACGTGTTTTTCGAGAGAGATACTTAGTTTTATCCTTTTTGGGATAAAATGGTGATGCTTGGCAAGAGAATAGGAAATATTTCAGATTATCGCACCACAACGTATACAATTATAACGCGTGCATTCACAGCAAAAATTTTATTTAGTTCTAGAATTTTTTTGGTGAAATAAACTATATTACAGCGGATGGATTAATCTTTATATTTTGTACTACCGGGTAACACATATGACAGACCAAATACAAAAGTCATTTTAGTATGGTTATTCCACCGATAATTTCAAACTTTTATTTATTTATTTTTTCTGTAAGGAGAAGGATAATGATTTTGATATGCGATAAAGTAACGAAGAATATCAGAATGACTAATATAGAATAAAACATAAAAATGTTTAAGAACGAGAACATTCTAGTGAGTATGTTAAAGGGGAATATGTCATTTCTGATTAATCTAGTAAGTTATATTTATTAAAAAAAAAAAAAAAAAAGAATAGTTTCCTGAAAACTTTTTTGATTTGTTGTTTCTGTTGACTGATTGTGATCATTTTTTTGTTGTAATGTAAGATACTGATCTGTTAACCCAGCACGACTTTTATTATTGTACTTATTTTAAAAAATGATACAGATAGATCTTGCAATTCTCCCTCATTTAATGCAAAAAATTAGCTCGATTTTATGTTTGTCTATGTTTTGTTTATAATAGATAATAGCTTTTATTCAAATACTGATGAGTGGCTTTTTTTTTCTTTAAGCATCGTTATTTAATTCTTAAACTTTGAAAATAAAGTGTTAAGCCAGTGTAATTAATTAATAAAATTAATTAATAAAACTAATTAATAACTGACAATTCCATGAAACTAGCCCTCTCTTCTACACAAATACACTTACCAAATGTTGGTGATGATGTTCATTTACTGAAGGAAAACAAGTGACCGTGGTAGCCTAGTGGATACGGTCACTTGGACTCACCAGTCAAGCGGTTCGTAGAGTTTAATAGGTTCGAGTCTTGATGCCACTAAGACTCACCGTGCTTAGCCGGAACTGATGCACCCCTAAATTGTCGTGACTCAAAGTTCCTGTTGGCGAAGAGTGCCAGCTCAATTGTCGTCCTCATCCTTGACCGCGGCTCAAAATGGCGAGGTCCGTGTAATAACTCGTATTTCTACCAGTATGACGTTAATAAAACCAAGCAACCAATCGAAGGAAAACAAATTTATCAGGCTCAAGTACCATCGTAATTCTGACATATTATAAGGTAATTTTTTTTTTTGAAAAATGAAAATACAGTGCACTCATAAAATCATTTTTTTTGAGTCATGCTAATTTTGTGTAGATGAGAACGAGGATTATTTTACCGGTAGAATTGTGGACTTCTTTAAGGTACTGTTTCCCGTATAAATGAATAACCGAATTTAGTGTAATTTCTTGCAGAATTGTTATGCTATTGAGTACTGGTTTTTCCCCAGATAATCTTACACATTTGTTGAGGCAATCATTCGAAACTATTTATCAATCCTATTTTTCCGTCAATTTTCGATCCATAAATTTTTACCAATAAGCTTTGCACTCCTTTTGAAATAGCTCACATACACTACAGGTATATATACTCCGATTCGAAAATCACCGCTCAATTTTTCAAGGTCGTTCACGTACAACCATCCGATAAAAAAACGCACCCAGAGAGAGAGACAGGCGATGTACACTTGATCTCCTTCCCATCCCGTCGATTCTATACATCTCAGCAGGAGACCCGAAGATCATCGTGATTTATCGCGTATTGATCCCGCAAGACCAGTTTGCCGCATACAACAAATTGAATAATATACAGGAGTCCGGCTCAGATGGGAAAAGCATTAGAGTTCTGCGGATTTATCATTTCCCTTCTGAGAGAATATTCACACTTCCGTACTTTAATCACTCTTTTCGAGCTCGATATTGTCCTTCATTTCAAGGTTTGGAATTGCTCTTATATGTAGAAGGAGAAAAAAAATGGGGTGGCGTGATGGACCTTCCTTTTTCTTATTCTCAATGCATATTATGATGTCGTGCGGGGAGAATGAATAGAGTAAGTAAGTACTTCTCTGACTCTGTTTGGGAGACGGCTGCTTTTTTTGCCTAATGGAATGAATAATGGTATTTTATTATTCATAATATTAATATCGACTTAGGAAGAGTGAAAAGTTACAAAAGTTGTACAATTTTTTTTATAAATGAACTTTATTCATAGATTACAGAACTAAAAATGAAACTCTTTTCGCTTCAAAATAGAAAATATTTCTTCATTATTGCCAATATTCTAACTTTATTAGTCACAGAGGCAATATGTTTAAGAGTATTACATATTTTGGATAAAAGAATCATCCTATTTCTTCCCAATTAATGATAAATGTTTCATACCTTTTTTTCATTGGTTGACACATAAGTAAAATTTTCAATTTGCATAAGAAAGCTTCGTGTTTATTTTAGAAGTTTTCAAACTAAAATGTAATTCTTAAGGATATTTATATATAATCCTCTAAACTAAAATAACTTATTTTGGTTGAAAATTTTAAAAGAATAAATAAAAATTCTTGAAAAATGATGTCAGTGTTCTTATTCTCCATCAAAAGAAAAGAAGAGTTTAGTTCGTAAAATGATTGTCTTTATACAATTCCTTATCCGTAAATGGCACAGAAATTTTTGAAGATATTTTATGTTATAATATGTAATTATTTAATCAAATACAATTGCACTTATTTAGGACTTCAAAGTATTTTAAAATTATAATATAAAAATGTCTAATATATTTAATTTAACATTGAGCTTCAAACAGATGAATTCTTAAAAATACACAAAATTCCTCTCACTTTCGTTTTGTAAGCTATACATACAGTTGATAAACGTAAGCACCCGTTAATAAGAAGTTTTTCTTAAATATGGAAAATTGTGCTATAGATGATTTATTAACATAATTCTAATCCCAGTATTTTTATTTTTTAATCTTTGTCCTCCCAACTTTAATTAAATTTGACTAAAACACAACTAATTATAAAAAACTAATTATAACTACTAATAACTAGTTATAATTATAAACACAACTAATTATAAAAAGAAATTTAAATACAACAATCTGACCTCACATGCATACTAAAATACAAATTTCACAATGTATAGTTGGCTTTGGTTATTGAGCTTTCCGGTGTTAACTGGAAAAATTTCCTGAGACCTCTGAGTTTTATTCCCTTTTTTTAATAATGACTTCATCGAGACAGAACTGAATGTTGGGCTGACTGGCCTTGTTAAGGGGAAAAAACCCTGGTTATGACGGTAACTATATGACCTGAATTTCTTTTTCACCTTGGGCCTTCGGCAAAAAATATCTTACTTAGACTTATAAACTTGACCTGGAAGGTAGGATTACCGAGTTCCTGGAGGAAACCTGAGGTGATTCCGATTTTGAAACCTAAAAAAGACCCACAATATTTAAATAGCTATCGACATATATCATTGACGAGTGCTATGTGTAAGCTAACCGAAAGATTGATTTCAAATCGTCTTAACTTTATATTGGAGAAGAAGAAAATTCTGTCCGAGCATCAGGCTGGGTTTAGAAGACATAGGAATACCTCTGAACAGATTGTTCGTCTATCACAGGAAATAAAAGATGGTTTTCACCATAAGCAATGTACTGTTGCAATTTTTGTGGATTTTAAGACAGTCTGGAGGAAAAGGCTTTTAACAAAACTCATTACAAATACTGTGAGTGGTAATATTTATAGAACTGGGTCATTCCTGGTTCCTGGGTCAGCATTTTATACGTATTAAATACGAAAATACGATGTCTGGATATAGGCAAATAGGGAAGGCTTTGCCACAGGGATCGGTCCTAAGCCCTTTGCCCTTTAACCTTTTTAATTTTGAGCATATGGAAATAACACTCCAACAGACATTAGTGTTTTTAGAGGGTTGGACAGCTGACAATGAGATGATAGTAAACCCGGAAGAAACCACCTTTGAACTCTTCTCGCTCAGCACTAAACATCATGACATTAACCTAAGTTACACACACAAGGATCAAATATTAAAAAAAAATTACTACCTACTTAGGCTTGGACTTGGATTCAAAATTGAACCGGACTTGTCAGATTAAAAAGGCTGTTGACCGTGGCGAACGCAGGTCTAAACTTCTAAAACGTTTGGTTGGTACAGCCTGGGATTCTACGCAGGATGTCCTTTGCACCGCTTATAAGATCTATGTAAGGCCGGCAGTTGAATACGGATGTGAGGTTTTTATAACAATCTCAGAGACAAATTCGAAAATGCTTTCCAAAATCGTATCCTGAGATTTATTACCGGTGGTACAATATCTACACCAATTGCCTCTATGGAACTCCAGGCTGGTTTGGAGCACCTGTGTGACCGAAGATGGAAAATGGCTTTGAATCTTACTGAAACAATCTTGAGAAGAAAGGACAATTTTCTGAATCACTATTGGCCGGCACGGGAGAGGCTGAAAACTCAAAAAACTTATCTTTCTTGTATAAAGGAACTACATGACACTTTCGACTTTCCTTTTTCGGCTCAATTTCCCTTTCCTGATCCATGGTACCCACTGAAAAATCTTAAACTTGAAGAAGGTTATTTGGATCTTGTTTTAGATGTTAGCAAGAAATACTCCCTCGATTCTGATTTAAATTGTACTGCATTAGCTACTATTCATGAACGTTTCCCGGTTGATTCAGGGCTTCATGTCTACACTGATGGTTCAGCTAAAGGGGCTATTAAAAATGCTGGAGCTGGGGCTTACTCTACCGAATTTACATTGTCTTCTGCCATTGGAAAATACTTTGACAACTTCGTCGGTGAAATAGCCACCATCTCCTTAGTTTTGGATGAAATAGAGCAGAGTAAAAAGAAAAATATTGTCTTTTTCGTTGATTCCAAGGCGGCAATTACTCTGTTAACAACTTCCTATATTTCCATTGTGAAATCTCTGGGAACTGTATGGAAAAAACAGACAAACTATTGAATATTAAGAACCGCATTGTTCAGCAGTGGATGAAAATGAGCAGGCTGATATGTTAGCCAAGAATAGATCCCAAATGATGCAACCAAATCCTCCTCTGCCACTGAGACATATAAAAAGATATATATGCTCTAATTTCAAATCGAACCGTCTCAATATAAACAAAGAAAAGGCCTCTGAGAGAAAATGGGAGCCCTTGTTGAAAAAGTCATTTTTTCTACCTAAAGCAGTTGGAGTGGCCTGCTTTAGACTTGCTACGGGCCATGATTATTTACAGAGCCACCTACATAGAATTGATTCACGAATACAGATACTTGTCCCCTTTGTGACTATGGCATGTTCATGACTGGAGAGCACCTCGGCTTATGCCCTGCCGTCCTCAATGTTTTTAACTCTTTTAACTCTTCATATTTGTGTGTTACTGACCACTCATGACTCAAAGGTTGGAGACGGGCATAGGATAAAAAAATATTTAAAGTTGCAACAGACCTTAAACTGTTAGGCTGGGTTATTCTAGAATTATTATACAAACTATCCCCATAAACATTCTATATTAGTCCAAAAAATGGCTATGAAACCAAAAATACATTTGAAGTGAAACCAAAATCATAAAAACAAAAACTAATAAAACTACATACAAATACTGGTGTTCAAAATTAAGAGAATTTGCAGAAATTCGTGAAAAGAACTGAACGAAATGTAAAAATACTGCTTCGAAACAAAGATCCAAATCTTGTACATCAAATACGCAAGCGTATATGGGAGCGGTACTAGTCGAAAAGTAGGATATATAAGCGCGTGAGCCAAAATCCGCATTTCGTTCGCTAGCGCATTTCGCCAAATTCTTTGGTGTTTTTTTTTTTTTTTTCTTTTTTTTTTGCATCCATCCCTCAACTTAAAATTCAAACAGTAAAAGTGAGTAATGACTAACGATAAGATGATGGAATAAGTTGATGAATTGTGGGTAGGCTAGAAGTGGGCCAGTCTCATATTCAGATTTGCAGAGAATTCGATTTTACTTCCAGCGTTGTGTCCAACTTATGGAAGCAATTTAAGGATACCTGATCCGTCGAGAGAAAGCCTGGTCAAGGTCGTCCAAGAGCCATGATGGCAAAGAAGATCACCATTTGTCCATTAGAGTGAAGCGTAATAGGTTACAGCTTTTTATGTCTTTCATGAGTTGTATGCGGTCGCAATAACCCGAGTTTCAAGGGTGACTGTTTCCAGAAGACTTCATGAGAGAGGGCTGTTTGCAAGCAGACCTGTTGCTTGCGTCCCAGTCAGTTTTGCGAATAGGAGAGTCCACTTAAGATGATGCAGAGATCCTACAGATTGGAGCATGGATCAATGGGTGACCGTTCTCTTCACTGATGAGTCCTGGTTTTGCCTAACCAGTGAATTTCATCATACTTTCATATGAAGAGAACCAGGGATCTGATACCTGCCCTCCAATGACTAAGAAATCGACCATTACGGCAGAGGAGGCTTGATGGTCTGGGCATGAATCACGTTGGATGGCCTTACACACCTCCATGTCTTTAAAAGAAGCACTGCGACTGTTCAGAGGTATAGGGATAAGGTCTTGGAACCCTATGTTAACTTTTTCAGGTGTGCAGTTGGTCCTGATTTCCTTTTATTGGATGACAACGTGAGGTCACATAGAGCTCATATGATCAACGAATTTCTAGAAAGTGAGGATATTTGCTGGATGGATTGGCCAGCCTGATCACCAGACATCAATCCTATATAGCATGCCTGGGACACTCTGGGGAGGGCAATGGCATTTCGCCAGCCCCATTCAAGACCTGAAAACAGCGTTGCTGGACGAGTGGGATTAATTGCCCTAGGAACTCATAAACTCTCTTATTTCCAGCGTAAAATCACTGTGCGAGGCCTATATATCTTATTAGGGACCCATCCTTAGGCTTTTGTTTTGTACTATTCTGCAACTGCTGTTTCATACCTTGCATCTCCGACAAGTGTTACTCACGATCAGGCGTGTATATTATAACTGTTGAATGGTTTTTTTTTTTGTATAATATCAACCCTATGTACACATCATCAAATTTCAATAAAATACCAGTATATATATATGTGTGTGTGTGTGTGTGTTTTGAAAGAATATGATTTGAGTTACCGTAGAAAAATAGTGTTAACACGTATGTGTTGTATACATTTGTATATTAAAGTAAGATAAAATAGGATTATTCGTTCATTTGTTTTAAATATGTTAATGCACTATAATTTATAGTTTAGGACAGATTGAAATCATACAAAGTTATCACCTTTCAGATATATCCAAGATTTACGGGAACTTCAGCCAAAAACTTACAGACAATGAAAACTGAAACCTTTTTAACAAAATATTACTTTTAATGTTTCAGCACATAAAATATAATTTTAGGATTGTACAAAGAAACAAAAATGTTCCTTCACCTAAAAAAATTCTCTTCGGAGTAAGAAGAAGTTTGTAATAAACGCGATATATTTCACAACAGATGCTAGAAATCTGTTAAAGTTTTGAACTCAGATCAAGATATAATTATATTACATTTTAGAATTCCAGGGTTAGACCCATCTTTTAATCATGGATCAACGTAATGACATCACGTACCAATAACCAATCGTGTTTCTCTAGTGCAAAGTTAATGTAAGCAAACAAACAAACCAATCAACGTTTATGTCAGTAATGCTCTTTTTTCAGAGAGGATATGTCACACACCAAACCCATCTTCCATCATCAAAATAAACCGTGCAACAAAAGAAATAAATAAATAAAAAGTTCAGAACAAATTAGGTCGCTATCGACAAATCGTCACCACCATTAAAACCCTTATTGTACAGTCAAAAGCAAAAAAATCAATACTCATCTGTCCGATCACGCGATGTCTCCCTTTCCGCATAAAGAAAGCAAATTGAGCTGAATCGGAAGTGGAAACCTACCAGTTAGAAGATTGGTCACAGATTCGAACTGTCATTTTGCCTGCGAAGGGAGTGAGGGGTTACTTCCTAATATTCTTTGTTTCAGGTGCGTTTGCTAGGGACATTGGTTTGACACTTCCTCGGTGGGAGAAGCCCTCGATAGTCTTCATCCGACGGAAATGAGTAACTGTGAGGATTTAGAGCGAACTTGCTGCAGCAAGTGTCTGCCACGCAATGCCATTTATGGGCAGACACGTAATCGCGGTAACAGAAAAGGAACGAGTCTCTGCCCTTTGTTTTTGATTAATGAACGATTTTTGGTTCCTAGTGATAGGTTTTGTCGTTTCATGACGTACTTTCTTTTTATTTTGTTAATTGTCTTTGCGAATCATGAGCGAATACGTGATGTCTCATTGAAGAACATGATGATATTATTTCGAAACTTTGATCGAGTATTTTATGTGAGTATATGATTGATAGTTTTCATTCTGATATTCGCGCGTTCATAGTAGCTCCTTCGTGATATTCACACACTATGATTTTTTTCCTTCTGAGCCGGTAAAATTTTAAATACTGACTACTGCATAAAATGGTTATTTTTAAGGAGTCTATAATTCAAAGCTCTGGGTTTACAGATAAAACGCCAGAAATTATGAAAAATGTAGTGTAGTGTTCAAGCAATAACTTTTGTTTTTCGTAAAATACAACCTTTCCTCAGAAAACCAGTGAAAGTATTACTTACTCTATTTGAAGAAAATAAAAAAAAAAAGTTCGAAACCTGTTACCAAAAACATTGTTATTTAATAACAGTTAATGGAGAAGTATGAACGTTCTAAAAAGATTTTTATTTATTAACTTTTTAGAAGTGATAAGAATTGCATTTCATGGAATTTTTTCTTCTATAATATTGTACTGAAGCCATTTCAATTTTTTTTTTGATGAATTAAATTCATTGTTACAAACAATTCCAAATTTTTAATATAAGGCTTATATTCCGTATCGTATAAATCTTTTCTTAAGAAATAGAATGATTCATATTCTACACATAAAATTTAAGGAATAAATATATACGATTACAAATATGAGAAGGTAACATACAAATGCCTGTCTTGTATCGAATAAAAGTAGCAATTCTACATCTCCATTAAAAACCGAATTATTTCTCTATAAACATTTAATCATGAAAATTTAACCAAAAAGACTACTTCATTTTCAAAAAGGATACAAAATAGTATCTTAATTTGCCCAGAGTAAGTCCCTTTCGTGTATTTACATACTTTCTTTTTCTTTATAACTTGATCGTAGGAAAAACTGATCAGAAGCCATATAAACTGCTTTTTAGCAACACTGCTAATACATGATGTATGAAATATGCGTGATTACTTTAAATTAGCTTTGGTATATTCAGTAAAAAAAGTTTATTTGTATTTGGCATTACGTAGTAGAGACTTCTCTGATCAATCTTTCTTCTGGTTTACTAAATCAATTCTTGCACGTATAATAAATGCTACTATGAACTTAGAGAATAAATATGATGTTGCTTTGATGTGTTTATCATGATAAATATTAGAGACTATTCTTCCAAATATTATTTCATTATAACTTTAATCATTAACTTTGTATTGTCCAATGATTCGCTAAATAGTGTTTCATCGAATTGCTAGGAAATGTATAATTGTTTTTATTTTATTTATTCTCATTTCATATTTATCATTAATATTAAGGCTTTACTTTAGATGTTTTATAAACACGAACATCGTAGTACGTAAATATCTACGCAATCTTATATGAAGGCATATATATATAAAACCTTTATTAATACATGAAAGCTTCTTCATCAAATCATATTTGTTTCTTACATTTGTATTGGATAATCAATATTTGATGTATAATCTTTTCTTTGATATTTTATCTAGTCATTCAAGAAACATTATAACAGGAAATTTTGAGCTATAATTTTACTTAACGGAAAAGTATAAGTAATTATTCTTATATGTATTAGTAATGGTTATAAATGAATTCATTACTTTTATGAGTCACTCAGTCAGAGTATTAGTTTGCTATCATTGGCTTTCAATACGTTAGAGAAATAACTATATATGTAATAAATATTGATTCTGTGTGTTATTAGAATCATTGCTGTAACAAAAAAAAGATAAATATGTTGAATTTATTTAGAGCAATAAGATTTGAATCGCAATTTGTATTGCCAATAGATCATTGTCATGAAATTCTTCTGATGAGATAGAACTGTTCCATTATTAAATTTAATTTTAAATGCGAGAGTTGTATAACTACTAATATAAACCGCAAATGTATCACGGAAAGTAACGAAAATTTAGTAAGGAAATAAAACTCTGACCAAATTTCATTATAATATATTCAAAATAAAACCAAAAATATTAGCGCCGAATAATACTTGATGATTGGTAACTTCTAATTTAAAATATGACTTGACTGAATTTTTATATTTTTGAATTAATTATATATTTTTTGCTATTAATTAAATTATAGAATACTTGCACATGATTCGATAACCAGTTACAACAGTAAATTTTCAATTAATGCGAAAGGAGACTCCAGAGAAGGGACCGCATTGTTTTCCCTGCGTTGTCAGCTGAGGAAACAGAAGTCCTGTGCAAAATGGAGCATAGCCAGTCTTTCACACGCTGTACTTGATAGATGAGTCGGTATGTTCTAAGGATAAGGCCGATTTCGAGCCTCGTTTGTCCTCCCCCAACCCTTCGAGCTGCTATCCGGGCCATTTGCTTTAATTAACGCCCTGACTCGGGCCGGATGGAACCTGGGCGACCCACGCCTCATTTAGCCCGTCACGTTAGAGCTTGCCCGGATTGATCGGGAGAAGATCCAGTTACCCTGTTGGCGCCCGTAAAAAGGTATCCGTAAGGCACCATCTGTTGTGACAGAGTTTCCGAGAGAAAATTGGGCTCTGGCTCGGAAAGGATCTTTTCGAGGTTTATTTATTCTAAAAGCTTGGGTTCTCTCTCTCCTTTTTCTTTGTTTTCTCTCTCTTCTTACATTCCTCTCTTTCTCTCTCACACTTTCCTGGACGTGTTCTCTGGAGCGAGAAGGAGAATTTAATCTCTTTTCCTTAGCTTTTTTTTCCCTTCTTACCTTTCTTTTCCGCTGGAAAAGGAAGAGACTCTTGCAAGGAAAATGCCTTTACTTTTTATAGAAAGGTGTGTTCTTGGAAAGTGTACAGCGGAGAGATTTTTATCGATTTTGATACATTGGCATTTGATTGTGAACGTAAAATACGATAAAAAAAATACGATGTAGTATTAACTGTTGGAGAAAAAAGGAAAAGTGATGTCTTCACTTAAAATTATTGAGATGCTTATCCTAATTTCTGTAGACTCCCCCACCCCCTCCTTTTAATTTTTTTTTTTTTTAATTCAAAAAGGTTTGGTACATTCTATGTACCAGTACTTTTACTTTTAAATATCTCGAAATCTATAATACCGAAATAAAAAGTTACAGAATCTATTGAATTTCACTATTTTGAATTATTAAGATTATATTGAATTACTTTCATCACACAATAAAATAAAATTGAAATTAGAAATACATGTTTAGGTATTGAGGACTAAAACAAAGTTAGACTAATTAATTTCCCTCTATATTACCGAAAAAAATCCGAATTTAGGGCATGTTATTAAATAGAAATATTATTTTAAATTATTGAGGTGGAAAATACTCGAATGCTATTGTTGTTTTTGCACTTGTGCCCTTTCACTATACATTGTTTTTAGAATTCAGAAACATTTTATAAAACAATATAAATTACGTTATCATATGATCTACTTTACATAACACATAATTTAAAAAACCATGTAAATTTGAAAACACATTTAGCATTAAAGTACATAAAGATATCTTTAATAGCAAAAATGGCTTGTTTCAAGTGTAAATTAATGACATTATTACATGCTGTTATGAGTGTGTATGAATACTCTAGGAAATACGATATTAATTTCTAGGGATACGAGTACTTCTACCGGTGAAATTCGCGGATTTCGATTTATTAAACAAGTACAACCTAAAACTCTATTGAAACTGAAATCAGTATTAAAATATTCCTAAAGCTAAAAAATGAATATAAAAAAGTAATACTAAAATAAAAACAATTAAAGAAAGTAAACTAACTCTCGATTTGCCGAAAATGGAATGTAATGGGAATGTGAAAAAAAAAGAGAAAAAGGTAAGGTGAGAATTGTAGGGGAGGCTGAAATTCAACAAAAGTACTTAACAAAGGAAAATCTTGAAGAAATTTTTACGAAAACAAAATTCAAATCAAAATCTCTGTCATTCAAAATTAAGTTACTGAATCGTAATCTAAGGAATTTAAATTTAAAAGTATTTAACTTAAGTTTTCTTTCATATTAATGCTTAAATTTTATTCAAATTATTACTAATTTTATAAATAATTTAAAACAGTTTGACACAACTTACAATTTTCAATGTTCAATTAAACTATTTAAGACACAAATACTTTTAACACAATTGTTCTCAGACTCGAAACACAGAGAAAAACCACTCCTTGTCCCTTAAAATTTTTATATTTAAAGTCTTTTAAGCCGCATAATATTTTCAAATAAATAAATTTCTTTCTTTTTTTATGCAAAATTACTAACAGGCATTTAAATTTAATTCAAAACTCTTCTCTTTCTGGAATGCAATAAACGCTTTCAAATTTTCAAATCGCAGTATTCTATTGGGAAATGCCCTCAAAACTAAGACAAACTATTGACTAAAGATTCCAAATCTCTAAAGCTTTAGGTCTACATAACTAAATTGCATTTAAAATACCTCTCACGCATCGGACCTTCACCACTTGAGATTTTCTCGGTCAGATTTTGCCTTTGATTGAGCCGACCCTGCAAATCACATGATGCTCCACCGTGCTGGACTATGATGGTACAGAAGAATACTGCATCTTTGTTCTCCCTCTATTTAGCATGCAAATGTGTTACTTATTATTCCCCTGGAAGGCTTCTCTCATCTGAAGTCCAGAGCAGGAAAAGGGCCATAATGCGGTCAGAGAGTTTTCCATGAATCTCACGGGAGTCCTGGGCTTTAAAGAGCTGCATTTACCTCATGCTTTGTCTCAGCACTTTATGAGTTCCCAAGAAATAACCAGATTTATCAGTAAGAGAAGCTGAATTTTAAAGAATTTCTGTGTATACCGAATATTGCTGTCTAGAATTCGTTTAAGTAAAGGTACATGAAAAATGATACAAACTTTTTACCTTCCGATGAATATATAAGTTCTTTATTCTAATAAGTGTTTAATTGTCGATATGAATAATTCTGGATGATTATCAGTCGGATCATTTATGAAGCAAATATATAAAATCTTATAATGGGAGATATTTAATTTCACTTTATTCCAAAGATATAACTTCGATAAATTTTGAATTGACTTTAAATGTCACTTTTTAGTTAATCTTATTTTTCCAAATGCGAGGAGTATCGTTGAGTTTTAATCAAACCGAGATATCTGGATAAAATTAAAGCTGTCCATTAATTGTTCCTCCATCATGTTGCAAATAACAGCTATTAATATGGATTTGTTTTGTTTCAGGAAGCCATAGCAAAATTGTAAAGTTTTAATTCTTATCTCAGAGTATCGCAAAATTTTAATAATTACTAAAAATGATCGAGATATAGAAACTTAATTATTTTTTTATTATTCTTAAAAACTGAGTTATTCACATTCCATTGAACTTCACATTCCTGAGTTATATATTTATCCCGGCATTCTTGAACTTTGGAAGACCGTCACCTTATAAATCAGCAATTAAAACTTCTATCTTCTCCAAAATGCGGGTTACTTTAACTTCTGCTTCCTGAAACCAAGTAAATCAACTCTAATAGCTGTAATTTATAACATTATGTATGTAAGGATCAACTAATATGCAGAATAGACGCTATCCAGATATCCATAGGCTATTTTTTAGTTAAAATTGAAACTTTATGATACTTCCCTCTTAGAGCGTTTGATGTAATGTATCTAAAAATATTCCCAATACCATATTAATAGTAGCAGTTGATGAATTTATTTTATCCCATAATACTAGCAGCAAATAAAATAAATATAAAACATAATATTTATTATCAAGAAAAACCAGATTAAGTTAAACTATATATTAAAAATATTACTCCTAAATTTTTATTTTGAGTATTCAGATAGTTTCTGGATTTTTCAATATTTTCGTTACTGTATTAAAGTCCATAAACTTTCCGTAAGGATGTACCTTTAACAGAAAAAATTCTACGCTTTCTTTTTTATTATGTTCCTTAAGAAATGGTTTGATGGTGCTTGAAACTCATTTTATAGATTTTCCTTCCACCCCTCCCTCAAAATTCGGAATTATGTAGATTTGAGAACTTCAATGACTTGAGCAGCCTCTTCTACTTTGACTAGATTATTAATTGACATAGAGTTGTTGCTTATTGATCTGTTTTTTATACTAGAAAGTTTTTTAATTTGAGTTTCTGTGATTACTATACTCCTAGTAAGTCTCGTATTAATGTTCCTTTTTGTGATATTGTTTCGATTATTTTACTTTAAAAAATTATGAGGCTTTAATTCGAAAGTATAAAATTTATTGTTTTTTTCCTCGATATGCAAAAAAATCGACATAGGAGAAAATATAGTTCGGTGCTAATAACTTAGCTACACATACAGCTATTATTTTAACATAAGTCTTTACAATAGTAGTTGCCTTGTAATTTATAGTAGATTGGTAGATATATTTTTCCCATCAGAAATTCGTATACTATTTACATATTTTGAGTTCAGTTGCTCTGGAACAGCTGCGATTGCTTAAAATATTTTTCATGCAAGTGTTTCAGTTGTAGTTTCTTGGAATAATTTTGTGTCGAACGCATTGTTTTGTAGTTATTCACTCGCACAAAAAGCCGTTTGCTCATGGGTGGTTTTCGTATTTCTTGGAATTTCTTTACCATTTGAAGAATAGATAACGAAAAACGAAAAGGACACTTTACTTTCATGAAAAGTAAACGTCTGACTCGACCATGGGGATTAACTGCTAGTTCTAAACAGGGAGTGCAAACTACGCTTCACACACGCAGAGAAAACTCTTCAATCACTTCTAGCGACTCCCCTCACCACGATGGGGGAACTAGTAGTCAGGAGGGTGGGGGGATAAACTGTTCCTTGAGGATTTTAAGAACATATTCAATTTGCAATTATTATCTGAGTTTTTGGTCCTGACCTGTAATTTTATATTTGCTTTTTAATGAGTTTTCTCTTCTATTCACGTTGTATGTCTGGGTCAAAACTTTAAAAAAAAACTTTTTCTCACTGTTTAAAGCTCTTGATTAAGCTGACATTTTCTATACACGATTGTTTTGGATGACAAAGAGATAAATTAACTATAATTTATAAAAATTAATTGATTAAACTAATTATTTAAAGATTTCAATTTTACTCCAAGTTTCTCGCCCAATTATCAAATGGTCGCAAAATCCGTCGCCATAGTGAAGGGGTCATTGCTTTGATCCTCTTTTGTTTACTGGTGAATCTCTGTAAATACATATTTTTCTTTTCTAAGAGAAGCGTCGCAGGGGAGCATCAATTCATGTTCGTAACATCGCTTCCAATCTTCAAGATAGGCGAATGTTACTGAAAATGAACGGAACTGACAGGCGAATGTTACTTTAAATTTAAGGTATAAAAAAACTATGATACAAAAAGTGTGAAGTTTGAAAGAAAACCCATGTTCAAAAAAACTTCTTTTTCACCGGTTTTTATTTAAAGGAATCAGTTCTTGTAAGTCACAAAAAGTCCAAATACACATATACATTCAGACCTTGTTAACACGCGGTTGTCGGGTCTATGGTAACTAAATCGCGAGTTATAATATTAATATAAATGTTCGATAATATAAGTTACAACATGGTATGAGAAAACGAATAAATGTATGATCATGTATGCTTCTTTTTAATTTGTCTTTTACAAAAAAAATTGCAAAATAACATTTAATAATAGAATACTTAAATATTTAATGAAAATTGAGTTTATTATTCAATCATCCATTCTTTAATGGATGATTGCTTTTTACTGGCATTTTTTTTTATTCTTAATTTTGATCATTATGAACGTCATCAACAAACTGGCAAAACATGTTTTTTTTTACCTTCCACGTATCGTAGACCCAGCAGAATTAGTACTCTGGGTGTGTTTGCTTATTTTGCATTTTTCGATTTCCTTCGATATCCTTTACATTCCCCCCCCACCACCACCATACGATGATAAAAATCTTTTTGTTTACGTTTGCACTATTTGGATATTACTTTTAATTATTACGGAAATTCCTTATACATGAAAAAATCGTTATAATTCTTAAAATTTGACGAATACAAAATGAATGGATGTACAGTTAATCTCACTGCCGGTAAGATTTTCAAAATAATCTCTCACAAAAAAATAATCCTGCAAAAAATAAAGTAAAATAAATAAATACTCGAAAATTCCTCTTTACTAGAAACAGGATTCATATACGCAAAGCAGAAAGAAAAATAGTATCAATGACTGCTCTTATCAGAAAATTGTGACGTCATCCGAACAAAAAATTAACCTGAATTTCATAAAAATGAAAAATCCGAATTATGACGCCATAATATCTAGGATTAATATCGCAAGCAAAAGCTTATTGAAGGAGCCAGCCCTCCAAGACTTGCTTTCTTTATTGAAGGACGGGCATCGAGACTACGAGACACTCTAGTGATTCTTTTCTTTCCTATAGGGTTTACTGTCGTTGATAAGCATGAGTGATGCGCCCCCCAGAATACCTTAACGATCCTTCTCTATTTTTGACCTTTCTACCCTTCTTCTTGTCAATCAAATGTTTCACTCCATACTTTTTCTCTTTTTTTTCAAACGCTTGGACCACAATTACACCTCACCTCGTTTTTTTTTAGTAGTACCTCGGAATAAGGGACAAAATTTTCATTTTATCCCTTCTTCGGAGGTTTCCCTTCAAATTGTGTATATATATATGTAGCTAAAGGTTAGTTACACACACACACATATATATATATCTAGCTAAAGGTCAGTTACTACACACACGCATATATATATATATATATATGTGTGTGTGTGTGTGTGTGTGTGTGTAACTAACCTTTAGCTTTCTAAATTTAAAATGAAATAATTCGAGACAAAAAACCAACGTTTTTATGTGGTGGCAAAGTTTGTTAAAACAAATTGTTGAAATATTAGTTAAAACTTGTCGCAAATGTCTAAATATTGCATTGTTAGGCGAGTAAGAACGATTCCCAAATTTTCAGAGCTCTAGCTTGATGGGAAGTTGGTTAAATTAACGATCGAAAATTTGATGACACACTGATACACACAGAGACAAACAAAAAGACAGACACCAAGTGTAATACAGAAAAATGTTGTAAAAAAGAAAATGTTGCTCTGATTTGGTCTTCTTTAGAAGTGTAAAGATTAGATATACAAGAATAGATTTAATTTTCAACAAATAGTCTAAAGTAAATGAAATAATAATAAAAAAAAATTTTTGATTATTTCTTTTCATGTTTATCAATGTTCAATATAAAGATGGCATAAAATCAACAAGTCTAAGCACATTTATTTGTGCTAGTATCCGTTGGAAACCTGAAAAACCTTTTTTCAACATTGTTCGAATAAATCTTAAAAAAAAGGAAACATAGATAACTTTTTTTTTAAAAAAAAAAGGAACTCAACTGATTACTCTTTGTTTAGACTAAAATAAAATTATTACAGCAATAGTATAGACCTGTGATCCTTAACAGAAAGAAGGGGGAAATACGAAATCGTTTGCTGTGAAAGTGAACCACTTTCCCTTTTGATCTCCCACCCAGCACTTGATCCCTTAAAGCGGAACCGGAAGCCGCAAGCCGGTAGCCACAGTTGGCGCAAAGAGTAGGAGGATGTGTTGTAACTGTAAATGAAGCAAATGGTGCATATCACGTGATCGTGCGGAAAGCCTCACATTGCTGTCCCCCCCCCGGGGTCTCGCAGGCCCTAAAGTGGGTGTAATTGGCCCCCCAATTGACTGATCTGCCAACGTTATTAAAAATGGATGGGAGTGTCTCTGCTTTCCCGGAGAGTTTATTACTGAATCGGTTAGTGGTTTCGCTTTATACTGGATCGTGTATTGTCTAGCCAGGTTATCAATGTTTTGGTGCTGCTTTTTTTTCGAAAATGATTTAGCGGTTGTTTGAACCAGATGGTTAAATGGAAAAAATGTAATCGATTTAAATAAAGCAATTAAAAATTGAATAATAACTTCTTAAATAGTATTAAAGTAAAGAATTCAAGACTTTAACAACATGCACAGCTCAATTAAATGGTTTTATTTAGTTGTTAAGGTTACAAGAACATGCGAGGTGAGTGAGTGATTGTAGAGTTTAATGGCGCAAGAGTCAAAGTAGGCTATGCTGCGCCAAATACTTGTTAAAATCGATTAAGAAGTAATGGCCTTAAAAAAAACGAGACA
Organism: Nephila pilipes; assembly: GCA_019974015.1. Lineage (NCBI taxonomy): Eukaryota > Metazoa > Arthropoda > Arachnida > Araneae > Nephilidae > Nephila > Nephila pilipes. The sequence continues at coordinate 129,591 of BMAW01120053.1, forward strand.
AACACAAAAAGACACACAAAAGATAAAAAGTTAAAAATCAAATGTGGTGTAAAAGGCCAATATGTCGTAAAAAAGCAAATAAATTATGATGGGGGGGGGGTTCCCCCACCAAGTCAGACAGGTTTAAAACTGATGAATGAAAAAAAGTCCGGCGATGATGATCAAACACCGGACAGTCAATTAGAATGTGCTGAATAGAGTAAGGGCCATGACAGGAAGGACACTCGGGAGCATCTTCTCCAGAACATGCGAGGAATTCTAGAATATCAAATCTAAAACTCCTTGTATTTATGATACATATCTTTTCAAATTATAAGTAGAGTTTTAATTTTTCTGTGTGCCTAATAATGATATTTTAATCATTCCGTAGAACTATATAAGTAATTTTTGTCATAAGGGTTTTTTACAACGTTTTTCTGAATTTCACTTGGTGTGTGAGTGTGTGTGTCATCAAATTTTCGATCGTTAATTTAACCAACTTCCCATCAAGCTAGAGCTTTGAAATTTTAGGAATCGTTCGTACTGGCCTAACAATGCAATATTTAGACGTTTGCGAGAAGTTTTAACTAATATTTCGATAATTTTAATAAGTCAAAATATTCTTCCCTTTCGGCGCTTTTAGGACTGAGGAAAAAATTTCTTTCCCCCTCTGGGAGCACCGGGCATTCCCCACACAGCATGCGGTATCGTAAACCTTTTGTACTCACAAAGGGGAGATACTATCTCCCCTTTACTATCTCCGAGATAGTAAGGGTTGCTGACTTTTAGTCAGTAATCATTCGCAAGAAAGAAAGTTTCCAATATTTGGCACCATGTCTTATCACAATAATTTTTTCTGAATTCTGGTTCCCATTTTTTTTTAATAGAATGACTTACAAATTTTCAAATGCATGTTTTGATTTTATGAGTATTATGAATTTTTTAATACGCTCACAAATATCTCTTTTTTAGTAAATTTTAAAGTTAAAAATAACCAACAGTTTTAACTAATATTTCAATAATTTTCTTTAATAAACTTTGCCACCATATAAAAACGTTGGTTTTTATATCGAATTATTTTCCTTTCCTATCTGAATATGGACATGCTACATCAGATATATTTCCATTCAGGTACCATTTTAAAGAAAACTATTACACAATATGGTTCCAAATTTTTTTATGCTTCTATAAAAGATACTTATGCATATAGTGAACCTAAAATATTTTTTCTCTAAGGAATACCTAACTTTTAAAAAGTAATTTTTTTTATATGGAAAAAGAAAATTAAATAATATTTCCAAAATCACAAAGTTCTATAACCTTTTAAAGGAAATATACAGTAATATCATCAAAAAAGTAGGTTCACTATATTTCGTGTATTATTTTCTTTCTGATGAGTAAAATATTTTTTAAATTTAGGGAACATTATTCTTGAAAATGGTACCTAAATGTAAATATATCTGAAAAATTATACCCATATTCAAAACAAAAGGAAAGAAAAACTTTTTGACCAAAAAAATACTTTTATAGTTCAATAAATTGATTAAAATATCATTATCGTATACACAAAAATCTTAAGCTCTACGAAAAAATTTTAAAACATGTATGCCGCAAAAAAAAAGTCTTAAATTTAGTATTTTAAATTCCCTCGGATGTCCTGGTACCCTTAATACATAAAATTAGAAACGTTTTTTTATTGTAAGTATTTATTAATTACACGAACTCAGATGATAATCGGTTAATTTATTCGAATTATTTCAATTTAGCTCTATCGTGCCCCGCGTTCATTCGTTTTCACATAACTGTAACTAGGTAGAACAGCGGCTCTTCAACCGGAATCCATAGATCTAAGGAATTTACCATTATGGGATTAGTGACTATATTGGCCTGACTCCAGATCAGAAGGTGATTATACTTCACACAAAAAGACTAAACACACATAACTAACAATAACTATATTTTATTAAAAACATTTAAAAATTATTAAATCAAGGGAAAATACAAGCTGTTAACCTGATCAGCTAACATAAGCAGAAAGCCAGAAAAGGAGAAGAGAACCAAGTGGCTTGAAATGTGATTCATCTCTCTCTGTATATTTTCCAATGCGACATTAAACAGTGGTAGCAGAAGGACTCTAATTCACTTCAGTTCAAGTAGCTTCATCTTACTTGCTTTGTCAGAATTACCGATCCAGCCTACTGCTATTCATAGTGATAAAACAGCAGTAGGCTGGAATTCTGGATGATCACCAGTCGCCACAAATCCCTAAGAGATGATAAAAAAATTTTTACACTCAATGCATTCTTCTCTTCCTTCAATTAGAAAACTAATCAATCCATTATTTTCCTTTTCAGTGGTAATTAACTTCTAAATTTCTTTCACTTACGAGGTGGGGCTATTAAACATCGACAATTACGCTTTAAAACTTTTTGTTTATGCTATGTACATTTACTTATTGTCGCCTTCAGTATACACCCTTCCTCTATCCCTACAGCACACTTCGCGATCTTCCATTCTTCGAAACAGTGCTGGAAATCTTCAGGACGTGTGCCGCTTTCTCTCCCACAGCTTCAACGGTCTCTAATCTTGTTCCTTTTAATTTCAGACTTCACCTTAGAAAACAGATTCATTATTGTACACTCTGTGACGGCGAACTATTCCTATTCGCCTCTTGTGCCATAACTAAACTCAATGTACTAACACTAAAAGTCAATAACTCGCTCAAGAAGACGTTACACAGGTTTAGCTCACTATGTTTATTGACAAATTGCTAGTATAACGACAAATGTAACCGGCTCTCCCCAAATATCGCCTAAAATATATTAATCTGATCTACAAATATAAAACTAACAGTCTTACCAATACCGTAAAGTTGAGGCTGTCTTGACTTCTAACTTTCACTATGCAGCCGATAACTCGTAACAATTCTCGGCCCGACTTCGACTCTGGAACAATTGCCAAACACTAGAACCACTCGACTTCTTTCGTGTCTCTCAAGTTTAATTTATATAATTCATATCTCTCTCGTTTCACTTTATTTCTACCTGCTTGTAATTTGAATATTCACGTTTGCAAAGGTTATTTAGCAAAAGCAACCAATCTTAATTAAAAGTCTCCAAGGTTAAGTGAAGAGAAAACCGCGAATAGCCCAACGACACAACTTCTTTCAATAAATTAGGAGTTTCAGTAGCGGTTTTTCCCAAGTTTCATGTGAAATTTCACAATTCGTTACAAACTTATCATTTTTCAGGGGAAACAAAAAAAATAATAACTTTGATGCGAACGATGGCTTACGGATATACTGATTTGTGTTTATAGAAGCGAGACACACTGCATTCGAAAGAGAAAGATTCACGCTAAACAGCTATCGGTTGTTAGCGTTTAGCGCATGCGTACTTCTGCAGCAGCAATAGTCTCGTTATGTAATAGCCATGCCTTGTATAGCTTCTTTAGTACCGCTTCTTACTCGTATTTTAATTCTTCGTATTTAAGTTAGATAACAACAGAGTATTAATATGTTCTATTTAAAATAGCAGCAATGCAATATCTTAGATATAAAATTTAACATGAAATTAAATTAACTAAAACGTTTTTGGAATTTACAAAGTAAACTTTTATTTAAGAATTATTCTTTTATGTGCTAAAATGGTACATGTCATTGCATCTTACTTTTGAAAGAATTAAATATTTTTCAAAGTGATGAACTAGCTTTTTTTCTAACTGTTTTTTTTTATTATTATTATTCATTCCTATTTGCATATAACTAACGATGTGCACTAAATGAGGATCAAATTTCAGAAAATATGTATTTAGATCTGAATAGTCAATTTAAATAAAAAAAATTATTGATATAAATATTTTATATTCATAAGATATCGTTATTGTATTATCAATAGTCTTAACACATCGATCAATAACTCCCGAGACTAACCCAGAGATGGCGCTCGTAGTAAACCAGTAACCAGGTCTTTCTAGAGTATTAACCTTTACTTGAAACGTGTCAAAATTTTAAGTCGATCGGACCAGGAAAAAGGTTTTTTGAAATGAAGTGAAAAAGGTTTTTTCCAAGTGGGTGCCGCGATTGCTTTCGATGGAACAAAAACAGTAACGAGTCGATGATTCAAAAAGCTGTTTATCGCTATTTACTCGCAACAAAAAAGATTTCTTGCGAAAAAAAAAAAGGAAAAAAAATTTTTTTGGGGAGGGAAAAAGATTTGGGAAAGTTGGAACGATTGTATCACCCTAAATGCTGCGATTAAATAAAAGGTGTTATGTTGATGAATAAAAAAAAATTTTGCAAAAAAAATGTTGTTTTCAATGTTAGACTCAGGAGTTATTGATCGATGTGTTATTTCTTACGCTCTTAATCTACTTGTAACATCGTTCTCAATCACATAAAGGGCCGCTTTAGCCTAGTGGTCAAGGTCGTGGACTCGCGGCCGGCAGTTTTCGTTCAGTCACGGATTCGATCCTTGGCCGCCAAAGACTCACCGTGTGGCCAGGACTGATGCACGTTAAATCTGTTCGGGACCCAAAGTCCTCCCGTTGGCGTGGTGTGGATGTTAGAAGAGGGAGGAGCCAGCTCAGGTGTTGTCCTCGTCACTTGACCATGGTTCAAAATTACGAGGTCCGTCGCCAATAGCCCTCGTGTTGCTTCTAGTGCTACGTTAATAAAAACTAAACTAAACTAAAAGCTAAATCACATAAACTTATCTGCTCAAGTGCTAGATACATCTACAGTGTAAATGCTGATTCATTAAAAAAAGTTTTAAATTAGAACTGGAATAAAAAGAATAGGAACAGAAAAACAAAATAGAATAGAAATAAGAGATTTGCTTAAAGCAATAAAAGAACAAGTTATATATTTGTAATCGAAATGGAATTTCTTGAATCCTACTTTATCAAAATTTAGATAGATTGACTAATTTTTTTAATAACGTTTAAATAACCTTATCTAACTTCCATCGGAATGATGCCACTTATTCTCCAATACCTTTCAGAAAATTGTCTCCTTCCCTTGTTTTTTATTATTGAAGTATGATACGCGGTGTGGCTATTAAATAATGAGACTGACGCTACTACAGAAGAAGTTCGCATGCGCCAAACGCCAGTGACCGACAGCTGTTTAGCGTGAATCTTTCTCTTTCGAATGCAGTGTCTCTCGCTTCTATAAACACAAATCAGTATATAGGTAAGGCTTCGTTCGCATTAGAGTTATTTTTTTGTTTCCCCAGAAAAAGGATGAGTTTGTAACGAATTGTGAAATTTCACATGAAACTTAGGAAAAACCGCTACTGAAAATCATAATTTATTGAAAGAAGTGTACAGTAATGAATGTTTATCACTTGCATGTGTTTTTGTGTGGTTTAAGCTTTTTCAAATTGACCGAGAAGACTCTGAAGATGATTCACGGCCATGTTACCCTTCCACGTCAAAAACGGATAACAACATCGAAAAAAATCGGTAATTTGTTTAGTTGTAACCGTCGGTTAAATATTTGTGCGATTGCCGAGACTATAGGAATTGATAAGGAATCCGTACGGCAAATTTTTTCACCAAGACAATGCGTTGACTCACTCCACATTGTCTGTCAAGAGGTTTCTAGCCAAGTACGGCATTCCAAGATAGATCATCCCCTTTTTTCACCAGATCTTGAGCCCTGCGACTTCTTTCTGTTTCTTAAAGTGAAATCTGCATTGAAAGAAACAAGATTTGAGTCCGTTGAAGCTGTGAAAGAAAAAGCGCACGTATCCTGAAGGAGCTGACAGAAGAAGACTTCCAGCACTGTTTCTAACAATGGCTGTCTCATTCATTGTTAGCCACACATCGTAGATACGAGGAAGAAACATATGATTGATACAAGTTTGTTTTGATAATTTGCTTTTGAATATCACCTTTAGAAGATCACCTTTTAGAATGTCACCTCCCTAAACTTCCACATGATCCCGACAGGAAGACTGGAAGCCTAGACAGATTTAACGTGCATCGCCCCGCTACACGGTGGGTTTTTAGTAGCATCGGGACTCGAACCCAAAATAAAGCCTGACTCAACGGAGGATGCAACCAAATAAAGACGACCGTGAGTTCCCGACCATGACCACAAGGCTTGCGTCATCAGCATATAAGTTTAAGTTCTGTATCTTTGATTTTGAAACACACTGCTATATTCTAGTGCCTTCGTTCTTCATAAATATTAATTTTGTGTTTTAATTTAAAAGTGTGTTTATTAGAAAATATATTCAGAAATATTTCCCATAAATTCCATTGAATTTGCTTCGATTTTGATTAACAGTTATTTTATTGATTGCTATCATTTTGTTATAAAATTTATATGGCAAAATATTGTTTATTTAATTCAAGTGAAAAGGCTTAGGAAACTACGTAACCTTAAAATTTGAAAGATTCGAAAAATTATCACTTTCGCATTCATAAGTAAAATTATAGTAAGACGGAGAAAATAACAAATGGCTTTTAATATAAAAAGTGTCCGTTTCCCGTTGTATCAATTTTACATCTAATTGCCTTTTTAACATACTTATTATATTTCAGCTTTCTTTTTTTACCGACTAGGTAAACAAATATAACTGAACAATAATGCATGGAAAATTTGCATATTTTTACATGTTTAAATATAGACACTTTTCAGAATATTGTAAATTTGAAAGAAACGAATTTTTCGGGCTCTTTTGATCTACTTCAGCTGAAATAGAAGGCTTAACAAAAAATAGGAAAAGAAGGGTACGTCAAGCATCAATCATGCTGATTCTATTGTAAAGCACTGAACATTTCATCTCGAATCTACCTACTTTCAACGATCTTTTTCGGAATGACTACTCAGTGTAAGAGTTGGAATGGAAAAAATGTTCAGCTTACTATAAGGTAACCAGACGTCCCGATTTTTAACAATTTATCCAGCGTCCCGCGGGGTCTTAAGAAAGTCCCGATTCTTAGAAAGAATGCACTACGAGCAAGGGAACGGTTTGAGAACGGGAAGGGAATATACGGTTTTCGGCTTCCATGTAGCTATTTCACCAGGATATGAGCTTTATATTATTTTTGTAAATTTTATAATATTACACTTTAATAATAAAAATAATTGTTGAGAACTGCTTATCAGGAACTGCTTATCAAAGTTCGCTTTGATCAGTTGCTAGAATACGACCATCATTCTTTGGACTTAATAAACAGTGGCATTTTTCGGCATTGGCAGCGACGAAAACATTTTGTAGCTGTAAAATGATGAGAGAACACTTTGTACACTTCCACAGATTTTGTTCTTATAGTGACATGTTCCGCTACCAATCTAGCATCATTCAATCATGTTTCAAAGGAATCAATCATATTTCAAAGGAATTACATCTTATAACAAAAATTGGAAACGGAGGGCAATTTTAGAGAGGAGAAGGGTCAGGGAGTAAGAAGTTTTTTGGTCGTCCACGAAGTAACGCCTTCTCATATTGAGTTTTGTAACTGTCTCTTACACGATGCACATCGTACTGCATGCTAGTGCTAGTTAAACAAGTGATATCAACATATAAGCTATTCGGATTATTTATGTTTGTAATTTATTTAGCCACCAGAGGTGGGTATTTTTAAGGCCCCCCCCCCCCCCGCGGCAATGGTGTCCTGCTTTTCGAAAGTTAAAATCTGGTCATCTTAGTTTAATAGAAACGTTCATCAGCTTTGAATGGTTTAAATGAAATGGCTTTACTACATTTAAAATCCAAATAAATTGACTAATTTATGTTAAAACGATTAGTTCAATTAAAAATATTCTAAATTTCTACTCATGCACACATTTTTTTTTTATTTAGGGTACTTATCCATTACAACGGAGCCCGCCAAACGAAAAATCGCGAAGCATTAAGATTTATCGCCATGTTTGGTTGTAATCTCCTAAGGTTGCAGTCCTAAAGAAACATTACTTTATCATTTTAGTAAAATATCGCTTGCCTGTTAACATTACCGATTTCGTCATTTTTTTCTTAAATATCTATTTTGTTGCATTTGGAAAATGTCGTTAGCAATTTTTAATTTACCGAACAGCGAAATGGATGCCTTCTCTTTTTTTTTCAAGAGAAGGAACTTTTACCTAAAACATTATTATGCAAAAGAGGTCACGTATTAAAGTTATATGTTAATGAAGACAGTATTTGGAGATGCAACATTAAAAGTTGTTCGAATAAGAAGGGCCTCCGTGTTGGAAATTGGTTCAGGGGTTCCAGAATACCGTCCGTTACTGCAGTTCGATTTATCTATTGTTGGGCAGTGGAGTTGACATCTATTAAATTAAGTCGCAATCAATTGAATATGTCAAAAAGTTCAACAGTGGATTGGAATCATTATATGAGAGAAGTGTGTTCTCTTCACCTTATTCTGAAATTTAATAAGCGTATAGGTGGACCCGATGAAATTGTGGAGATCGATGAAAGTTTATTCGTACGGCGTAAGAACAACAGGGGTCGAGTACTTCCGCAACAGTGAATTTTCGGTGGAATATACCGGGCGTATTCTGCGAGTGCTTTCTTGTGCAAATATCGAACAGAGATGCAAACACACTGCTTGGAAAAATTTTGGAACATGTACAAGAAGGTTCCACTATCTATTCAGATTGTTGGAAGGGGTGCAAGACTGAAGAACTTGAAGACGCTGGTTTTACACATTTCATGGTGAACCATAAGTATAATTTTGTAGATCCGTCAACCGGAGTTCATACCCAAAATGTTGAACGAATGTGGGGTTCCGCTAAGTGGCGTAACAAGAAACAACTCGGCACGGCTCGACATCATCTGGAATCGTATCTGGCAGAATTTATGAGGAGGAAATATGTTGGGGAAAAAATGCTTTTTATGAAATAGTGAACGCAATTTCGGAAATATTGCCATTAATGTAGATTTATATTCTAAAAGTTATGTAAATATTCATGTTAAACATCGAAATTTTTATATCACTTGTTGGGATGAGATTTATCACTAAACATATAAGATTATTAAATAAAAATATTATTAATTTTTTAATATTATTTATTGGTTTGTTGTTTTCCTACATTTCAATATCTCGCTCCGCTTGCTTGGCGCCTTTCACTAGCTTGGCGACATTGGCGTATTCTTAATTTGGCGGGCGCCGCTTCAATAGACAAGTACCTTATTTAGTTTATGTTTGAATAAATTTTGCATATTGTTATAATTTATTTTGGTTCACCATTGTTAACTCAAATTAGTGATATCATATGATCACATAATTTCAAATATCTAGTTTATAAGGACTTATTGGTAGTAAGTTCATGATCTTGCTCTTGCCATCGGATGTATTAAATTTCGGTTTGTTCAAATTCTCAGGAATTCTAGAGTAATTGTTTCAGTCAAATATTTTTTTTTATTTATCTGTCTAATGTGTTTTTATTTATTCTATAAGTTGTTAATTTTATAATAAATAAAGAAAAGGGATTTAAGGTTCCCGAATTCGAGCCATTTTGATTCAGTGAACGTAATGAAAATCCAATGAAATTTCGTCTACTGTCCACAATTTTTTGCTGTTTCATCTGTTTGAATGCAAGAAAGTGTATCCGAAAGAGAGGTTTATACAAAATTATAGTTTTTCTCCGATTTTTAAAAATATTTTTACCTCTATTTCAATTATTCGTTTATGTGTTTATCCATCTTTAAAAAAATATTTTGAGATATCTTTTAAAAAACGGAGAAAAATCGAAATTCCGCAGAAATCTTTATTATTTTTATCTCTTTCGGGTGCACGTTTTTTGCATTTAAATAGATAAAATAGTATATATACATTATATATGAGGATGATAGTAGATATTCTATAGGATTGAATTACGTTCACGAAATCAAAATGGTCGGTAGACGAGAGCCTTAAGGTCTCTTTCGAAATAATTTATTTACCTAGTGTCTTTACTTCAGTTATGAAATAATAAAGCAGGATGTCTTTTATATCAGTCTAAAAACATAAATATCGGTTATTGTGACTTAAATGCAATCAATCATCTTGTAGAAATCGATCTAAATTACAGTCCAATTGCATAATTTAAAAAAAAAAAAAATCCGTTCTAAAACACACAAAAGTTCTCCCATTATTAAAGCCATTCCGTTCCAAATTTTCTTACCTCGACAATGTTAAAATGGATTATTTTTAAAGAAAACTTTTACAAAAATTTAGCCTTACAGACATTTTTAAATTAGTGTTATATCTTTTATAATAATTAATGAATACAATAGTAAATTAAAACAACACTTTTTTACGTATTTATCGTGCATTTTATACAGTTTGTTGTGAGCTGTTAATAATGCTGTTTATGATTCATTTCTTTTTAAAAAAACATTAATGAATGTTTATTGTTCATTTCAAAAATGCATAATATTTCTTCAATTGTCGGATAATAACTTTTAAGAGAGGAAGTACATTTATGTATATGACATGCTAAATTTGTAAATTGAACCCTCCTTAGAATGTATGAAATATCTTTCATAATACATCAAAAAATTATTAAATAGTTTTATCGAGTAATTTTACAGAAATTGTTCATTCTATAGCTAAGAAGGTTTATCTAGAAAAAATATTTTGTTTTGCAGTGAAAATTCCACTTGTTTCCAGCCTCGTTTTCAAGAGGATGTAATACATGAAACTTTGAATACAGTTATTTGGAAAATGATCACGATTTCAGCCAAAGGGAAGGGAATGGAAACCACAAAAATTTCAAAAAATCGCTTTCTTCGAAAATTTTCGAAAAGGAATAATTGTAAAACTATTTTAATTACAGTTTCATTGTAAATAAATATCAGAAATCCCCTTAATCCGATTGTGGTTCGAGACTTATTCCCCAAAATATCCCTTTAGGTATGTCATCTAAGTAATTAAGCTAGGCCATCCTTCAGCTGCGTAAATAAAAAGTAATCCGATAAGTCTTATTTTCAGTTAGTTTTACTTTGAGGTAAGATTGTCAATTTCAGGTTGTCCATTTCAAACCACAAATACAATATTACAAGTCCCTCCTCCCACTTTTATGAAAGAAGACAAAACGTCAGAGATTTCAACTTCTTTCAGACCCCCGCCGCGAAACTAGACTAGCATGGTCAGAGCGCGATTATTTCAGCTGTCAGGGTCACTTTTCTTCTGGAAGGCGTTCCCCGGGCTACATGACCCGTGGTGACCCTACTGTGTCCTGACCTTTTCACTCCAGAGATAAAGATGAACAGTATCTTTTACACTCGAAGCTTTTCTTTCTGTCCCTTTATGAAAAGAGTAACACCTGGAAGTTTGCATTATTTTCCTCCCATTTATTCAGGATAGATGGTACGTATCGTATCTCTCTGTGTTATCGCAAAATTTATGAGCATTTCCTTTCTATTCTCAACACTTGTCTATCTACGCACCTCTCAAATGCAACAGAGAAATAAAAAACGTAATAAAAAAAACTGTTTCATCAGTATTGACATTTAAGACGTAAATATATGGACACACGTAGAACTTGTTTCCGTCTTTATTACACTATGGTTTTCATAGAATACATAAGTTATGAAGAAAAGGGAATGGCACGAGAACTCCGATCTTCTCGTACTCAGTAGAGTTCAGTAACAATGAACTTCAGTAAATATGTGCTGAGAAAATGTGCTAAAAAGGATTTTTGTCCTTTAAGAGCGATTTCGGTGAATTAAAAAATTCTGAATAATACCCATAGATGGCGCTGAGTATTCCGAGGTATTTGGCATGTTTTGTTGGCTGAAATATCCAGCTCGAGCGATAAATGAGTCTGCCTAGAAGTATTCAATACGAAGTACAAAGGTCAATTAAAGTGGGGGGGGGGAACAATGAGTTTCACAGTTGTAAAGTTGAAAGAACCAAAGATTTATTTTACCTATTACTGAGTTATAATTCTCTTTCTCTCTTTTTTTAAGGGGATGTGAGCGTATGAATTTAAAGTTTATTTTCTCTTAGTATGAAAAGCGCTTAAGATTAAATATGTAAACTTTATTTATTTTATAAGGAAAAATAATAATAGTAAAAAATAACAAGAAATAAATAATGGAGGAAAAATTATAGTGAATAAAAATGTAAAACAATAAAAAGAATGAGAAGAGCTGTCAGACAATTATCAGAGATAGCACTCTGAAATGTTGCCATGTAATATTTTCGAAGATATTCAAATTTAATTTATAAAAGCAATCAATAAAATGATTATTATTTAACAGCTTACATAAATACATTTAATCAGTATAAATGTTGTAAAACAAAATTTGAATATTATTTTATCATGTCAAAACAAAACTAACTGTATACTTAAATTTTATTTCTACTAAATAGACATATTGCGATTGAACTATGTATTCTATTAATCATAACTGTCCTTCGAAATTAAACTTACTTAAACCTTATGGGTAACTCCTCATTTTTGCAGAAATTCAAGCTGAAATGAAGTATAAGTAATTGGGGAAAACCGTAGATCTTTTTCTGTCATATTTAATCATAAAAAAGCTCTCCCCCCCACAAAAATTGTTCAGTATAAATTTTTATAGTTCACTTCTTTTCGTTTTAGTGTCTAAATAGTTAAATTTGAAAATATATATATTATTATCATAATATATTTATTAAAAAAACAAATTCCGTACAGTAAAGGGAAGCTTGCATCTATTTCAGGTTTGAAACTTTTATCTTTTGTTTTTAACTTTTCAGGTTTCTTTTTATATTAAAATATAAAAATATTTATTTCCATATGCTACGAACAGCACTTTCTGAGTAAGACCACAGTACCAGAGAAAGTTCGTTTAGAATTTTAAACAAATACTTTTTTTTTATTGATGCCTGTTTCCAAAGAATAAGCAAATATTACTGATGTAAATAAGAAATTAATAATTCTTAATTCATTAAATACTTTGATTGATTTTTTGCTTATTAACACGAGGGCTTTGAGCGATGGACCTCGCAATTTTAAACCTCGGTCAAGTGACGAGGATGACATTTGAGTTGTCATTCCTCTCTCCAAACTTCCTTCTAATCCATTATTTTTTGTTATTGATTCAGAACACATATTCAAATACATCCATAACAATTGGATTAAACAAAAACATGCAATAACAGAATCATAAAATGAATGAATCTATCATTGTTGTGTCAATTCTTTTCAATTTCCTTCAAGCAGAAAATTACTCTTTTGTTTCGTTATCTGCTAAGCTCAACAAGGTTTCTAAAAACACTTGAGTTAGAAAAGTCCTCAATTTCATTTTAAATCATATTTTCAATAGGACTCAGTCAGAGATAGACTTTTTAAGTTATTTCATGATATATTTATTAATGAATATTATTCCTTCAATTGAGTATTAATGACATAAAAGTTTGTAATATACGTGTTCCAATTTATAAAAAAAATACTATCCATATTCTTAAAAACAGTATTATCCTAGTAAAAATTATTTATTTTAATTTTGTTTGTTATTTATTACATTAAGGCTACACGGTACCCTTTTTCAAATTTTTTTTTTGGAGACAGTAATATTAAAAGTAATTAATGTATTGCTTTCAGACTATATTATTAAACTGATTCTGAAAATAAAAAGTCAATTTAACAAGCTCTTTTTTTAAAATTTAAATTTTTTTAAAAATTTTGAAGTATTTTTAAACTCTTATAAAATACAAAATTTTTGAAATTTTTTAATTATTTTGAGTGATCTATATTTCTTATATTATTGCAAACAAAAGTTAGTATATATTTGAAAATATGTTTCCCCGTTGATTTTTTATAATTATTTTTCTAGCTAAACCTGGAAAAAATACAAATTTTTTTAAAAAATTAACTTTAACATTTTAAAAAAAAATAACTAGAAATCAGAGACCTAAATCCATAATAACTTTTATAGAACACATATATCTAAGAATCTATAAGAAATTTCAAGACTCTATCTTGAACAGAAAAAAAGCCTTAGGAATTAGAAAACACATCTTCAAAAATAAAAGTCTGAGAAAAATTAATTTAAAATTTGTAAAGGCATAAAACAAACTCTAATAAGGCTTGGAAAGCTCTAAATTTTTAATATATTATTTAACTACTTATATAATATATGAAAACACTACTTTAATTAAATATGATTGAAAATATTTTCACTTATTCAAAATATGTTTTTGCAAAATATCGATATAACATTTGTTACGATGACAGATTATTCAGCTTAAAGTTAACATAATAATTTCACAAAAGTTTTAAAACACAATTCACTTATAAAAAGTAATAATGATGTAAATAAAAATTTAAAAAAAGTTAAAAACCACCAGATTTGTACATAGCACCTAATTTTTTTTTTTCAATTTTAAGTCGACGCAATTTAGCAAGTTTTATTTTTTGCTGCGCGACTTTAAAATTTGCAGATTTTATTTTCTTTCTGAAATAGGTTCTCCTATAATCAGGAAAGTACACTAAATGTTCTAATGACAAACTTGTTACAAATTCAATTAGCATCCTGAAATATTTTTAGAGCAATTAATGTTCCAACATTAAATTCAGATATTGCACTCGACACGGCAATCAACACACGACTCCTAGAAGCTGTATTTTCTTCGGAACATTTGTTCTATATCATCGAATGTGATGCTTCATTAGAATCTTATGTCAAACCTCTGACACACCTGCTTAATAATTAAGTTGATGCTAATCGATGATAAATCGGCAAGATTTTGGGCAAATATTCTTCATTGATTGGTGTTTTTACCCAATCTTTGTGAAAACCTGGTTTCTTTACGCGTGCAAATGATGACTGGTAAAAACACCAAGAGTCTATACCAGAAGGGCACTTTTTATGTTGTGGCTTCTGGTCTGTAGATATGCAATGAAATAGGGTAGCATAAATTGCAGTTTTCATTGGCTCTACGTAGCCTTTATTTTTGCGTATAGCATTAGTGTAGTATCTAGTTAATTTTTTTATTGTCTCTTCTTTCAAACTACCGTGTTTCTTTCCTCCCAGAGTTACACCTTTCACTCGCCAATTTTTTACTGTCTGCCTCAAAGCTGTTTCTAATCTTTTGCTCACATGGTTGATATATTATTCTTTTTTAATTTGAATCTCACTTCCATACACATTCCTTTCTTTTAATTCTAAGAAAGCTTCAGAATCCCTATCAGAGAGCAAGATTGAGTAACGGAAGCCAATGCTCTCAGATCTTTCCCATAATTTCACAGCTGCATTTACTTCCATTGCACCAGATGATCCGACATGTGTAGCACTACAAACATCCTGATGTCCTTCGTACCAAATACGAAATTCAGCACTGTCTTCTCCAAGCGCAAATTTAGTCTGTTCACATTCTCCACACCGTTTTGACATTACTTTGTAGTCTATCACAAAGCCAATCAGCAAGTCGATAACACATCCTATTCCGATGTTTAAAGTATGTCCTCTTGTCATCCAGCTTCCATCATATGACACTCCAATATCGACGATATCTTTATCATTCCTTGAGCCATACGTCTCTCTGACATCTTTACGAATATCAAGCAACAGCTGATTTGACCCAACGAGATGTCCATTCAGAACTTTTGCCTTGTAGGGATTAAAAATTTTACTAGCATTATATTTAAATTCATGTGCATGCAGAATTTTTCCAACGCCGAGTAGCCAAGTCCCAAACTTAATATAACTTGCACTAATCTCATATTTACATCAAATGGAGCATTAAAAAATTGATGCTTGCTTACATTTGATATAATTTAGTATCAACCATTTTGATTAACAAGTGAAACTTGTTAATCAAAATGGTTTGGTCACAATTAACACATACAACATTCCTTTTATATGCAAATCCATTTCTTTGACCAAAGCAAAATTTTAAAGATGCACTATGACGTATATTACATAAATTACCTGTAAATAAATTCTGTAAACATTCAGCATCCACTATAATAGAATTTGGAACATCAGTGAAATATTTATTTTTATCTTTAGCACTCGTATTCAAAACATTTGTATTCTGAAGTCTTGTAGTTATATCAGCTAAAGGCTGGCTTTTAGAATTGTCATTTTCAACAGTTTTGTTTAGTTTAGTTTTTTATTAACGTCTCACTAGAAGCAACACTAGGGCTATTGGCGACGGACCTCGTAATTTTGAACCACGGTCAAGTGACGAGGACGACACCTGAGCTGGCACCCCCCTCTCGTAACATCCACACCACGCCAACCAATTTTCAGCAGTACACCATCTCTTAGAAAAATTGCATCTCTTCGCAAGCTGCGAAAGTTTTTACCATGGCATTTTCTCAACAGAAAAAAAACTTAATTTAAACAAAGTAAAAAACTATTTTAAGTTATATAAATTATATGCAGAATCAATATTGGTCTTTCTCAAGACCAATATTGATTCTGCTTTTTTTTTATCAATTTTAGCTAAGTAACTATAAGCACACCAAAAACTCAAAATATAAACAAACAGAAACGATTTTAGTAGGGAAAGTTGAAGTTAATAACCACTTCTCTGCAAGTATCGATTTTATTTAAAAAATATTAGTAATTAATTAAATTTAAGAATGGAAAAATGTTTTAAAATGAAACCGAAACTAGCCATGCCCCCTCAGCTGTCAGATATAGTGGCTTAAAAAACTTCAAATATCTTAAAAACAAATTGGTTATTAGATCTAAAATTTGGGGCTAAGATTCCCAATCGTATGGGCTACAGGGAAATGCAAAAAAAGTTTCGATAAATTTGTCATTTTTAGGGACGTGAGCTCGTTTCCCGATAAATATTAATCATTCTTGTTAATTGTTTTTCTTAAGATTCTCATTACAATTGGTTGTAATAAGGAGAATTGTACTGCAATAGGATTGTGGAGACTGCGGGGACTGTAATACATGCACATGGATCCATATAACGACTTCTAGTTGGACACGACACCAACCAATTGATTGTAACTGAATTAGGTAGTTAATAAGAAAACTCACTTTAAATTTGTTCGAAGAAAAGGATTAAGTTATCCTTTTCCAATGCGAATTCTTAAAATTTATTTTGAATAAGTAATTGATACATTTAAAAATTCTAAATGACTGCTATACTGCTGTATATTGTATGTAAATATTTTGCATAGTGCATAAAAACTATTATATTCGATAATATAATATACACACACAAAAATAAAGAAAAAGAAGAAATAAAGAGAGAATTATAAAAATAATGAACATTATTTGATAACGTTTATAAAAACATTTAATGATGATTATTTTTAAAAGAAATGTCTCTTACGGATATTGATCAAGGAGTGACAATTAAATCATGGATTATGATTACTTTTATTGACATCGTACTGAGAAGCAACACGAAGAGCATTGGCGACGGACCTCGTCCTTCTGAACATTGGTCAAGAGACGAGGTGACAACTGAGCTTGTACCTCCTTCTTCGAACTTCCATACCACACCAACCGAAGCCCTTGGGGCTTCGACCAGCTTTAACGTGCATCAGTCTCCTACATCTGGTCTTTAGCAGCATCAGAGTTCGAACCTATGATTCGATTAAAACAACATGACCACTAGGCTAATACGGCAACAGTAAATCATGGATCAGGTCTGAAAAATATGCTTAATCGGAAATTTAATACAAATAACTGTTAATTTTGAGCAACTTACTTCAGTTCTATACTTATACCTCCCCAATGTTCAAAGTATTTTTGCAGATCATCAAGTGTTACCCTCTTCAATAAGGCTGCTGTGTTTGTATTAACCTTTCCCAAAAATTGAAAACATGTACCTTTAACGGTCTTTTTCCTTTTGGGAACAGGCAGAGGTCACAGCGAGGCCTAATGAATACAGCTGATCGTCGAGCACTTGGCCACTGAAAGAGCGAGCGCATCAGGTCCTGAAGCTCTCCTACCTTCTAGTGAAGCGACTTAATTATTCGTTATTTCTCTACCCTCTCTTCTTCATCCACTCTTTTTTTGCCCTTATTCTTTATTATTTTACCTATACAGAGAAAGAGTTACATCAGGCAATTCGGTCTCTATTATATACACTGCCAAGTAGGCCCTTAAGCGTTAATGGCATATGAGGTTTTTCAGTACGATTTTCCGTCTTTTTCAAACCCTCGTGCAACATTTTTTTTTTTTTTTTTTTGCTGATTTCTGTCAATTTTTGTTTCATTTTCTATCATCCTATAGATTAAAAGTTGGTCTTTCCGTCTAATTCCATTAGTTTTCTGTTTGCTATCCTTAGTTCTTGATGTCACAGGTCTGACCAGAACGTTCACTGTCTAGAACTTTCTCCTGGCCATCGAAAATTCAATAATGTTATTCAAAAATTCGAGTGTGCGACATATAATTATTTCCAAACACCTTCTTCAACAATAAAAAAAAATTAAGACTTTTTAAGTAATTTCAGAAAAAGCATTTAGGTCACCTACATTTCACTATTCCTCAAGCATAACTGTTACGATATGTGCAGCCCCAATACTTAATTGCCACTCCTAGTACATATCGTTTATACAATCGAACTCCGTGATAGTGAATCGTCTGCGAACCCTACAAAAATTTTACTATAATCTTGGATTCACTTTTGTTAAAACAAATATTTCCTAGCATTTGATGGTGGTTTTGTAGGAAACAATCATTATGAACGCATATAATTTACTAATAAAATATTGCTTATATATATATATATATATATATATATATATATATATATATATATATATATATAGTAGTTCAAAAGAGGGAGTATCTGCAATGTACCAGAGGATTTCTAGAAACCGCGAAAATGGCGTGAGAGTGGTGAAAGAGAAATGTTGTTCATGGCAGAGGTTCCAAACCTTTTTTAGTCCGCGAACCTCTGACCCTGGACCCACCTCGCATTCTCCACCCTACTATTCTATCAGAATAAAGGGGTGAATCCCCTTTACAGATTTGAAAAGCTTCTTCGGAAATATATATATATATACAGGGGGTCCACTAAAGTCCCTTGCCACCCTCTGAGATTCAGAACGGTTGCTGCTATATTCGTAAAAGTGGTGTCCAGTTATAGTAAAGTAGCCATGCGCTACTGAATGAAATCACCTACGTCGCCACTTGGTGAAAAACTACGGAGTTAGCATTCTTATCTCGAAAATCGAACAAGATAAAGGAAAACAGTGATTTACTAAGTTGTGGAGCATCATCGATTTAATACGAAAAGATACCTTGAGGATGTTAATGCGAATAATAGAACGGTTAAAGCACGCATTTGTTTTTTCGTGATTTTCTACACTGTGACGTTACACTGTGAACGGAAGATGAAACGGTTATCTTTCGGGCAAAACACGACACAGCAATGAGGCACAGTAGAAATGCTTGCGATTTCCAATCAAAAGGACTGCGGTTCAAAACCCAAGAGTTGCATCCTTGTACTGATTGTCTTTATAAATAGAGTAGATAATACGTAGATCGTATGAAATAGTGTCGAATCAACTCAATGTAAATTGCGCTTGGTGTTCGAAATATTTGCGGTATGCGAATACGTAAGAAATTTTACGCCTGTTCACTTCAGATTGCTATAAAGAAACATCTTCTTGGGGTTGTAGAATGTTGATACACATAGTCATGAAGCGATTTTCCAAAGCAGATTATTGTGAGATGGTTTTACTGTATGATGAATGTGGACGCAAGGCATGATCATCAGCAAGATTGTTCCGACAACGTTTCCCTGCAGACCCGCATCCTTCTCATCAAACCAACCTAACTGTCGTAAAACGCTTAAGGAGACAGACTGCATAACTATTGTAGCTTAATCTGGCACACCAGCTAAAGTAGGACGGCAAGTTCAGTCGGATGAGGTACTAGCATACATCTTCTCATATCCGAAATGCAGATCAAGAGAGATCAGTCAACACTGTGACCTCTCCAAAAGTCAGGTTTGGAAAATCCTAAGCGAATTAGACGCTTATCCATACCGATGAACTCCTCATCAGGTTTTACTGAACAGAGATACCGAACGACACTATGCATGGTGCAACTTTGTCTTGAATCAGATACATGTCCAGTATTCTTGGCAGATATAGTGTTGACGGATAAGGCATTCTTTTTACGGAATGGCATGTACAATAGGCAAAGCACCCATTACTGGGCCCTAGAAAATTCTAGATGTTTTACCTAAGTTTGACATCCAATGCGATTAGCTGTTTACGTTTGGTATGCAATTTATAATAATAAGCTGATCGGCCCAATATTTTACGATTGCCCGTTAACGGGTGCACGGTATTAACAATTGCTACAGAACGTAATACCAAATTTTGTGGAGAATTTGGCGTTATTTAATCTTAGGAACCTAAGGTTTTCAACATGATGCCGCGCCTGCTCACAAGTTATCTCCAGTTAATCAGAACCTCGTCAAGGAATTCGGAAACATAATAATTAGGTATAGTGGTTTTGAAGAATTGCCTCCACGTTCACCTGATAGGACTCCACCGCATTTTTTTCTGTAGCGATACCTGAAACTACAGGTATATGTGAACCCTGCACAAAAATTTCAGGATCTTAAACGACTTATTACGGACGTCTGTGCCAACGTGTCATGCTCTATGCTTCACGGAACATGCAACATGACATTCAAACGAGGATCCAAATATGCATTGCAGCTGACGGTGAGAAGTTTGAACGTCTCAAATAATGGTATATTGTTATAACTATTTGTTTTTTTTTTCTTTCTCCGATCGTTTTGTCACGTCACAGAGCAGGAAATCTCGAAAAAACAAATACGTGTTTTAACCGTTCTATTATTTGCATTAATAGAGCAAGGCGTCCTTTCGAACTAAATTGATGATGATCAACAACTTTGTAAATCACTTTTTTCCCTACCTCGTTTCGTTTTTAAGACAGAAATGCTAACTCCGCAGTGTGCCATCAGGTGGAGTCGTAGGTGCATTCATTCAGTAGCGCATGGCTACTTTACTATACCCAGACACCACTTTTATAAATATAGTATCAGCCGTTCCGAAGTTAAAAGGGTGGCAAGGGACTTGAGCGGACACCCTGTTATGTGTGTGTGCGTGCGTACATGTGTGAGGGTTTTGAAGCAAGAAAACGACAAAGATTGGAAAAAATAAAATTAATGGGATATTTATGTCTGTATTCAATTACAAAAATTTGAAAATTTAGGTTTAAAAGAGGGTAAATACATTTTCAAACTTGGAGCTACGTTTAATTTGCTTCGATGTATTTTATGTAAGTTACGTATACTACAGCGGAATCAATGCCTCTGTCGTTGGACATTTTGTTTATTGGGAGTGCAATATCAATAAAAATCTCAACCAACTTAAAAAAAAAACACCTTCTTTCAGGCATTTTTTTACTGCGTGACCTCTAGTACCATTTTCTTTTCGGGTACCTCTTCATGTTTTCTCTCTTACCTCATGGTGTACGCATAGAAATAAATAAACCAAGTAAAAATTTTAAAAAAAATTTGTTCTATTATATAATTTTAAAAAAAATATTTTACAATGTTTTATGTTTTAATTTTTTTAAAAAAACTGTTCAGGCAATCAGCCTTATCACAAGTATAAAACAATTTATTTGTATAATTTTGAAAATTTAAAGACTTATTAAATAGTTTAATATCTTTAAGAATAAAATTATATTACATTTTCCTACAGATATTTATGCTTAAATTGCTATCAAAGAAAAAACTCTATTGATTCGGGAAAAGTAATTGCCTCTCAAGTCAAAAATATTACTAGAAATTCTATTATCTGCAAATTTAAGTTTATATCTAAGGAATATGTTTCATAACAATGTATATAAGTTTCAATCAGATTTAAATAACTAGAGTAAAATGGTAAATCCAGCTAAAATTCTGATTTAAATTTATTTTGAAAAATTATAAGTTTCCTATGAATCTAAAGAAAATGGATTTATCATTGTCGAAAAAAATTTTGTTCGTGAAAATTAATTAATTAATTGAATTTGTAATAGTTGTGCTATTATGAACTTTATTCATAATATCACAACTAATACTAGCCGGTCCCCCTTATGGTACTCTTTTAACTTGTTTATATTTTTTACGTTGAAAAAATTTAATTTTGTTAAAAATAAGATTAATTAAAAACTTACATTTCTCAAAAGGTACAGAATTATTAGTTTTCAATTTTTTGAAATTTACCAGGAAAACCTTAAAATTAAATCTTCTGCAGCGACTCTCTTCTACAACAACGCCAAAAATTAAAAAGCCTTACTAACTAGCCATAGAAAGGCGTCTTTTTCACTTCAGTTGGTTAAAGCACAGCAAAAAGCGATCGGTCAACTTTTCTTCGAAACCACTGGACCAGGGTCCGAAACAGCAGACGCTAGCATTGCAAAGTCATCATCAATACTCTCCCCTCTCCATTGGGTCTAAAAACAACCTACGGCGAACTTCTATATATGTTGAATAAAATAAATCTGCGATGTAATTATTATAAATTGAGTAAATCTCTTTATTATTAACATAAGAAATAATTTCGTAATAGTTTTTAATAACAGTCTCATCAAAACCAAATATAGCTTTTTGTAAAATATTTTAAAAAAATCTTACCGGCTTTAGTAAAAAAACCGCTAGACGAAGCTCTAAATTTAATAGATACTTGTGAAATTTAGGGTTAAAAAGTTGTGAGTTACAATTAGTATAGGTTATATACAATGGACTGAAAATGTTCATAGAATAACATATTTTCTTTTCTAAAACTTTGATTCCATTGGTAATTTCTCTATCACTTTTATCAACTTTAATAAAAGTATTATTATTAACAAAATGCTTATTAGTCATGGTAATATGAAGGGTTTTTTTGTTGCAAATAATAATATAGTTATCTGAGACATTATCAATATAATAAATAATCAACTCCTCTTATACATTATTTATAGAACTTTAGATCCCTAAGCTTAGTTCTCTCTCTTTCGTCCTAAAATTCAAATATTTAGTCTGATCATTAATATCCTTTGAAACCTTCGATTGGTAAATTGTATTTAATAACCAAATTAAAAAAAAATATATCAATGTCTTCGTTATTTTTTTATTGCAGTTATTATTGATAAAATAAATTTATTAGTCTGAAACATATATATATATATATTCATAATCTCTATAAGATTTTTGTCTTTAACAATATTTAGATTACCTGTAATCATATGTTGGTATTCTTCATTTATATAATCAAAAAGAAAATTTTTGCAAATACATTCAGTATTGCTTTGTAATTCTTTAGAATTATTAAAATTATAAATCAATCGTTCCATATTTTTATTAGATTTAAAAGTTTTATATTATTAATATTGATTAAAAAGAATTAATTTCTTATGCTTATTTAAAATATTGTAAAAATTTATTTCATCAAAGGATTTACTCATAAATCTAATACTATCACAATCCATTTTTTGATTATCATTATAACTATCACCAATTTTATATTTATGAACTAAAAATATATATGTACCCTTAACAAATATATATAGGTAAGTAGTATCAATTTTATGAATTTTTAAAAACAAAATTCCTATGAATTTTAATTTCTTTTTTCTTCACATCAAAAATAAAGTAACTAATATTTTTAATATTGAAGAGTCAATTTCAAGTTTTATATTTAAGTTACAATTTTTTTTCTTTAAAAGCCTCCCGTTCATACATTCTATCTTGTAATTTTTATCTCTATTTTTTTTATAATTAACTTTGTAAGAAACATTGAACATATTAAATATTAAAACCATAATTCCCATAAAAATATTTTTGATTGTCATTTTGCTTACAAATATGAAACACATTTTTATTACGATGCAAATAATAAAGACAATTCGATGTATAGTATTGAAAATTTTAATATAATAGTTTTTATACCATAAAGTTATTTTAGTGCCAAGCACTATCCTAAAAATAGGTAACTCCTCACTTTCGCATTTATGAATATTGGTGTATCTAATTTCAATGCCATTACAATTTTTATAGATATAAGTTATTAATATCATGCCTATGCATGTTGATTAATACATATATTAATATCATTACAAGTTTGATATATACATATATATATATATATATATATACACTGGTATGCAAAACTTAAGCAACAATGTAAATTTTAAGCAGATAGCCATGAAATTGCAGAAAAGGGATTATTGCGATCAGTTTGATCAGTACAATGAACACGCAATTCAGTATAAAGGAGATGCGTTTGCAAATGTCGGGAACGAAACGTCATAGGCGATGTGAGTGTACGCAAAACGCGTGTGGTCAGAGCCCGCAGCTCAAGACTATAATAAAAGGAAGAACGGAGACGCAATTAAAGACATTCGATGCAAGTGCAAGTGAGTTATTTCGTGAAATATGGCTAGACGATATCACTTCACACGTGGAAGAATGATCTGAAATCTGGAGGAGGGGCGTAGTTTGACCAGTGTAGCTGAGGTGTTCGGAATCAACAAAAGTGTCGTTCCGCGAGCTTGGAAAATCCTACCAAACCATAGGAACAGCTGTTAGAAGGTTGGTGGTGGCCGCCCTAGGAAAACAACTGCATTGTATGACCTGCAGACGAAAAAAGTAAGATGCCAGTCAGCAAGCGCAGTTGCTCAGCAATCTGTGTACACCAACAGGGTGACAAGTGTCACGGTTTACTGCGGCCAGTAAATAAACGAATTGGCCTTCACAAAGGAGGCTAATTCGCCCGTCGTCCTGAACGCTGCATCCCATTGAAATTTGGTCATTGGCAGCAACGTTTAGAGTGGTGTAAAGAGCACAAAAACTGGAAATCTCATCAATGGAGTCGTGTCCACTTCACGGATGAGAGTCGTTGCAATACCACAAGCGATTTTCAACGCCAGTTGATTTGGAGAGAGATCGGGGGATGGTTTCATCCCAGTAACGTCACGGAAAGAGACCGTTATGGTGGTCCTGGAGTCGTCTGGAGAGGTATTATGCTGAACGGACTAATTGAGATCCACGTTTTCACCCGCGGTTCCATAACCAAAGATCGCTATTGTAAGGAAGTGATCCTTCCCCAAATGCGTCTGTTTCGAAATGCTGTTGCATCAGACTTCGTTTTTATGGATGACAATGCCCAACAGCACCGGACTGCTGATGTTCAGCAGCGAATGGGAAGTGAAGATATCACTCGAATGGATTGGCCAGCGTTCTCCCCTGATTTAAATCCCATAGAACACTTGTGGGATGCTTTGGGGAGACGCCTTGCGGCACGATTACATATTCCGGGAAACACCTAACAACTGAAACAGATCCTGATTGA
The DNA here is from genome assembly GCA_019974015.1 of Nephila pilipes. Lineage (NCBI taxonomy): Eukaryota > Metazoa > Arthropoda > Arachnida > Araneae > Nephilidae > Nephila > Nephila pilipes. The sequence continues at coordinate 154,783 of BMAW01120053.1, forward strand.
GGAATGGGTACTCTTACTGGTGCTGAGTAAAGAGACATGGTGCGAAGCAACCATTGCAGTAAGGAGAGGGTATATTCCATACCAAGGATCATCTGCTTGAGGTTCTTCCTCTTGGACAGACAATCATGTGTAACGATACTATGAGTTCAATAAAAAAACCCTTTTTTTTATTTCATACTATATGCGCAACTATGTTTTCGTCATGATTTAAGTACAAAATGCTCTCTCATTTCTGAATTTCATGTATCTCAGATGATTTCTCGTGGTGTTATGGCAAAAAAACCCCCTGTTTCTTAAGTTTTGCTCATCAGTATATATATATATATAGTGTGTGTGTGTGTGTGCAATATACCGGGTTCACATATGATGAGCACTTGAGTTTAAAATGAATAATTTACTGGCGAATTTACAGTGATTATTATGCAGTGATGGGTTAAAATTAATTAGGATAAACGTAAGTAATATTTGCAGCACAAATGTGCGAAGGTTGATAGTTTCGAATATATAGACAATTCTTTATAAGTGCTCCGTGAACTTGTGAGGTAAAAGTCCAGAAACCGGTAGTTCTACTACCTGACGCGAGATATATGACACGTCGTATGTCCACTCACGTTCTGTCATAGCGTCATCCCGCCTAGTGCTCTGAAAGTAGGAGTGCTCCCTGGTGGTGAGGTGGATCCCGTTCTATTGCGGCGTTCTGAACGATGAGTCACGCTAATCTAAATTATTCATTTTTTATGAATAATCTAGCATTATTTGAAGGATCATAGAAATGACTTTCTCTGTCCCTCCTTCTGAAATGTCTTGAGCAAGAGTTTTCGAATCTTTAATGTAAAACTACTGGCTGATGCCACATAATGTAGCAGTCACTGTTTTACTTTATACTGATTGCCGAACAGATGCACAACAACTTTCAAAAGGATAACATTATTCCCTTCTTGGATGAATGTTTGGTAGAAATCTGATGTTGACCTCGAAAAATGATATTTTGAATTCAATGAACTTTAATTATTTACAAGAGCTGGCTTTCTTAAATTAATACAAATAGCAATATATTTTTGTCGTGATATATATATGTATATACATATATCAATGTAAAAATCACAACTATACCGATAAGAAATAAGAATAAATCAAACCAAAAATAGAGATATAAACTTCTAAAATAAATTCCTTGTCTATTAGGGAATTTTAAAAAAAATGTGTTATTACTCTCTCTCTCTCACACACACACACACATATATATTCACGTTATTTAGATACAATGACGATCTGATAATTTTCCAAATTAACTTCAACATAGGTTAGACTAATCTTTTATCTTTCTCATTTCAATTTGATTAAAACTAATAAAAATTCTAAGAAAACAGCTTTTCTTAGGTGTTAATTTAAAAATTGAAAATAATAAGATAAGAGAGATAATTACTGCTCCCTACTAATCAAGTTCCATTCTTTGATAGCAATTTAAGCTTAAATATAAATAAGAGATTCATGCAATTTTTCACTTAGAAATATCAGATCAATTAATATTTTCCATGAATATGTTAACATTCAAAATAACTTGAGTAACTTCTTTTTTACTTGTACAAAAGCTAGTAATCTAATTATTTTTTAAAAAGAAACTTAATCTATAAAGCGATACATTTAGTTAATTGTAAATTTTCTTTGTTTGTTAGTATTTATATGGTTATAATTTTTAATAATAACAACAAAAAAAAGATTTTTTTTACTTGATTAAATTAATTTTTGATTTTTTAATTTTTTTTTTTATTTATTTATCTTCCCCCTTGCCTTTTTTAAAAAGTTATTTATTATAATTATTTTTTTTTTCATCTCTATTTTATTTTAATGCGATTCTCTTAAAAAATTTTTTTGTTTGTTTAGTTATGAATTAGTTTGCTAGATGGAGTTGCTATATATCAATTTTCTTGCACTTTTATATTTAATTTTAGTCTATTGGGATTTATTTTAGTAAAGTTCTGATTTTGTTTTTCGATTTTCCTTTTTAATTTATTGCTTTTAATAGTAATTTTTAATTATCAATATTTCATGTAAGTTGTGGATAATTGATTGGCTCATTCTAGAATTTAGTGTTCACATTTTGACTATGAATAACATTTTTTTTTTCTTGAAGTGGAAGAGTTGTTTGACGAAGTAGAACCAAGGCTATTTTGACTCATTTTTTGAATGATTTGAAATATAGCATTCATGGATTCTTTATTAGCGAGTAAATCTTTTTTCTACATAATTTAAATGTGTGCTCATAAAATGCACATTTCCAATTAAGTGTTCATTTTTTTGTGCGCCATGTTTGCAGTTTCCATATATATGTGAGTGAAAAGTGAAAAATTTGATCTTTTTGTCTCATCTTTTGAGTTTTTAATATTTTTATTTTAGTTGTTAGAGCTTTAAGTTTTTGAAGATTGATATTGACCCGAATTGTGTTTTTCTTCTTTAAATAATTGTGAGGGTTTAGCATTCAGATTCTTTTCAATTAATTTTTTTATTATTTTATTACTATATTTAATAATATGTTTTGTTGATGGGGATTTTTTGGTCAATAATTTTAGAATTACCCAGCTTAATAGTATAAAGTCTATTACAATTTTAAATACGGTATTTTCTTCCTTTTTTTTTCCAAAAATGTTTTAATTTTATAAATTTTTACTCCTTTATGACATTTCTGATTTTTGATTATTTTTTTTAATTTAATTTCTTTTGAATTTATATTTTCCTATTCGTTGAATATTTTCACAATTTTTAATTTCGAATTAAATTCTTTGAATTATGAAATTTAAAAAACAATTATGTCTTATTCAATTATATATATATATATATATATACTATATACTGCCTAATATAATATGTGTGTGTGTGTGTGTGTAGGATTTTCCAGCTAATTATCAAAGAATTAATTTTATTTTTCAACGTACTGTAAAACCAGTTCCTCAATTACTCGATAGATGGCACCATGAATCAGCGTCATGTGATAGCTTGAGCAGCGCCATCTATTCCTGATCGAAACTGAGCCACATTTAGTTAACGCTCTTTTTTCTCTTCTTTCCGCTTCTCTTCTCCTTCGCATTACCCGTGTCGGAAGTAAGCTCCGAACGCCAGAGCGCGTTCCAAAGCCCATCGCTAATATGCGATACAATGAGGCAGCTATCTATCTTGCTCCGATAAACTGGTCAACTCCTGTTGTAAATATTTTCACTCTCCCTCTCTCCATTTAATAAATGATGTAAAACAAGTTGAGCCTCATCATTGAAATCCTACGAAATCATCATAGAATCCGGTAATGGAATTACTGACCAAGACAAACTAGACCTTTGCGTAAGAGCAAACCAGTGTTAATTCGGGATGTACGATCTCATCACCCCCGCTGCGTGTATGTGTGTGTGTGTGTATAACGCCAATCTCCTCTCGTTAAAACCTACTTCTATTTTCACTTTTGAGTAGCGGGAAACTTGCTTACCTTTTAGCTTCCTAATCCTCAATTGGAGCAAACTTTCTTTTTTTTTTTCCCAATGGTTAAAAACTCTTGCCAACCTTTTTTTTTTTTTTTTCTTCGTCTTGTTTTGTGATTTGCTGAGCAATAGGCGCTGCTCTTAGCGTTTTTTGTGCTATTCACTTTTAATTCGCAGTTCAATGGCTTCCCTGTAATATGATGACTATTTGTGATTAGAAGATGTCTTCTATTTAAATAAAATATTCTTTATGAGAAATGCAATCTTTAAATCAATGTTAAGGATTACATACATACAAATATCACAATTTAATCCGAATGTAAACTCTATTTCATTTCATCTGTTTGATTTCAGACAGCAGTAGATTGAAGTAACCCGCTGTTGAGAGGAGACAGTACTGTTCTTCAATAAAGACAGTTCTATTCTTTAGACACTGTTCTTCAATAAAGGCTTTCGAAAAGTCAAGAAAAGCTGAGAGAAATGCATAACTCTGGATAATGACTATGTAGTGGAATCTTTAGAATATTCAAATATACATATTTGAATGAGAATTTTAATTTTATATTTATTTGCGCTCTGCTACTCAAGTATTGAAGTATGAATTTCAAAGAACAGGTGATCAAAAGGACAGGTTAAAGAACATTTGTTTTGGAAAGAAAGGAAATAATAAAACTTTTCACTAAAACGCGAACAGTTTCTTTCATATCTTCTCCCGTAGCTTCCGAGAAGCAGTGAAATTAAAACGAAGACAAGACCCTACAATTCACCCACTTGAGATAAGAACAACTCTATTTACACCAACCACTCGTCCCTGTCATGATTCCTCACGAGAGATACCATTTCAAGCCTTCTGGAATTCAGTAAGGAACGATGACAAAATTTAGACGGAAATACATCACAAACTTTTATCTGTCTGCACTTGTCGCTTTACAAAAAGGATCTTTGAGGAGCAGGGAATTCGAGCCTAATCTCCTGCTAGGTTTCCAGGAGGGGCCTCTATAGGTCTTGGGGGAGGAATGTAGACATTTTATCGTTCAGTAACTGCCTTGAAGAGTGAGAAACGGCTGATATGAAAAGCGTAATGGATGCCGAGATAAATATATTAAGCTTTACAAGGTTGTCGTTGGTGGGAGTGTAGAGAGTAGGAAAGTACGGCGACAGTGTGAAATCATGTTAAGAAATGACATGCGTAATTGTAGGTTAAAATATCAAAGCTCACTTTCTTGATATATGAGATTAAACGTGGAGCCAGTGTTAGGCTTTGCGATTCAGCAGTGCTCATACTTAAGAAATAATTCACAGATTGTTGCGAATTTCGATTCATTTTTCTAAGTCACTTTTGTTATTTAGATGTGAACAATGATGACTAATAAATAATTTCGCTATCTTTTTATTAAGAATTTTATATAAAGGCGAAATTATAAAAGAGAATAAAGTTTTATTTGATTCGGATAAAATATTCTATTATAAAGTTATTAACAGTCATGACATCGCAATATTTTTGAGCTTGATATACACATACTAACAATGATGAGCTTGTCATACCACATCACACCTCATTGCATGAAACAATGGGATATGCTGCACTAACTAACACCTGGATGGGGGGGGGGAGACTTAAAATTTTCCAAATAGAATATGAAAGTTTGAAAAATCAGGGATCTAGCGTTGTTCCCATCACTAGATATTTCAAACTATACTGCTTTACGATAGTTTAAAAATTTTGGGTCTATCGTTAAATTATAATAATACTAATGTTGCTTCAATCAAGTAAAATCACTATTGAATAAGCTGGAAGGATGCTCGAGATTCACAACTAAACTCTTGTTAAATGTTTGTGAATTTTTTTAAGAAAAATGAGCATTTAATGTTCTCATTTGGATATGCAATCACATTCAAGATAGAATTATTTATAATTGCTCTGATTTTTCAAGATAAATTATCTTCATGACAATCACAATCTTTTTTTTCCCCGAACGATAACACAAAACCCTTGGGCTTTTCAAACAGGTACTGGCAGCAAAGAGTTTAATTCATAAAATTATTCAAAAGTAAAAACTTTACTGAGTATTCATACAGGGTTGTTTTCTAACATTCATATAAATCTTTATTTAACATTTGGTGGAAGTTAGGAGAGTTGAATGAGAGCTCGAGTGCCGTCCTAGTACATGACAAATGGTTAAAAATTAGGAGGTTCGTCACCAATAGTCCTCATATTGTTTCTTAGTGTGGCATTAATAAACAACCAATAAATGTAGCTCATCATTATTTAGGTACATATAACCATTTTTCATTATTATGGAAAGATTACTTTACTCATGAGAAAAGAGTTATTTTTAGTTACACTTTATAGTCGTATAATCATCAGAGTTTTAATTACGAATGAAGACTCAAATGTTAATTCAACATCAACAAAGATCATGATTCTTTTTATCATCAATATATATAAAATTCACCAAAGGTATAAATAAAAAGTAAAATAATTTGGAGATGGATATGTATTCTTAGATGTTGTCCTCGCCACTTGACAGAGGTCCGTCGCCAGTTGTTCTCATGTCGCTTCTCAATGCTAATGTATTAATAGAAGCAATTATAATTCTGTTTTGATGCTCTTTTTTGCGTCACTATATGCGTCTTATGCCATTGATGTCATTAATGATAGTTTCCGCTTTACAGCACGACCGTAAAATTCTGATCTATGAACTCAAGACGAATTGAAATGAAATCTTCTCACCAGATGCTTAAAAATTTGCTGTTATTTGCTCAGCTGTAGATTTACGTTTTTGGTGAATAATGCGTCTGTCTATTTTCTTTTTCCTTTATAGTTTCTACTTTTAGAAATAAAATAAATTTTCTTTTCAAAACCTGCCTATAGTATTTAATTTTATTTTCTAATGTTAAAAATATTACTTTTTTAATGAAAAAGAATTAATGTGATTTACTAAAGTTTTAAAAAGACAAATTTTAAAATAACATTTTTTCTATGAATAAGTATAATTTTTTCATTGCGGAAAATAAAATACTAAACAATTTTAATGATAGAAAGAAAAAAAAAATTAAACATTGCTTTTATTATAAAATGTTAAACAATTTTAATATTATAAAAATAAATTTTCAAAAACAGAATATTTTTTCCCCTTAATGTTAGAAAAATAAAAATTAATATAATCTTTGAAATAAAATGTTAAGCAGTTTTTCTGATGGAAAATAAATTTTTAAAAATAGAATATAATTTTAATGTTAAAAAAAATTTAAAAATAGAAAATTATTTTAATGATAGAAAAAAAAAATTACCATAACCTTTAAAATAAAATGTTAAACAATTTTTATGTTAGAAAATAAATTTTAAAAAAACAGAATATTTTTTCTTAATGTTAGAAAAATAAAAATATTAACATAACTTTTTTAAAATAAAATATTAAACAATTTTAATGGTAGAAAAAATAATTTTTTTTCTTAAAATTAGGGGGAAAAAAACATAACTTTTAAAATAAAATGTTAAACAGTTTTAATGTTAGAAAAAATAAATTTTCATAAACAGAATATTTTTTTCTTAATGTTAGAAAAATAAAAATATACATTTAACTTAACAATTTTAATACTAGAATGTAAGAAATTAAACTTAACATCTTTTTTATAAATAAATATATTTTTATATCATACTATTTTTAAGTAGAAAAAACATTTTTAATATTATAGAAAATTTTAAACATAACATGTTTCATGTTAGAAAAATAAAAATATTTTAAATATAATTTTTTGAAAAAGCGATAAATATCAAAAAAAAGTTTTCGAAAATATATTTCAGACAAATTCAAGAATAAATTATATTTACTTAACAACTTAAAAAAAACTCATCTATAATTTTATAACCATACAATAGTGTTCTTCGAATAGAGCAGAAACCATTTTTACGTACAAGCCAAAAGTACATTACTTACTCGTTTGATAGTACTGATAGAGTATTTTTCCTTTTAAGAAGAATATGTTAATTTTATCAAAAGAGATTGTAGAAACATGAATTGTTGTCTTTTAAAATTATGTGTTTTGGTTAAATAACGATTTTTCTCTAATTAAATCCTAATAAATAAATGTTAGGAAAAAAAAAATGTAATTAGTATTATTCAACGAAAAATTAATCATCATATTTTGTTACACATAGTTAAAATATTACATTGTAAGTTATTTATTTGAATTCTAATGTATATTTCAAAATTTTCTGCTTGCATACATAATGGTATTAAATGCATAAGAATAGAAATCGTTATGTTTTCTCCCCTATCAATATCATTCTTTTTAAGAATTTTAAACAGCATTCCTAGAAAATAGATCAAAGTTCCTCACGTTTTCTCATATCTCCTCCAACGTTCACCCATAATAAGAAATTTTAACTCAACATGTCTTCAGAATCCAAAGATTAGATAACATGTGTCGTCATGGTAGTAGGTAAAAAACTCAACATTTCTCATATTACTAAATTATTCTTTAAATAAAACTAAAAACAATTAAGTAAATGAATAAAAATAATAATAATAAGTATATAGTAAAAAAAAAGTATCTATATAAAGCCTATGTAATATATCTAAACAGTAAAATATTAAGAAAATGTAAGACAAAGTACCAAAAGCATATAGAAAATAGTACAATCATTACAGTGTTTTGTAAAATGTTGAAAGATAAAGAAATTATGTTCAGGCAAAGTTAGCACCTATTTTAGAAAAATTTTGAGTTAAAGATATTTGAAAAATAATCATTCCGTTACCATACATTTTACGCAAAAAATAGCTAATATTTACCATTATTGTTCAAAGTTTCAATCAATTTTTTTCTATACATTAGTAAAAATGTAGGTAGAAATTTTGGAAAAATGCTGAGTATAAGCTTGTTGGTTTCAAAAAATGTAGTCAAATTCAATGAGTAAGAATATGACTTAAAATTATTTTCCTATTCATGTAAAAATTATTTAGAAATTCTAACTTGATATTCAAAATCAGCAGTATTATAGTAATTTTTTATCAACTAATTGCTTATCAATATAATTGTTTTATAATTTAAGACGTTCTAAATTAAGCATAACAAACTAATGTATTCAGAATATATTAATCCAATTAATGCGCTTAATTAAACTAAGTAATATCCGATCTCACTACTTTGCGTGTAAGAACAGGAACCTAGTATTAATTTTTTTTCTCCAATTTATTCAGATTGTATTAGCTACATTTATTTTAAGTTGTGTAAAATCCTTTAATTTATCTTCAATATAAACACAACTAGCTTGTTCATATGTAGATAACATTCCAGTAAGATTAAAATAACTCGGGCCAAACTTAAGGCAAAATTCTTTGTAAAAATATGCATTGTACAAAGCGATGAGCTGAATAAACAGGGTAGGGACTTCATAGGGTTTCTTTGCTCAGGATTCACACAAAAAGTATTGCTAGAAAAAAAAATCTAACTTGATAGTTAGCTGTATTAACATTATAAAAAAAAAACAAATTTATTATTCGACACAAATACTGGAGTTTTTTGGTGTTTTCATATTAAATCCAATTTTTGGGTGGTTAGTTCAAGTGCTAAGAAAAATTACGAAAAGAATTCATATCGTCATATACGTAAAAGACAGCATGAACTGGTGATTTTCATATAAGATTTTCAGAAGGATGTTAAAATTTTTAATAAGTACAAACAAAAAAAAAATGATAACCTTAAATTATATAGTCTGACTTCGATTGTTAAATTTATTTTCGATTCAAAAAATGTATTAACTTGCTCATCATTAACGCTCCTTTTAAGTCTTATAGAATGAATAATACAAGTGTGGAAACTATGTTAAAGTTTTTTTTTTTTCTAAAAAAAATAATAAGAATATAATACATCAAAAATAATATAATACATCTAAACAGCAAAAATATTCAGATATTCAGAAATTGTATGGCAAAGCTTAAAAAAAAACATCTCGGGTAGAATAGTGCATTCATTAAAGAGTTTTCTAAAATGACAAAACATAAAGTAATAATGCTTACATAAGAAGGTAAAAGTTCACAGTGAATTCCAATATCTTTGTGTTAAAAGCAGTTTCTTTTCAGTTGTAAAAATAATAATAATTTCGGTACCATACATTTTGTGCGAAAAATAGCTAATATTTATCGTTATTTTTCAAAGCTTAAATCGATTTTTCTGTTCATCATAAAATTTATAAAGTGATGTTTCGAATAAGATTAGTACAACATATTTATTGTTAGTTTCATATAATATAATCAAAACTCATTGGTTACAAAAAGAAAAAGTCTTATATTTATTTTATCTATCCATGTAAAATTCGTTTAGAAAAGAATTGTTTGTAAAAATTCTAACTTAACGTTTTTTCAAATATTAACAGTATATTTTCAATAACCTTACTGTAGCTCAATGTAATTATTTCATAATTTAGGGTTTTACACTAAATAAATCAAACTAATAGGAATTTATTAATTCATTTAACTAAACGTTGTTAGAAAAAGAATGCATACATGAAACAAAAAATTAACTTGAGCTGTTACAGTAAAAAAAAAATGTTAAATATTAAACAAGATTGTTAGACTTTAAAGAAGTGAGTTTTCGATAAAACTAAATATGTGTGTATGTATGTGTGTCACAGAAAAATAATTCAAGAAGTAATCATGAAATAATTATTACAGTAAAACATTCTCACAGATAAACCAACATAACCCTTGGAAATCCCAATTCCACAAATCAGTAAACTTTCGTTGTATACAGTGATAAGATATTTCACCCCAGTAAATCCCCCATTAAAAAAAATCAACATAACCCTCTGAAATGAAATCCTTCTTTGACAATGTACACTAGATAAGGGGGTACAGACTATCGGCACCACATTTATCGGTACGCAGATGTTTCCTAGAATTTCGAAGCAAATACAATCAAGAAAATGTGATAAGAAACGTAGAAACTCTAAATTAAAAGGTTTTCAAATATCAACAGTATATTTTCAATAAACTTACTTGTAATTATTTCATACGTTAAGGTTTTTTATACTTAACAATTCGATCTAAATTTATTCAGTTAACTCATTTAACTAAACGTTGTTAGAAAAAGAATGCATACATGAAACAAAAAATTAACTCGAGCTGTTACAGTAAAAAAAAAAATGTTAAATATTAAACAAGATGTTAGACTTTAAAGAAGTGAGTTTTCGAAAAAGCTAAATATGTGTGTATGTATGTGTGTCACAGAAAAATAATTCAAGAAGTAATCATGAAATAATTAATACAGTAAAACAAATCGTTGTAAAATCATTTTAAAAATAAATCTACTAAATATTTCTAGAATTTCATATTCAAAAGAGGTTCAACTCGTTTTCCTATTCAGATAATATATAATTGTTAGAAAAGCAATGTAAAAATCCTAACTTGATATTTTCAAATATTAACGGTAAAAATAATTTTCCCCAATAAACTTACTGATGAATAAATATAATTATTTTATAATTTAAGATTTTTTTATACTAAACACAAATCAATCGGAATATATTAATTCATTGAACTAAATAAAAATGCTGTCAAAATATATGCATATAAGAAAAAAATAAGCTTACTAAATATTTCTATAATTTCGTGCTAATTAAATTTCATTTCCTATTCATTTAAAAGTGTATTTCTTATAGTATATCCGTTAGAATTTTCATAGAATGTTTATTAATAATGTTTGAGCAAGAAGGTAAAATAAATAACCTGTTACATAAAAAAAGATTTTCTTTTCAATTGTAAAATTAATAATCATTTCGTTAGGATACAATGTACGCATATATAAAAGTTTTAAACTTCATCTAGCTAATACTTAATCAAGTACAAGTAACTTTACGTAAGACATAATAATAAGAAAAGAAAATGTTTTCAACTAATTTTTCAAAATATATTTATTCAGTTCATTCAAATGAAAACAATGTACGAAACAACTATCCAATCCAACTTCTCGCGGGAAAGAATCATTTATTTAAAATACATTTCTTCTAATTCGTGTAAAAATCTTTTAATTTATCTTCAGTAAAAATACTTTTAATGTATCGATTAAAAAATACTTTTAATTAATTTATTCTAATTACATTCATTTACCTAGAATAGCACTTGTATACCAACACAACGAGCTTATCGCTCCATAAATAACAATCCCAAAGATAACTGGGTGGGGGCCCTTATCGATACAGTAGGTACACAATGATAACCTTATCAGCATATTCAGACCAACAGGGCCAGAAGGGGGCGGGAGGGAGTATGACGTCACTTCCGTCCCGCGTACTACGCTGCTTACTACTTAGATTTCCGCATGGTACAATGTAAAAAACTTTAAAAATCTGAAACTAACGCTTTTTAGTTATTTTCGAAAATTCGCCGAAAAAAGGTAATTAATTTACATAAAAATAAATTTATTCAGATCTGTCAGTTGGTGTAAAAATTTTATTCGTGTAACATATTTCTCAAGAGCTTGGTTGCAGAGCAGTCAAAAAATCACTTCAGCATTAAAAAAATTTTTTTTTAACAATATGAAATTATTTTTTTCAAAAAAAAAAAAATTATAATTTCTAGAAAATAAATTAAAGGAAGACTTTTTTTTAAATAAATTCGAAATTAACGAAAAAATATGAAGCCGTTGAACTCACGTCAGTAAGTTTGAACATGCATGTTCATAATCATATGGCGTGTTACAGAGAAATGAAAAAAAAAAAAAAAAAATGTAGAAAACGTGAGGAATATAATATAAGGATTTAAAAGAATATTTCCAGATTTTGGGATTTGAAGAATAAGGTAATAATGTGTTGAATAGAAGGATTGTTAATATAACACATGCTGTTTATAAACTTTAACCGCTTTGTTTGAAAACATTGTTTAATAGCAGGAAGTTCAATTACTAATCGAATATCATTATTAAATGAGTCATACGGAACAGAATCGTAGTTCTACAACAAACAAATGTATAAAAACAGTAATATAAAAAATGTATTTTTGTACAAAGAAACAAACTGCGTCTATCTGCAACAATGTTAGAAGTTAAAAACGCCTTAATGACTAGCCCGACCAAGACGTCTCTTTTAGTCTAGTTGGTAAAACCGCAACAAAATGCCGAACGTAAATTTTTTTCGGACCCAATAAAGCAGTGTTAAAAACGCCGCTGGCACTCCAATGTCATTTTTCTCTCTCTAATCCTCTTCGAGGTAAAAAAACACCACTAACGCTGAACAATCTTAGAAACACTTTATGAATGTGAAATCAGAAGCTACGGGAGAAAGATGTCGTGGGATGTAAGATGTCCAATAAAGAAAAAATCTGCCCTATCGATCCTTTTAGCATTACATTTCAAACAATCTAAAGCGAATTTTGAAAAAATCGCTTTGAGGCGCCATCAACCATAGTTTCCAAGTGTCAAATTTAGTACCTTCTGAGCCATTCAATTTTTGAATTGCGTCGTTCACATGAACGAATCCTTCCTCTCATTAACACAGATAGATATGTTTGGTCAGGAATAAACTATTATAGTTCCGTTATCTTTTAACTGATTTTGAACAATCAAATTGTGTTAAAATTCTTATTAAAACGCGCATCATAAAATGTATGGGAAAAAGCTGTTTCATTTGCTGGAAATATATTTGGTAAAATAAATTTGAAAATTGTTTTCTCAGGAATATGCTTATGGCTCTAAACACATAACAGCGAAGCTCTCTAAAACTTAATATATATATATATATATATATATATATATATATATATATATAT
>BMAW01120053.1:168041-196002 GCA_019974015.1 Nephila pilipes
TATATATAACTCTCTTTCACTCTCATATATATATATATATATAATATGTATATATATATATATATATATAATAATATGTAACCATATGTCTCTTTCTATATATATATGTATATATATGGTTTTGGCACTTCCAATATCTTAATTTTATAACAATAGGTCAGGCCTCGGAAGAATGCATATCTAATCAATAAACAGAATGAGAGAAACATCCTCTGAAAAAAAAAAAGGTGAAGTGAAGGCACAGTGTGTTCACACCCTATTCATGCCTCAACAAACGATATCAATTCACTGAGCCGATAACCGAAAAAAGTTAAAAATCAGTGCTTTCAACAAGACGACACGATTATAGATAAGACAGTGATACGTGAAATATTATTTTTAGCCTCATCGAGATCTGATAACGAATTTTTGTTGCTGATCCGGTAGGCTCGATGTCCCCTAAATAATATTGATATTGGCAAAAGAGCAACAGAATCGTCGAAACTTATGAGCGGGTTTGAAAGAAGATTTGACGCTCTGAAGTGAAACTAGAATGGTTTTGAACTGTTCATGAAACCTGAATCTGGCTGACAAACTCTTTGTGAAATACAAGCATCTGATGAAGAAAGATTTCATTTCAATTGTGGAGACTATGGGCGAAATTTACGATAAGACATAACGAAGCCAACTCGTTAACTGGTACATCCGTCGGCACGCTGGGTACATGAGCATGAAGCATGGCTGTCGTAACCTATATATATATATATATATATATATATATATATATGTTTCCTTTTCAACTCTTATGATTAAATAGTTTATAACAAATAGATTCGAATTTTCGGAAAGTGAAAATCTGTGCATATCTGAAATAATAAATACAGATGGAAACATCCTCTGAAGAAAAAAAAAAATTCAGTAAATTTTTAGTGTATTTCACACCTATTCGTACATATAACAACAATGTCGTTCTTTGTTACATGTAAGAAAAAGTTAAGAAATCAATTACTTTCTATAAGTTGTACAATTATAGATAAGACAATTGTTGTAGAATATTATTTTAAAATATCAGATCTGAGTGATTTGTAAGATGGCAGGATTTTTTATTCTTGTCCAGTAAGAGCTTCAATGTCCAAAACAAATAAATGTGTGAATGTGACAAGAACAACCGTGTCTGAAACTATAGGCAGGTTTTGAAAAGAAAATTTATTTTATTTCTAAAAGTAGAAACTATAAAGGAAAAAGAAAATAGACAGACGCATTATTCACCAAAAACGTAAATCTACAGCTGAGCAAATAACAGCAAATTTTTAAGCATCTGGTGAGAAGATTTCATTTCAATTCGTCTTGAGTTCATAGATCAGAATTTTACGGTCGTGCTGTAAAGCGGAAACTATCGTTAATGACATCAATGGCATAAGACGCATATAGTGACGCAAAAAAGAGCATCAAAACAGAATTATAATTGCTTCTATTAATACATTAGCATTGAGAAGCGACATGAGAACAACTGGCGACGGACCTCTGTCAAGTGGCGAGGACAACATCTAAGAATACATATCCATCTCCAAATTATTTTACTTTTTATTTATACCTTTGGTGAATTTTATATATATTGATGATAAAAAGAATCATGATCTTTGTTGATGTTGAATTAACATTTGAGTCTTCATTCGTAATTAAAACTCTGATGATTATACGACTATAAAGTGTAACTAAAAATAACTTTTTTCTCATGAGTAAAGTAATCATTCCATAATAATGAAAAATGGTTATATGTACCTAAATAATGATGAGCTACATTTATTGGTTGTTTATTAATGCCACACTAAGAAACAATATGAGGACTATTGGTGACGAACCTCCTAATTTTTAGCCATTTGTCATGTACTAGGACGGCACTCGAGCTCTCATTCAACTCTCCTAACTTCCACCAAATGTTAAATAAGAAAAAGAAATATTAAAAGGAATTTTATTGAGCCTAAGCCCTTAAAAATTGAAATTCTCTTTATATTTCCATTTGCAATCAATTTATTTTTACATATCTTTGAAAGACAATTGTAGCGTAAATTCTAGTTTAATTAAGTAAATTATTATAAAACACTTACAAGATGATACATAAATGTTCGTTAATCATTAATAAAGTGTTGGAAATAAATTATTTGGATACCGCCAGGAGGCGCCTTGCTTAGAGCGCACGGGTTATGGGTAAATATTTTAGAGAACATTTGGTTCTTGACCGCTTAAGTAGGTTATTCCTTGTTGTGATGTAATTTCTCCTGGCCGTTAAAGCGGGTTATAATATGACCAGTTTGGAAGCCCTTGTATATTTTGTAAATATTTGTTTATGTATAATTGTCGCGTAGAGATTGTAAATAAACGCAGCAGAAAAGTATTGCTTCCCCTATTTGACTTGGCGGATTATTGTTCTTCACCATGAAGTATTAAAGGGACCTTTTTTTTTTTATTTTGAGAAAACGCAGCTTCGCTTTTGTATCTCTCTTTAAAACATTTTCCTATTCTCTCAATTACCCTTTTCTGAAGAATCCATTCTCTTATCTCTCTCATTCCACCTTTGTACATGAACTTCCACGGAGATAACACATCACCGACATACTTAAATTACCACTTTTTATTTGGCTAATATTAGTCGGCTACTGCTATGTGTCTGAAGTATTAAATATCCCCCGAACTTAAATAAAACACATGTTCTTGCTGTTACAGCTTCTTCATCATAATATTATCTGGAAGCTAAAGCAAAAAAAAAGGGAAATACGAAAAATCCACATGAAAGTTGAAGAAAATGCGGAGGGAAAAAATTAGAAAAAAGTAAAACTCTCTTCGGTACCAAAAAAAAATAATTCCTGATATAAAGGGAATGGAAGATAAAAGAAGTTGGTGTTATAGATGTTCTGCTTCCAAAAACCCGCTAAAAGATTATGAAACGTGGCGACAGCTTTAATGGAAGCTATATTTTAAAGAAAAAGCAATTTTCTGCTAGTTCTGCGTACCACTGTATTAAAACAGTAGCAAATATCTTCAACAGCCAATTGATCCTCACTTTTAAACTAAAAAAATTTGCTTTTTAACTATTGGTCAAAAATTGCATAAAAAGTCATTATGACCACCAGATACGATATAAAATATAAGATTCCTTTTGCCCTTTAAAGCTGTCATCGCCTTATGTTAATGAAACCTCCTAATCTTATATTTTATATTGTAACAGTGAACAGATTTTCAGACAGAAAAATGTCTTAATATTAACACAATATTTTGATTTTGTTATCAAATAGAAGCGCCACGTTTCATTAATCTTGATTGAATCAATTTTTTCATTTACGATTGACTCAATATTAAATTTTCCATTCCATGAAGTTAAATAAAAGTATGACAATACGTTCCTTTTCAAAAATTGTTGTTACAAATAAGCAAACTCTAACAACATAAATGATCAAATTCAAATCAAGGAGTGGCCTCTGTATATCCTAGTCGCGGACTCGTAGTCGGCGGTTTTCGTCGAGTCATGGGTTCGAGCCTCGATGCCACTAAAGACCCGCAGTGTAGACGGGGCTGATGCACGTAAAAACTTCGAGGCCCAAAGTCCTCCCGTTGTCGTGGTGAAAGAAAACAAATAACCATGGTAGCCTAGTGGATTTGGTCGCGGACTCGCTGCCGGGGGTTTCATCAAATTGTAGGTTCGAGTCTTCATGCCACTAAAGACTCACTGTGTAGCCAGGGCTGATGCATGTTAAATCTGTCGGGGCCCAAAGTCCTCCCTTGGTGTGGTGTGGATGTTAGGAGAGGGAGTACCAGCTCAGGAGTCGTCCTCGTCACTTGACCGTGGTTCAAAATTACGAGGTCCGTCGCGAATAGCCTTCGTGTTGCTTCTAGAGCGACGTTAATAATAAAAAAAACTAAACTAAACCTCCTGTAGCGTGGTGTAAAATTAGGAGAGGGAGAGACCAGCTCAGGTGGTGTCCTCGTCACTTGACGGAGGTTCAAAATTACGAGGTCCGCCGCCATTAGCCCTCATGTTGCTTCCAGTACGACGTTAATAAAGCAAATCAATCAATTAAATCAAGGAATAAACACAATTATATTAAATCATTATCATTTTAAAATAATTATTATGCAACAATCTTAATATGGAATATTCTCAACAAAGATTTTCATTAAATAAGAATTAAAGCAATAATTACAAAAATTTTCTTATGGAAGTTAGAAATTTCACAATTATTTCGTTTAATTTGATAGCATATATGTTATTTATATTGTGATATATTTAAAAAATAATTACTTGGCTCTGAAAACACAAGTTCATAGTAAAAACAGGAACAGTGTCCAATGAAGGAAGATTTGCAGAATCATTATCATCGAAACACGAAACAAAACTGTTTTAAATACGGCAGAAATCTTTTTCAAAACTACTCTCGGTAATGTTTTTCGATGCAAACATTTTGAATACCCCGCAAAATGAGTTGAAACACATATGGGATAAAATCTAAGAATAATTTCCCTACACCTCAATGAGAGACACAAGCGGGAAAAATGGTTATTAAATGGCTATTTAAGATCGCTTTGGGTTTCGCACCTGTTTCAGTTCGTATTAGCATTAATGGGTTGCCCTTAAGCGACTATTAGAAACCTCTAAGCGATGAGATCAGTTTCTATATTGCGCTCTGAGACTCGTATTCGAATGAGGGGAAAAGTAGGTAGATTTTTATTTTATCTCGGGGTTTGATTATTACAATTCTTTCAACCATCGGCATGCAAAATAAATCGTTTTAAAGTATATTGAGGGATAGATTTACAGGATATTATTCAAATCCATTTGATAAAATGCAGGTTCTGGTCGATTATCACCTTTTTATAAAATGTTTTGACCCCATTTAGATGTATTCTAATATAATAAATTAGATGTGATTTTATTTCGCGTAAATAATATTTATTTTATTTTGTAATAATCCAGAAAATGTGTTGAAATACATAAAAACTTGGTGCGATTGTACAATCATTTTTAGCTTCAATACAAAAACAAATTCTTTTTTTCCATTGAATGTTTATAAACATCGCATGAAGAAATAATATAAGGGCCATTGACAACGAACCTCGTAATTTTGAGCTCCGGTCAAATGACGAGGACGATACATGAGTCGACACCTCTCTCTCCAATTTCCAAGCCACACCAACGGGAGTACTTGAAGTCTCGACATATTTTATGTGTATCAATCCCGCAACACGTCGGGTCTTCAATGGCTACAAGGCTTGAACCTACCACTCGACGAAAACAATGCCGTTTGCGAGTCCGTTACCTTGACAACTAGGTTACAGCGGCCACTTCTAAACATATTCACACATGCAGTATGTTTCACAATGCAGATATAATCGCATTTCAAAATATAGATTTAACATTATTATTATATTTTCGAAACAATGTCCTTTATCAGAGAGGAAATTTGCTAATGTTTGAAAAATTGTGAAAACAAATTGAAAAAGTATTAAAGCAAATGATATGAAAAATTACTAAACCTTATAAAAGTACTCTTAATATACTATTAAATAACCGGGCAAGTCTTAAAAATTTGCTCTAGAAACCATTGTACAAATATCTTTTAGTCCTATTCAACATACTTACCTTCCCTATAAATACATCGCTACATACGAGTTTTCCATTGTTGAAAGCAGTGCTGCGGGTCATTCGATGCCACCTTCTTCAGTAAATCTACCGTTTTTGCCTTCACCTCTTCTACAGATTAAAAATGTGTTCCTCTCAATGCACTTTCCCTTTTGGATACAGGTAGAAGTCGCATGGTGCGAGATCTGGTGAATACGGTGTATCCTCGAGCATAGTAAAGCGTTTGTCGGTCAATAACTGTTTCACAGACAGAGCATTCTGCCCCGGGGCGGTGTAAAATCCGCGTGTTGTTGCTCCACGGATCTGACCTTTTCTTCCTCACTCTTTTTCTAAGCTTTCTCATGACCTCAATGTAGCATGGCTGGTTTACCGTGCTGGTTTGGCTTTGAGGTACCCATTCAATCATGATGATGCAGTTAATATCGGAAGAAAAAAAAAAAAAAAAAAAAAAAAAACGATGAGCGTGACCTTCAGTTTGGACTTGCTCATTCGAGCTTTTTTGGCCCTTGGCGATGTGGGGGTTTTCCAGTGCATGGACTGTCATTAAGTTTCAGAATCATACTGAAAGTTCCATGGTTCATCACATGTGGTGACTTTTTCAATCAGTTTAGGATCTTCTATGAAGCGTTCCATGATGTCAAAGCAAATGTTTTTCCAATTAATTTTTTTGCTCGCATGTCATATTTTTTGGTACCAGCTTTGCTCAAACTTTCGTCATATACAAATCCTCGATCATAATTTTTGTTATAGTCTCGTTGCCAATGTTCATAACGTCTGACATTATCCGAACACTCAAATGTAGATCTTTGCACGATTTAATTAATTTTTTTGATGTTTTCATCAGTTCTTAATGTCACAGGTTGACCAGAACGTTCATCATCTCCCACAACCTCCCGACCTTCCGAAAATCGTCTGTGCCATTGAAATATGTATATATATATATTTACGGATAATCATAAAAGTTAATATACACGCTCAACAATGGCAATTTTTTATGTAATCATAACTAAAAAGTTGTAATATTTTTTTTTATATTAAAGTACAAATTGCACTCACGCAATTGCAATTTTAGCAAATATTTTTTTTTTATTTCTCTTTAATTTAATTATAAAATTACGATCCTAACACAAATTTCTATCTTCAAGTCCTTTTTCTAGAAAAGTAGTAACACAAATTGCTTAACTCATACTCAAGATTCATATTTCAATAATCACTTGCAATGTTGCTTCGTTCCAGTTTAAATAAGAACAAAATCATACGAAATTCTACAAAAACACCTCAACTTGTAGATTTTTATAATGTGAATTATATCTTTTTTTCATATTCTGGGGAAAGATAATTTGGTTTTAATCACTTACTTTCATAAAATATTTTTTAATTTATAAATTGCATTTTGAAAGTAAATTAATTCTTGTAAAAAAATTATAATTTCTTAAATATTCTCAATTTAATAGGTGTATGGGAGTATGTTGACTTTTATGAATGGTTATATATATATGTGTGTGTGTGATGTAATAGTATTTATATGTACCAATTACTAATATCGTATATCAATTATTAGCTAGAAATATTAAAGTCATACACGAATATTAACTATTGGAATGGATATGTCCCTAATTTACAAAAAGGGAAAAAAATCAAAATGATCACGTAGTTTTGTCATATTTTACGAGTATCTAAAATATAGTCGTATGTAAGGATAATAATCGCTATAACTAAAACCACGATATTTTATCCTACAAATTTTATGTTCAAATTTATAGGTCGATTGATTATTTATTAACGTTACAATTAGAAGCAACACGAGGGCTTTAAGTAAAGGAATTTGTAATTTTGAACATCGGTCCAAGTGACATCTGAGATAGCCTCCCCCTATCCTAACTGTCACATTATCCTAATGTGAGGAGTTGCAGCCGCGCTATATTTGAAGTGCATCAGCTCCGCAAGAGGAAGGGTTTAGTGTCATCAGGACTCAAACCTGGACTCAGTTGAAACTGCGCCAATCATAAGATCATGGCCGTGACCTTTCGGTTATCGCGGTCACATTCTCTGATACAGGGATGCGTTGGAGAGTGAATCTGAAAGCCAACAAAATCGGTTGAGCTTGAGTTAACATTGTTCTACAATTATACTATAGACTATGGTCTTAGTAATTTTGCAGCACTGTCAAATGACAAAAAATATGAAATACATAATTCCTATCATAAGAGATACACATTATAAGAGCCACTTCTGTCTCTTTAAGTAACCTATATCAATTTTGGATTAACGCAGCCATTGGATTTTATTAATATTACCTTTTTTTTTTTTTTTTTTTTTTTTTTTTTCAAAAAATTATAATAATTAAATGTAAGAATTTTCTTTTCTGCATTGACTTCGCTAAATCTTAATTTATCAGAGATGAAAGCTTATCCGTTAATGTATGGAGAGATTTTTAGCATATGTTGCATCAGGAACATTTTCACGATCTGCTTTATATACATCGTAAAGGCTTTATCATAAAGCTCTTAAATCAATTGAACTAAATTACTGTAAAATTTGTGAATGTGCAGAAAACAAGACGAGTCCTAAAATGCAACCAGAGAGATTGGGAACAAATAATATCACGTGTCTTATTTAAAACAAAAGTTCGATCAATTCACACACAAAAAAGAGGGGGGAGGGGAATGGCTTCGTGTAGCAAATGCAACAGACGCTCAAGTGTCTTGCCAACAAGTGCAGCTGAGCCGAACAAAACAAAGGCGAATGAAAAACAAACAAAATCCAACGGGATTTGCGGCACAAACAAATTGGTGTGCATCGACAACGCCTCATGACGTCACGCCATCTCCTATCTCCACAATCGGCCATTAAACAAAAAATTCGTCCCACTCGCTCGCACAATGGTGGAGACAGCGGCATTTAATTCCTTCTGCAATTCACTTCTGTCTATTGTAATCGTGCCTCACACAGTGGAACCTCTTCATGGCCTGCTTCGGTGTGACGTACATCTTCATTGGGTTAGGATGACCACTTGAGGAGCGAAAAATGGATTTCTTTGAACGAGAGTTCGCTGGTCAGATAGTCGGATGAAAATAGCATCGGGATTGGTGTCTGGTGACAGACATTGCGGTCCTTGTCGTGTTTCCGCGAGCACTTGGACTGCAGGATTAAATGGCGCTCGAAGTATTTCTGGGGGAGTGGCAAAGGGGAACAGGATTTGTAATGGATGAGAGGCTTTATTTAGCATATGTGATTCCTTTAACTTGTTTGAAAAGCTTTTGTGTGAATGATTTGTTCTGGAAATTGAGTAATATTGTTCTATAAGGGACACGCACACACAAGAGCACTGAACTTTTATGACATATGTATTAAAGCAATATTTAAATGTGCTTATAATATGCAATTGAAAATTATAAACTGAATATTATTTATATTTGAAGAGCTAACTGAAAGAATTATAAATCATGGCTTGGTTATTCTTGATTGTTTAATATATCAATAAGATCGAAATTTGATTCAATGAACTATTCTAGTATGTTTGTTGATCCGTATAAAAAACGAAAGGAGAATGGAGTCAATCGTGTTGTTGAATCAGAAGAATACCGTCTGAATTACTACCCTCAAATAAAAGTACTTGCAAATGTCTATCGTTAGGGATCGAGAAGGTGAATAAATTTCTCCCCCACCACCTAGAATATTCCTTGAAAAGGTCATGTTTGGGGTCAGACAATCGGAAAGGTTATGTATCCGTCCCCCTCCTTCCTGCAATATCACCCACTAGGTGAAATAAACGTTTTATGTAACTACCTCATTTTTATTCGTTTTTTATCAATTACATTTTTGCTTCTATTCTTCATTTTGAATTTAATTATGAAAAGTGAAGATAGGTACATTATTAGCCATCCAAGGGGCTATTGTTTTTTTTAACCCAAAAATGTCGTACCTGACCACTTTTCAAAAATTTATCTTGTTTTTGAGTATATTTTCGATGTCTGCTTTCACCACTAATGAACTCAATTTTCAAAAATATGTCTAATAAGTTTCCCCCAATTTTTTTATTGGATTGAAGTGAAATATAAAAATTAAGTATTTTATTTACTTATCGATTTATGCATTGTCTTAAATCATATGTAAAGTTGAATCAAGATACAACTGAAAAAAAAATAACATTATTCAGAATTTTAAGACAGCTGTGAGGCAGACATTTTTTTAACCACCCAAAGGGCTGCTGTTTTAGGTGGGTTGTTTTAGCGTACTCAGATCACTTTTCAGCTTTTTTATCGCTTGCTTCAATTTTAATTACATTGAGCTTAAGTATATTCAATTAATTAATTTATCGTTTGCTTTAATTTCAATTACATGTACCTGATATAATTTTCAATTTAATAATTTAGCGTTTACTTTAATTTTAATTACATTTAGCTTAAATCTATTCAATTTAATAATTTATCGTTTCTTTAAATTTTAATATCGGAAAAGTTTACTATTGTCCATTTCTCGATATTTTATCGTTTACTTTAATTCTTATATATTTAATTGAGTAATTTAATAATTATTATAATAAAAGTGAACCTTGGGTGGCTAAATCTGTTCTTTGCAAAACTTTGCATAGAATCTCCTTATTTTTATTCTTTTATAAAGACACGGGTAGTATCTTTCATTTTATTCTACAGATAAAAAGAGAAACTACAGAATTCATTTTCATTGTGCATATCATCTCTCAACCTAAGAATTGACGACTATGAGGTGAAACAGCAACTTTGGCATGAAGCCGTAACAGCACCTCAAAGCAGCGACTTTGACGGGACGCTGCGACTGTGACATGAAACAGCAACTGAGAATGGAAAGCGAGTACCATACAGCTATATAATCGCAAGCACATTTACAAGTTATAAAAAACACATAATTACAGATAACGTAACATTAAGCTTACCCATAATTTGTACGTAAAAGAAGTTTCTATCATATTTTGATCAATAATTCATATAATTTTTTTGTAATTTTCTAATAAAAATATTCACAATTTTTTTACAAATTAATTTAATGGTGAATTTTTATGGAACTCTTTTCGATGGGTAGTTAATGAATAGTATACAGTTCAATCATTTTTTCACTACAGAATGATCGAATTAAAGTAGTGTACGGAACTAAATGACTGATCAATTAACTAAATTATTATTCTTTATGTCAAAAAATAATGATTTAATGTGTAAGTTAAAAGGTAAAATGGGTAGTATAGGTATGCGAAGAGGATGATGTACCAGCTAACTGTATTGTATTCGTCATTTGAAAGTGATCAAAAACTGCGAGGTCGCCAAAAGCCCTCGTGTTGCATCTAATGCGACGCTAATAAAACCAATCAATCAAAATTGCGAGAGTGTCTACAATATCCTATTATGTAATTTCTAAGTGACAAATCTTAAATCAAGTTGATTTAATAACTGATTTACATAGCTCTAATGGATTAAATTAGTCAATAGATCTTAAAAAAACATGCACAAAATAATAAATAAAATATCGAAAATATCGTTAAATGATTTTAATTTCGTCTCACTATTTTCAACAACTTTAAATTCTCAATTTATCTATTCTTTTTCTTCATTATATGTTAATATTATGTCAAGCACTGAATAAGAATTTTAATCAGTACTACAATCTTCATAAACTTCTTACCAAACAGAGTGTTAAAACATCATATTCATTTGTCCATAAAAACCGATGTTTCTTTATCACTTAAATAGATCTAGCAACTTACTAGAAGTTTTGAAGGAAGAAATGAAATTTCAGGTTTGTATGAAATTTAACTGATTTCCATTTAAGAGATTTTAATGTACTTTGATAATATGAAATAAATCAAACATGTGCTTTATTGATTGAGAATCAAGAAATAATTAGTGATAAAGGAAAAGCTCTAAATTTCTTTTCACTGAAAAAGAGTTAAGAGCTACTTGTCATATTTTAATACTGTTTCACCTTATGTAAAGGGGGGGGGGAGGAAGAATATCGACACATTTATTTAACTATTTTAAAAATTGCTTTCAATTTTGAAATAAGTTAAAGGTAAGGAAATTTATTTTACAAGTTCTTCGTAATTTCTTTTCCGTAACTATTAACACTATAGAATGTTAATAGTATCTGTAAGACGTTCAATAGAGCATGTTCATTCACTAACGAAATTGTTTGAAGTTAATACCTTATGGATCCTCTCATTAAAGAAAATGACCGAAATTCAGAACGTTCTTTCATAAAAAAAAATTTATGTACAAAATTCCTAAACTGAAATTTATTCGCATAGTTTAAGCATCTGCATCTGTTTTTTATACTTCATTCTCTAAAACAAAAAAAATCTATAATACGCGTTTATTTATTCATTTTAGCGTACAAGACTATATTTAATATTAAAGTATTGAAGATGATGTATGAAATGTATTTAATACAGAGGTTTTTTTTTTTTTAAATTTATTCAAACAAAGACCAGAAACATATTAAAATATGGTACCCTCTATTCAGTGATGAAGGCAAATACACTCGTGTGTAAAATTAAGAGAATTTGCAAATTATGTAATTATGTTCATTCTTACAAAAAGTATTGAACCAAAGGCACTAATTATGCAGCCGAAGAAATATGCAAATATTCAGTCTAATACGTAAATATAACATACACGTGCATGTCTATGTTGCTGGGGAGATAACATAAGTGCATGAGCGGTTATCAGCAATTTGTGTGCTCGTGCTCCTCCACAACATTCGCCGTGTTTCTTGTAAGAGTTGGGTATATTTTATAAGATATCAGGTAAAATGAATAGATCCGAACGTATGGATGACTGACTTAGAAGTAAAATTGTCAGTAGATTGAAGGCAAGCTAATCACAAGTCCAGGTGGCTACAGATCTCAATGTCATCTGCAATTTGAGGGAGCAGTTTCAGGACACTGGATGAATATCGACAAGACCTGGACAAAGTCGACCAAGATCCACAACGACTAATGAGTGTCGTTATTCGGCATTTCCAGCGTGGCGGCTCAGGTTACAGTTTCACAGCTCTCATGTGAGCTGTATGCTGCCACTGAAACCCTAATTATAGCTGTCTGAAAGCTTCTTGAGAAGATCTGTAAGCCAGAAAAGCTGGGGGAGGGGGATGTCCCACACACTAAAACTCTCAAAAGAGCGTGCCTAGGATGGGGCAGACAACATGCGCCTTGGACCAGACTTCAGTGGAGAACCGTGTTTCTTACAGATGAGTCGAGATTCAGAGTGGACACTGATTCTTGGCATACCTGTTTCTAGAGAGGGCATGGCATACGATACCAGGTATCCCTCATCAGGGAAAAGGTTCATTACGAGGAATGAAGAATAATGGTTTAGGCAGGCATTATGTTGGACAGCTGCACACTTCTGCATGTGTTTGACAAAGGTTTTCTGGCAGCCATGAAGTATACTGAGAAGATTTTGCAGTCCTATATTAGACTTTTCAGAGGTGCAGTTGATCCTGGGTTCCTATTAATGGACAACAACTCTTAACTCTATATAGACAAGAGTTTCACGACGATTACTTAGAAAATGAGAATATTTGCCTCATGGAATGACTAGCCTAATGAGTCCTTCCTCCCAAGTGATAAAACACTTTATTTCATCACGAAACTAATGAAAGGTTTTAACACTAAAATCATTCTCGGGAAAGTTAAAAACTTACGATATTTATTTCTGCTAACATCCTAGACTAATATTTGTACATTTAAAGTGATTACTTTTTTAATAATTCTCATTCAGAAGGTATTCATGTAAGTAAAGCATCAATAACATTTCAATTAAAAAAAAGCGTACAGTTAGTTAAAAATATTTTGATGGAGATTCTTTTTCTTGAAATGGCTCGTCTTACACTCACATAAAAGTGAATCAGAGGCGAATGATTAAGCATTGTAACAAAATTCACGCAAAAATATATAAAGATATAAAAATAACACAAAAAGTTTTAAACGCAGTAAATATATATCAAAATTAGATCAAAATTTCTGAAGTACATGCATTAAAAACAAAAATTGTTCTGTAAATAATGAGAATGGAAAACTTTTCAAAGAAAATATCAATAGAGTGATGCAATGTACAAGCAAATAAGGTTTAAATTTTGAAACAAATAAATATAATAATTTTACCTAAAATATAAATTGTTATTATTTCTATACATTATGGTGGACTATTTTACTTAGGTGATAAATGGTGAAAGAAGAGAAATACTTTTTTTGTATGAAAATAATTATATTTTTTCTTCAATCATGTTTAACATAATTCAAATGCTAAAATCTATATGAAAATAATTTAAACGAATGATACAAATGAGTTGAATTTATCCTTAAATATAAAAGAGTTATGCACTCTACTAAAAGTATTCTTAAAAACTATATATTACAGATAAAAAAAAATATTGAATAATAAGCATGAATGTATAAATAAAATAAGATACCAATCAATGACTGAAGATTTATAAAACAAAATAGAGAAGTATAGGAAGAAAATATTATTTTAATTGTTCTTAAATTTCTTTACTTTTTGATTATTCTTCGAAATCAAAATTTTTTCAAGGTGCTTTTTCGAATAATTATTTAATTGAAAAAAACATTGAAGTTTGAAAATGCAGGGATGTTACATAGTTTAAAAAGGTGAATGAACAAATGTAAGACAAACCACAACTCGTGTAATTCGAGATACGCTTCCAGAGTAAGATAGTCGACAAGCAATTTTAAGAAGCATTGATTCGAATGCTTTAGATATTAATAAATTAAAAATGAAGTATTGAGCTGAAACTACTTTCATATCAATTTCTGTGGGCATTTTTAAGCCTCCTCTACCTGAAAATCTCCGACAATTCGATGAGGTATGAACAAAGTTGATAAAATAATAAAACTATCGTATCTGTGTCACTTTGTATATCCAATACCTACAAAATGACGCATTAAATACAATATCAGTGAATGTACTTAACTTTCTAAATTAAATTAATTCAAAAATTTTAAGCTGAATTATACAATTAAATAAGGGGGGGGGACGCTTAATGCTATGTAAAAAACTTCGAAGAACAAACTATGCACAACCTGGTCAAGTCAACAATCATTATCACACAAATGCGCAAAAAACTAAGGGTCCGACAGTGACGTGTCAGTGAGTTCCTCCATTGATCACGTGACAACTTTTTTCAGAGGGAGAATCGCGGCCTGATCTTTCAAGATGGCCATGTCTGAATCTTAAGGTATGGAGTATGTCTGGGACGCCCTTGGAAGAGCGATAGCATCTCGCCATCCCTCTCCTAGAGCCATCCCGGAACTAATATTGTTTTGCTGCAGTAGCGGTGGCTACTACCACAGGGACTCCTCAATTGCCGCCTGTTTAGTATGCCGTAACGCCATGCGACCTATCTGGCTATGAAGGGGGTCCATATGAGACTAATTTTCACTTCGATTTTGGACATCCCTGCATTTAGAGCTTTGCTGATAATCTGCTTGCATAAAATGGTTTTTGAATCGTATATCTATTTCACTGTTATAGATGTATATTCATTCTAAATTTCATTATGATTTGTCCATTAGTTTTTCAGACACTCCGCATAATGTGCAGTTTCTCTTAATTTTGCTCAAGATACAACAAGATTCTTCTCTCTCTGAAAAAGTGTTCTAAATTTCGTTTCTTTCCGAATGCTCCGATATTTGATGTTGTTGCCCTTTTTGAATTTTTAAGGATGATCAATACTACTAACGCCATCTGTTGCTTACTCGTTTCTTCAGATTTTCTTTGCAATAGAAAATGGGGAAGTGGGATTGACATTTATTACTAAGTAGCTATTTGCTGCAAATAAATGCCCTTTAAATTTTTTTTTATTGTTGCAACATTTCAAAGACAACGAAATAATAAGAATTTGAGAACAATGCTGTCAACTAGGTTTGGTAATAAATAAAAACAGCTCCGTATCATTGAATTTAAGTACCAAAACAGTTATATTTTTGAGACAGAATAAAGTTGGGGGAAATATAATGCATTATTTTCTTGCTTTCTGAAACAAGATTTTTTTTCCCTTGGAAGGAAAAAAAAAATGTAATTTAGCTATCTTACTGAAACATTATTCAAAGAAAACGAGCCCAAAATAGAACATACAATAATATTCCAATACAATTTTAATATCAGGTGGTTCATATTTCTTAATTGAAAAAAGAAAAATGCTCTCAAAGACTTTCGACATGATAAATATTTGAAGAATTTTATAATGGTCTCCTAAAATAGATTTCAAATATTTAGGCAATACTATTGTCGTTCTATCTGATGTTAGGATATGTGAATAACAAAACCTCGGAATAAATTATTAAGATTTTGAACCATCAAAAATATTGATTTTAATACGTTGATAATAATTCTTATAATATATAATCTTGAGAAAAGAAAACATTTGTAACATAAAGCTTTACATAGGCTCTTCCAATATTTCCGCTTTATTATCATTAATTTTCATTGGCATGATAAGGCAAGAAAGATAAGCTATTTTTCAATCCTCTCTTGTGATTATAATAATCCAAAATATATATAAATGCGATGTTTTCTGGTTTAAAGAAAATTGATTCTGATGTCCTTTTGCCTGAAATTCTTGTACACTTTACTAATAATAATCTTACAACATACTATTTTTAATGAAGGAAAAAAAGTTTATAACTTTCCTTAAAGTTCTGATTTTTTAATTTTATTAATATTAATTAATCTAATTAATTTCATTGATTTCTGTTAATTTCCATTCATTCCATTTATTGGAAATGTCATGTGCTTACATTTGTATGAATGAGGCCATATATAAGGAATTTTTAAGAAAATTTATATTATTTTCAACATTTTTCAGAGAGAATATTTTTTAAAAATCTATAAATGAATTTTCGCTCTTTTTCTATATATTTTTTTTTATTTAAAACCTTTTTTTGTGTATATGAACTTGTAAAAACCGATAAGAAGTGTTTAATAAACAGGGAACAATTTTTTTAATATGTTTCTTTGAATATTTGTACGATATGTAAATCGAAAGTAATTCGAAATAATTCCACACTACATTCCGTAAAAATACTTCGAATGTCTGAAGCCATCATCTTAAAAAAAATTAAGATCTGTATTCAACAGTACATTATCCAAAGAGAAATTACATTTTATTTACAGGTCTAAGCACTGCAGGGTGTTATTGCTTAAGATTCGCAACCCCCGTGAATATACAAATTATTTTCCTATTATGAGTGTGATAATAAAGGAAGTATAACAATATGAAATAATCAATAAAATATTTTAATATATTTCAGCTTTCAGAATTTTTAATGATGAAAGCATAGTTAACAGAAACTAGAATGGAAATTTTTTTAAAAAAAAATTTCCGATATTTTTGGGTTTTTTTTTTTGCACAAGTTTTTATTGTTGATTGATTGCTATCCCAAGTTGCAAAATCTGTCTCCAGTTACTTTATGTAGCCATTTAACTAAAAATTTCCCCTCATGCAATATTTTTTCTTCTATTTCCAAATTTTAGCTCATATTATTACACACTTTTTTAAAATTTTGAATTGTTTCGTAGAAATTTTTAATGAGAGACAGATAATGTGTTAAACATTCCAAGTTCATAAGACATTCAGCTATCTTAAAATCTTATCAGTCATGGAGTAAGAGTGGTTTATGGTTAGAATCATGGCATGAATCCATCCAAAGATGGATTAACATTACAAAATTTACTACGGAATTAATATTTATGCACCTACAAGGTTATCGGTCTAGTTTTATAAAAATCAATTTCAACTTCATTTTGAAATTCTTCATGCGTTATTGATCCTTTAATATATATGTTATTAACTGACTGTATTAGTTGTTTGTTCTGATTGTATGTATATATTTTTTATATTTATTTACACTATTTCTTTTTTTATTTTGAATTTTCGTAAACTTCGTCTTATGAACGAATAATTAATATATCATTTGAAAAATAAAATAATAACGAAATGGGTTCTATTAACTAAATTTTCAAACTTCATTGAATTTTAAAATGTTATTCGCGTCTCGTAATATTATAAACTTTCAAATCAATTTTAGATAAATAATGTTAAATTGAAATATTAAAATCGAATATTCTGTTTCAGAAATTTAAAACGAAAATTCTATTTATATGAGGCCTACAGTTACATTGTATATTTTCAGATATAGAACTGGTATAGCCTAAGAAAATAACTGTGAAATCAATTCATTATACTAACAGAAACAAACCGAAAACAACGCAAATTTAAAATAATATTCTTCCACCACATCCCCAAAAATACAAAATATATTTTTATACTTACAAAATATAATCATAAATATTATGAATAAACAGATTTCATCTGGATTTTGAAATGGAATAAACATTTTTTTTTCTTTTCATTTTAATAGATTTTTAAATATTACTCTGAAAATTCAACTGATATCTTTATTAAGAGTCGATGAAAAAAAAAATTTAATCCTCACTCTCTTCAGCCAGGAAACTGTACTCTTTTTCTCCCCCAAACTCTGCCATCTAAAACAATAAAACAGAAATCTATTATTTTGACGCATTAGGTTGTTCTAACGAATCACACTCGTCACGAAAACCACCAACTCGATCTTCAATTCAGAGAGAGACACGTTTGGACTTCAACTCCCCTAATTGAATATACCCATGACCTGACATTTAAAGAGCTCAAATTTTTCTCGGGTGAGGAGGAAAAAAACATTCCCATCTATCATATCTTTGTAACATTTCCCTCTTGCGGATTCAGGTTCGTCTCTGCATCTTGACACGTTTCCGGCGAATCGCTGAGCATTAAAGGAAAACGGATATTAACCTATTATGCATAAGGTCTCCCTTTGTATGTGTTTTTCTTTAACTAATTCTAAGAGAACACTTTAAAAAAAAAAGAAAAAGGTTGGGTAATGCGAGAGCACCTCTTCAATCATCTTGTAAAACGATTGCTGTAAGGATTGTTGCAACGAAAGCGCTTCGCTTCTGATGTTACGTTTTACTACGGAAATGTTGCCAATTCGAGTTTTTAAAAAGTATACCTATCATTCTTAAAGAAATGTTTCGTTAATATTTTTTTTTAGAAATTAAATAAGAAGTTGTACAATTTGGATCGATAGATATATTAGATAAATAGTTTATGAAAAAAGTTTCACACACAATTTGCTGTAAGAAATTTATCGAATTTCAACGTTTAGTAATATTTAACACTTAAATTACTGTCACTTCTTTAATGCGTTCTACTTTAAGCTAAATTTACTTTAAAAATTGAATTATGTTGCTTTCCACTCTTGTTAGTAATCTCTGGTGTTTAATATTTTACCGAAATTTTCCCCCTAACTATCTCATAATCTATATACCCTAAACTTGTACCTTTCCCCCCCCCCTCCCTTTATTCATGAGATTACGACAACCCAGTGTTTAGAGTGCTGAACTTCGCGAAGTCCCAATTCTACCGGAAAACTGGTAATAGCTGAACATTAAACCCAATAAGAACTAAAGATCGCATTTGGCGTGATGTATTCGTCGAAGTCAAAAATAACAGAGAAACAAAATTGCAAAGCAAATCACAAATATTCTCTTGTAGCTTTTAAGTAATGCTACATTCATTAAAAAAAAACCATTCAATATTTCATAATTATTGTTGTAAAACTTAATAATCACAAGTTTTATGCAAGTGATGTTCAAATAAATCTGGCAGGGTACTGAGTCCTGTTTCCACTTAAAACCCATCGAAAGGAGTAATGGTATTTGTTGCGCATGAAATGGAACTGATCCTCAAAATCCATATATGGAGGCATGCAATTAAGATAGCGTGGAGCCAGCTCGAATGTCATCCTCGTCATTTAAATATGGTTCAGAATTATAAGGTATCGGCAGTTGCTTTCGTACAGTCGTTTTTTCACTTAACGCACTTTAGCAGATTTTCACTTAACGTACTTAACTAAATCAACTCTGCAAAATGAATGAGAATCCTGCATTTTTATTCAGTTTGAAATAAATTCAAGAAATTAGATCATCCAGACAAATCATCATTAATAAATAAAGTAGAAAATTTCGAGAACAACTTTCCTTCATTTGGAAAAGCAAGTCATTAGTATCTTTGTCTAAGGTAAAGGAATTTCAGTGCTTATTTTAAAATCAAATTCAGCGAAAATTAGATGCTAAAAACGGCTATTTAAGATCTTACAAATAATAAATTTTAAAAAAAAATGCCATGATTTTACTTCTGTACTAGGTTCATATACTCTTAAACTTTTAATAATGTCTTTTTATTTTTATATTGATCATTAAATGAACAGTTTTATTTTACAATGGAATTCAATTTGAATATCGATGATTTAATTTTATTACAAATTTTGTGATAATCTGCA
This sequence comes from Nephila pilipes, assembly GCA_019974015.1. Classification (NCBI taxonomy): domain Eukaryota; kingdom Metazoa; phylum Arthropoda; class Arachnida; order Araneae; family Nephilidae; genus Nephila; species Nephila pilipes. The sequence goes on from BMAW01120053.1 coordinate 188,045, forward strand.
AACGAGCTTTAAGTTGCTAATTTCTCAATTTCCTGATAACATTTTTTTTCAAAAGAGAGAACACGAAAGAAGAGTTAATTTTCAAAAGAGAGATCATTTTTATAACTTCTACTCAACTCAAAGAATATGCTCCCTTTTGAAATTTAAATTCCCTTTTGATAGTTCATTTTTTTAGTTAAAAAAATTTACTCTTTTCATTTGTATTAAAAATATTTTTAAAATTGTAGCCAAAATGAAAAAAAAAAAAAAAAAAAAAAAAATGTGTATGCAATAAATCAAGATATCACGTAAAAATAAAATATATTTTTTTTTCAAAATGTCTTTCTTCCAATCATTTTAAAGACATTTCAACTTCCCGTAAAGTACAAGTAGTAAATTTTATTTTCATAGTACTATCAATCTGATTTATTTTCCTGTAGTTTAAAAAAAAAAGTGCTGACGAGGTGAAAAATCACCTCAGAATAATCAAAAGCTTAAAAAAAAGACCATCTACTTCTTCCATCTCCTTTTTCTCTATCTATGCATTTATCTCCTTTTCACTTACTATTTCATTTTTTTCTTTCCAACCAAATAACCCATTTAAACCGGAGTTTGAAAAGTGGATATATCTTATAAAAACTCCACGAACTACCAAGTTAACTTCTGCGGAGCATGCTTCTGGTAGAATGCCACCACTAATAAAAAATGGTTTCAAATTGAAGATCCTTGAAAAGATTTGAAGAAGGCTGCGTCGGTAGCTCAGTCGGGGGTTAAAGAAGAGGAATAGAGAGAATGATGGCACGTGGTGACCTCTTGCGGTACTTAATGGAAAACTCCCCTCCTAGTGATTCTAATGGAAGAACGATGTTGAGCCTTTTGCGGATCATGGAATATTTGATCTTTTCATCTTTTCAATGGAGCTACTCTAAGAGATGGCTTCTGCCTTCTTGCTCTTCTTACTTGAAAAATGCTTTGTTTGGCTTTCAGAAGCGGCTTCTAGTATTTTTCGAACTTTTCTAGTGCTCGTAAAGATTTCTTTTTCAAAGACTTTGAGAGATTACCTTCGAAGGCATTACACGTTCATGAATCGCAAGATTTTTTTAAGGCATCAAAGCGAAAGTGATGATAGTTTGCAACTTGAAAAAAAAGGAACGCCTTTTAAATGTGTAAGATATTTTTAGTTGGACAGATGTAAAAGCGAAAAACGATGAAAAAAAAATTGTTTGGTTTTGGTAAGATAAGCTTTCTATATATTTCCCACCTTAACTTTATATCCATATTCTTAATATTTTATATTTGAGAATTACATTAAGTTAAATAAAAGGACAGAATAAATGGACAAAATCATATAGTTATGCTATTTAAATTAAATGAAGATTGACAATTCGAAATTGTGACTAAGATTTGATTATATATCTAAGATTTAAATATAAAATTATAAATCAGAAGGGCCAAAAAAAAAAAAAGTATCAAGAAATTTGAAAAAATGTCTTCAAATTTCTTAAGAAAACTTTAAAATTCTAGATATTTTTATGAAAATACAAAAAGGAGAATAATATATTTAATGTTGTAACAGGCTTTAGACAGTTCAGCTGGGTTATTTTAGAATTATAGGCCTAACTATCTCCATCAGCAAAACTTTTTTAAAAAATTTATAATAACACCAAAAAATATAAATTGAAAAACTTTTGAAAATTTAAATCCAAAGAAAAAATTAAAAAGAAAAACATTAAAAATCCCATTAATTGTTTTTATTCAGATAATTTATAATAAAATTATGAATGTTATTAATTGTTAATACACAATTGATGTTAAAAAATATTTAAAAACCTCTCTGAGCAATTGATCAACAATCAATTTTCAAAACTGAAAATCATTTATAGTATTGTCCCTTTTGACATTGTTTTTTATATCTATCTACTAAAAACTACGTAAAATATTTTTTTTTAAAAATTCAGCATGCGAAAAATGAGAATTACGAACTATAAAAATAATTATGGTATAGTTACAATAATAATTCCCGTACAGGGCAAAAAGCTTATAAAATGATTAAAATTTAATTACATTTTAAATTAGTGATATGGGAAAAGTAAAAATGATACAAACTTTTCCTAAATCCAAAACATTCTAATTTTGCATTTTTTCGTGTGGCATCATTTACCCGGAAATGAAATTTAGGAGACTTATAAAAAAGTATTTCAACATTTTTAATTAAATGTCTTCTAATTTTATTTTTGCACATAAATTTCATTGCTTTCCAATGCCTGCACTGTGTACAAAATGGTATAAAACAATATAAGGAATACTTATAAAAATGGCTTAAAACCAAGTAAGGACATTCTGAGACTACTTTAGTGCAAAGAGCTCAAAAGTACAAACAATTTATTTAGTTTGTAAATAATAAGTTTATTTACAAACTAAACTTATTATACATGAATATTTTCATGTATAAACGAATTTATACATGAAAATAAATTACATCATACATTTACTGTATGTATGAATTCATAAATGCATTATAAATAACAACCTTGAAAATAAACTAAAAATAAAACTGTGTCATTAAAATTGATGAAATAAAGTTAATTTGATAATAAATAAATTTTTGTAACTATACTATGTTTCAGTGTAATTAAACTGAAATTAATACCTTAACCTCAATTTCTAATTAGTAAATTGAATTCATGTATTAGAATTCGAAATCAACCCACCTCTTATCGAATAATTCGAAAGCACTTGGACAGGCATGACAGAAAAAAATCAATATAATATATTATTTTCATTACACTTCTCTTAGAAATTTACCCCAGTATTATTTAGAAAAATAATTTATTTTTAACCACAGAAAAAAATGTCTTCCTTTGTTTCCGAATTTAAGAATGAAATCGAAAACACGCCAAGAAAAATTCATTCAGGCAAAATTTCTCACTCATTAATTATAAATCAAGCATCGGTAAGAAGACAGGATTTGACAGGTTCCCATTCACCAGTGGGAGAAAAAAGGAAGCGATTTCAATTTCTGAAAATATACTGACAACAACTTCTCTTTCCAAACGTCTAATTTAATCTGATATATAGTTATGCTCAAAGTGCAAATAGCATTTAAGGAACTTTTTATCTAGATTTTTCTTTGTTTTTTTTCCCGCTCATTCAAGGCCAGGTGGCAACATTAATAAGCGTCATTCCTTTCCATTGCGTGCTGACCACTGGTTGAGGCATCATGGGCTAAAAGGTCAGTGTTGGCCACTCCACCCTGAAGCGGGAGGGGATGACACAGGGGAATGGGAGGGGTCACTGTTGATTCTCAGGTTGTCATGGAAACGGGAGTGAAGAGTATCTGCGACGCCCGGAAGCTCTCCATTGGTTGGTTGGTTAGTGTCCGCACGAATCCTTAAGACAACGCCCTTCTATCTGTAAGGGAGGGGATCGAAAACAAAATTCGATCTCTGCGATAAGTTTCCCGTAAATTGAAATGTTGTTTCGACATGCTCAATAAACTGAGGTTTGCTTAAAACTGCAATCACTGGAAGACTTTCTTTCGGAAAAATTTAGGATTTTAAAATTTGAAACCTGTTTTAAAGTGAGAGTTTAAGCCGCTCTTAAGCAATAACTGAAAAACACTGGTTTAATATTTTTTTGAATATATTTACAAAATTAAATTAGTATAAAGCACTGTAAAAACTTTCACTTTGTTAACAAAAGTTATGCTATATGGTCTTCTACAGATTTCTTAAGATAGCGAATGGATTTTATTTATTAATTTCTTATTTTAAATAATGCTATTTTCTGGCACACTGAATAGTCGAAAAATGGACTGGAAAAAAGGGCTACATTTTGACACAGAAAGGGAAACGAAGACAGAAAGAAAGAAGCATGACCAAATTGATAATTTTTTTCCCGTTCCAACTACATCTTTTAGCCATTGATTATCGTGGTACAGAAAAGCTATTAAATTCCTCCAAAATGTAAAAATATATTGTTCATAAGTGGTCAAAATCAAAAATTGAAATTGTGAAGTAGGGGTGTTCGCGAGTTTCTTCTTTCTAACATCGGGGACTTTGTAATAATTTGAATTGCATAAAATTACAAATTCTTACCAATCAGAATGAAAATCGATTAGGTAAATTGGATAAAGACAGAAGTGAAGTGAAGTGAATGAGAGATAATGATATATAAATGAAATAGATTGAAAGGAAAATGAAGGGTGATAGGATAATGACTTGCTGATAGAGATTGAATTCTAGTTAAGATATTGAAATAAGAATCAGCTGTTCTAATGAAATGATTGAATCAGAACTATTTCATTAGTAAGCTAAAAATTTACTATCACATTTTAAACTAGGATTGATCGAGTTAAGAAGAATTCAAGAGAGAGAGAAGCTTTATGTATTTTTCAGTGATTATTCATAAAGTACTTTATCTTGCTCTCACATATCTTCAAATGGATTTCAAAAATTATTGACTAATATATTAAGTTACAAGATGGCAGTAGAATAAAATAATTATAGAAACGTTACAAAGTCACTAGAAACAGTTTAATAGAAGTAACTTTTCTTCACATGATTTGAAAAACTGTGAAGACGACGATAAAAATTCACTAGTCCGACTATCAATATATCTGTATTTCAGTAGAAAACTATATCTTAGTAGACAGTCACACAAAACTTGGCTCACAGATAGTGTATGACTCGAAACAGATTGCTAAGGAATTAAATTTAGATGTATCAAGCATTGAATCATGTTTTTATGTAAATAAAAAAATAAAGTTTAGAAAAGGGAGGATGTTGTTACCCACTCTGACTTAATCAGATCATTTATAACATATTAAATAGAGGGTATTTCGAAACTAAAGGCTAAAAATTTAAGGGATGAAAGAAAACCTCTAAATGAGTAATTTTCACCTTACAATTAATAGGCGGGGAACAAGTGGTGAATTGCTAGACGACACTGTAATGGAAAACATAAAGCGCAAGTTTTCTTACACATCGTCATTTCTACCGAGGAGTGCAGAAGGCAAGGCGATGTACTGTAACCAGGAAAAGATGGATATGCATTTTATGCATGGTCTTGCTGATGGGAATGCTCTGGAAGCCGAAAGACTGCACAGGCAGCGTTTCCCAAGATGATACGCGCCAGATGAGGGGGGGGGGGAGGGCCTTCTCTATTAATACATTGCATGGTGACAATTTCTTATTTAGATCCTTTCTATCAATTCTTAAATTTTTGCTCATGATTTTCGAAACACCCTGAATGAGAAATGGTTCTAATTAAAATTAAATTAACATCCAAACTGAACACAGATAATGAATATCGTTAAAAAGTAAAAATTTTGAAGAGAGATGTATAACCTTAAATTTTCAACCTTTTAAAGATGTGAATGAATTAAAATGATTTATTAAATCTAATAGTATCGCATCGATGTCAAAATTGAGCGAAACCGGAAGAGGAGAATATCCCCTAGCGACCGAGGGGTGAAAGTGTTTTCCTACAACCCAGTAAGAAGTGGTTCGACTATGGCGGTTTTCCCTTTTTTTTTAAATCTACGTAAGCAAAAAAAAAATTCTATACTAATATGGTAACTAATTAATTATTTAAAATCTTTCTACTTTTATTTCTCTCTTCTATTTTGTCATTTTACTATTATTTGCAAGAAAATAAACAACTGATATCTTCCCTTATTAGTTGTTTCTAATGAGCTGTTTCCTATCATTGTTCATTATAATAACAAAAACTGTCAGTTTCTTAGATTGAATTATTTTTAAAAAGTGTTCAGCTTTCCGTTAAAAAAAAATATTTCTTCAAAAGTTGACCCAAAAAATTAGTACTGTTTATCTAACTAAATTTGAATCATGTACTCAGAGTCAAATATATTATAATATTATTTCAATTTAATCTTAATATTTAAGAAAACATTCAAACGTTTTAGAAGTATTTAATTATTTTCGATTGATAAAATAATTTTCAAATCTAATAATATTCTTTTTAGTAACATTTTTAAAAAATGTATAGCAACTAATTATTTAAAATTAATTTTATTGTTTCATCTAAAAAAAATTTAAGGTTTATCAGTTTATCCAGAAAAAAGTCAGACCATATCAGCTAGTATTTATATGAAAGATGATACCAGTGAAATAGTTATAAATATGACTCAGAAAAATGAATAAATGTGGCCACGGTAATGCAGAGGTAAGTATGCTTGACTGCAAGCATTGCCGACCCAGACTCGATTCCCAGTGGTTTCGGCTTGGGTAGCTAGTTATGAGTCTCAGCTCAATCCTTCATCCCTTCAGGGTCAATAAATGCTCGCCAGAGAAGTTGACTAAGGGTTATGGCATAGAGCTACCTGCCTGGACACTAGCTAGTAATTAGAGTCCCAGGCCTAAAGGCTACAGAAACGGAAATAGACACCGTTTGATTAGGTTGCTTAGATCAGGGCAGACTTTAACTAAATTAAAATGTACAAATAAAATTATCATTTCTATATCAATCGTCTTTCTCTCAATATTATAAATTAATATTGCTTTTCTAATCATTGGTATTAGAAAATCGAGCAGAAAGGCTTTGTATATTTTGGCCTGGTATTTCACTGAAATATATACTGTTATATCTTTACAATCAGTTTAAGTTTAGTTTTATTAACGTCGCACTAGAAGCAACACGAGGGCTATTGGCGACGGACCTCGTAATTTTGAACCACGGTCAAGTGACGAGGACGACACCTGTGCTGGCATCCCCCTCCACATCACACCAACGGGAGGACTTTAGGCCCTGACAGATTTAACGTGCATCAGCCCCGGCTACACGGCATACAATCAGTTTAAACCACCATAGCCTTGGTAGGAGAGTGATTGGAGGGTCGGGGGTTCAAACCTCGATTTCGATAAAGACTGAGTAACAGAGTAATGGGAACTCTGTTGCATGTTAAATTTGAGTAGGTACTAAATTTTTAAAGGGATATTTGAAGTATGATGCAACATTGATTTTTATTCTCATCACTAAACAGTGGCAGAAAATTCTGAAACATATCACCAATAATCCTAAATATATCTTTATCTAGAGAATAATAACTAAAGCAAAGAAAACTCAAAATTTAGGTAAGACAATCAATTCTCAAACACCTCACCTCACTGTAATTTCACAATGAGGTAATCTTAAATTAGTAGTGATTAACGGACGTTGTTATAAACATCTATTTCCTTTTTTACGTAATTTTTTTAATGATTTGATATGTATTAACGAGTATGTTTTGTTTTCTGGAATCATAGGAAATTTTCTAATGTTATCCAGTTGAATTTAGTTCTGCTCTTGGGGTATTGTATTTTTAGTTATTTCATTTTATTAGTAATGTTTTATTCTGTGTTTCCCATTTAATTCTTCAGCATGACGAAATTCATTTCCCTATGCATGTTTATGCGGTTTTTTTTAAAAAAATATTTGAAATTCGTTTTCTATCTTTGTATGTAATGGCGTTCTTGAACGACTTAGCCTAGGTGATAGCATAGTGCTCATGGTCGCGAATTCGTGGCTGGCGTTTTTTCGTCGAATCGTGGGTTCGAGTGTTGATGCTCCTAAAGAATCACCATATAGTTGGGTTGACGCATGTTAAATCCGTCGAGGCTTCAAGTTCTCCTGTTAGCATGGCATTTGGATGCGGCCGCGATAACTTAGTGGTCGTGGCCGCGGACTTTTGACCGGTTTTGTTTTCGTCGAGTCGAGGATTGGAGGCTTGATGTCACAACAGACCCCCTGTGTAGCGGGGCTGATGCACATTGAACTTGTTGAGTTCCCAAAACCTTCCGAAAGCATAGAGTAGAAATTTGGAGAGGGAGATGCCAGCTCAAGGGTCATCCTCGTCCCTTGACCGAAGTTCATAATTTCGAGGTTCATCGCCAAAGGCCTTAGTATTACTCCTCAATGTGACGTCAGTTAACATTCGATCAATTTTAAGCGTGCTTGGATGCCGCTAATTAGATACAGAG
>BMAW01120076.1:0-20408 GCA_019974015.1 Nephila pilipes
TAAAATTAGCTAATATGTTTTTAATTTTTCTAAATAACTGAAATAAATCTTACATTAACTGACTACGCAATAAATATTTTCTTAAGAAAATGTAAATATAAATTATAAAATAGATTACATTTTAATTTAATACATAATATATAAATTTCATTCATTACATTTTTTCTAAAGTTTTTTAAAGGATTAATTTTTTAAAACTATGATATTTAAATATGCTTATTTATTTATTATAAACTGTTTTTGTTATTTTTTCTTAGTACCTCTGTATGAGTTTTGTTCTTTAAGTAAATTTCCTTTTTTTGGGATAAATTATCAGGTGACTTTGATTTAATTGTAACACTGATTGGTAGATGGCGTTTCTATTTTCTGCTGATCATTTTATCTCAGCATGGGAATTATGTTGAACGTATTTTATCATGGTATTCATTAAAACTAGTGAAATCTTCTGTTAGAAAATTAAAAAATAAACGTATCATATAAAAACATTTATTACAATTAAAGCATGACAATAAAAGTTAAATTAAATAGATTAAACTGAAAATTAAAGATGATGTAAAGTCATAAAAAGAAATAAAGTTTTTAAAATTGATGTAAATGTAATATTAAAAATATATGCAAGAATACACAATGAGCCTGAATATAATCAAACAAAAATCATCGAAAATACAAGTATGTAGAACAATATATTTAATATTGTAAAGAGCATTTTTATATATAATTTCCAGATATTTTGTTTATTTTCTTCTCTTCTAATTAATAATTCCAATATTTTCCCGAAACTAAGTAAATTAAATTAAAAATTAATTTAAGAGCTACCAAAATTATTAAAAAAGATAAATAGATAGAAAAACTATAACAAACCAAAATTTGAAGAAATGCAATATATTGGAGAATAATTATTAATGTTGTAACAGGCGTTAGACTATTAGGCTTTGTCATTTCAGAATTATTGGGAAATATGTATCCACAAATAAAACATATTATTGAAAAATGCCAGTATAACCAAAGATACATTTAATCAGAGGTTTAATTAAAAAGATTCAATATTTAAACATTAAGAAAAGTGTATCCAATCAAACTCATAGAAGTAAAAAAATATATCAAAACATAATGTAACTAAAAGAAATAAAATATTATTAGCACAAAACATATACCGATATAGTATAAACATACGTGATAATATCACCACGAGAAGAAATTTAGCAAACATTGATTAAAAAAAGGGCAAAAGACAGCAATGTTATCCACCAAATATTGTCTGGACTAAATAAAACCTGAAAATCATTATAGATATTGCTGGTTTAAAATATAATAATTATTGTTTTATTTTTTATTTTTCTGGTTAAAAATGTTTTTTATTTAGAAATATTTTTAATATAAGAATGTTTTATTCTTCTTAGCTTTTTTCTTTCTTTTTCTTCTTTTGTTAGTTTTAAGCCTCTTAAAAATAAGTTTTCGTAAAAACATTCTTTACCTTTGATAGATGACATTGCTGTATTAGGTTTTAAGGGGTTAAAATAGCTGTTGGTTAATGTTAAAATTTGGTTGCTGTAAGGTACTTTTGTGCGTTTTACCATGACGCCTACGTAAGTTACGAATCTCTTTAAATGTGATTGTGCTTAAATATTAGGTTGTTCTTCCTTTTTTTTTTGAACAGGGTTTTCTATTTCTATATATATTACGAGAGTAATTCTGAAAATAAGTTCTATTTTCTATTTTCTCCTTGGAATAGCTGCGTTCGTTTGCTCGAGCAGGTGCGTTTTTTCTACTAAATCATAGGCAAGCGAGGAAAGGAATTTCACACATCGCTGACTTATGTGGCATTTGTTTGGTGAGAGTTTAAAATGTTATAAGACAATCAAGCACCCCGCCATATGCGAGATATGGACAGTCATCCGATTTTTTAGTGCGAGGAATTCTGAAGTAGTGAAATTCACAAACAAATTTGAGAAGCTTACGGACCGGATGCAATGAGTGATTCCATGGTCAGAAGGTGGGTGTGGAACTTCAATGTAGGACATGAACAAGTTCACGATTACGAGCGAAGTAGGCACCCATCTCTGATTTATGATGATTTTTTTTGCAACAGTTAATACGAAGATTATGATGAATGGACACTTAACATTAACTAAAACTTCCTTTAAATTTCTTAGATTTCCAGGTCATATCTGCACGAGATTGTCGGCGAAGAATTGAAATTCGGAAAACTGTGTACTCGGTGTGTGCCTCATAAACTGACATAGCGGAAGAGATTGAAACGTCAGGATTGTACTCTGAACTTCCTGACACGGTACAAAGAAGATGATGCTTTCTTAAGCCAGATCGTCAATGGTGATTAGACGAAATGGTGTCACGAAACCTCGGAATTCAAAATGTAATCGATGGGAAGAAAGCATATATCATCGACAACTCAGACGAAAGCCGATCATGTTTCGCAAATTGATGTGTACAGTATTTTGGGATCGATACGGAGTTCTGCTGGTAGATTTCATGGCACGTGGACAAACAGTCAACGCAGCATGTTATTACGAGATGCTTAGAACATTATATTGTGCAATTGAGGATATTGTGCAATAAAGGATATACATCGTGACAGGCTTTGAGATGGAATTATTCTCATTCATGACAATATATGACCATATGTCATCGTGTATGACATGCAACGATGTCCTACAGAGTTCCGATGGGAAGTTTTCTTGACATTGTGCTTGACACGCAACTATGTCTGACAGAATTGCAATGGAAAATTTTTGAACAACACCCGCTACAGCCCAAATCTCGTACTAAGTGACTTTCAACTTTTCAAGCACCTGAAGTCCTTTCTTACTGGAGAGCAGTTCCGGGATGACGACGATCCGTTGTTATCTAATAGTTGCAATCCCAGGTTGCATTATGTTTTAATGAGGGAATCCAAACACTCTCGCCGCCCAACGATAAATGCTTGAGCAATGATGGTAACTATATCGAAAAATAGTCTGATCATTGAAATTTTTTATTTAATAAAGGTTAGCTTCAAATGATTGAATTCTTTTGGAATATATATTTATGTATGTATTATTTATGTATTTTGTATATATATAACACACACACACATGTATATATATATATATATATATATTTGCTGGCCTTTAATTTAGTAGTTATAAAAATGTTTTAATTACCATTGTATTTAGAATAAAGACAGGTATTTCAAATGAAGTTTGGAATTAATGAAAGTTATCTACTTAATTTAGGAGCAAGGAATGGGCTTCTTAGGCCAAGGTAGGTTTTAATTTAAGTTTAACAAAGATTATAAATCCTAAATAATCATAATCAAATTAGATATAAATGGTTATTTATTTATATAAATAATTTCTTTTTAAACCATCGGGAATATGACAGAAAATCTTAGTGGTAGAAAAATCAGTTAATACACTATAACATTTAAGAGAAAATTCATTCAATTCCACAAGCAATTTTTAAGTAATTAAAAGAAGTTAGGAGATGTTTTGGCTATTAAATAATTTTTCGTAAACCTGAGCACCCCTGTGTTATACAAAATAGGTGTTTTTTACATACAGTACAAAATTATTCCAAATATATACATGTTTAATAATGCGACATGAGATGTTTATTGAGAACACATTGAAAATCAATTAAATTCTTTCTAAATTACTCTTTATAATATTGATATCTGGTTTTTGTAATTTTTAAATTCTTTTTTATCCATCCTTCATGATCTGCATTTAATTACACTACTGGCCATTAAAAATTGAATTGCTACACCAAGAAGAATTGCAAAAAAAAAATGATATTTACTGGACAAATATATTACACTGGAAATTACATGTGATTAAATTTTCAAATACCTTGAAACATAGATCTTGATGAATCAGTACCCAGAATAACTACCTCTGATAGCAATAACAGCTCTTGGCCGCCTAGACATTGAATTTAACAGAGATTGGATAGGATGTATGGGTATAGCCCTGCAGCTTCATACGATGCCATGCATCATCAATTGTAGTGACTGGAGTACGGTGACAAGCCAGTCCCTCGGCAACCATTGACCAGAAATTTTCTGTTGGTGAGATATATGGATAACGGGCTGTCCACGGCAGAAGTCGAACCATTTCTGTATCTAGGAAGGTTCGTACATTACCGAAACAATGCGATCGTGCATAATCCTGCTGAAACGTAGCTTTTCTCAAAGCTCGAAGAAAAGTAAGATCCAAGGGTCTTAACACTTCAGTAATACAACGGCCAGTGTTTAAAGTGCTATCAATGCGAACAAGAGGTAACTCAGACGTTTATTCATTGACAATCTATATCATCACTGCAGGTTATTGGACAGTATGACGTTGCTGATTTCCCTCTGGCAATCTGCGTTCTCTTCGATGCATTCAAATGGGGATGCGACCTTCTTGATGCTGTAAATATAACATGAATTCATGTGAAAAGACTATGTCACACCATTGCTGCGTCCAGGTTCATCTTTATTCACACCATTGAAGGCACACCTATCTCTGTTGTAGTGTATAGGGTAGCCAAAGCTGTGGTCTCCGAGCTGACAGTCCATGTTGCTGCAAATGTCGTCAAACTGTTTGTGCAGACACTTGTCATGCAAACGATCCCATTTCTTGACTCAGTGGTCGTGACGTGGCTGTACATTCCATTAAGGCCATGTGGGTAGCATGCCTGTCTTTTCGTCTATTTTGGATAGCGGGCTATTGCGATTCAGGATGGAGTTCCACATAACCATCCAGAACACATCGATTCCATACTAAGCGGACAATCATGGTATATTGATCGATGCGAGCAGCAATACTTCAATACGACAAACCTCAATCCCAATAGATAATATTTCAAACTCTATTAAGGTCAGAAATGCGCTGGAAATCATTTCTCCATTTTATGTGAGGTACCACAACAACATTTCACTATGCAACAACGTTCAAATGCAATTTGTGTATGGGAAATCTGCAATACAATTTCTTCATTTAAACACATTTTAGATATAGCTATCAGTGCGTACTTTGCATTAATGCGTTGAAAAGCTAGTCATTTGCATATTACAGAAATTTTTCCTGTCGTGTAAATTTCATATGTGTAGCATTTTGCCTTCTAGGTGTAGCAAATTGAATGGCCAGTAGTGTATATGTAATTTGATGTATGGAGATTAATTGATAAAGGCAAAATGAGTTAATGATAACCTATTTCATCATATATATTATGTATTTGATAAGTAATGCACGCAAATGCATGTCAGATACACTCTTAGTGCATATCATCCACAAACTACATCGTAAGCATCCAATTACCATTTCGGTCATCCATTAATGCGTCCGTTTGCGAATACAAAACCTGATTCTGCGAGGGACTGCATTATTTTGAAGATAAATAAATAAGTTATAAAGAAACAATTAGAAAATTATTTTTATTTATTATTTTATATGATTATCTAGTAAGCATGTTTATGTGTTACCCAACACATTTACTCAGATTTTAATTATGAATTTTTATCCACGCCGTCTTAAATACAAATCGTCGTTTAATTTTTGAAGTCGTAAATAGTTTTTTCATTACTATGAGATGAAATTATGCAGCATTTAGAGTTCCGATTTTGTAAAAATTTTACATTTAAAGCAGATAGCTAATAAATTTATGCAATTTATTTTTCTTTTGAAATTAATAGCATTCGACTTTCGGAATAAAAATTAGAGTTAAAAATGTAGATTTAGGAATAATTTTTAAATAGCCTTCATCTGTAAAAAATGAATTAGTCGAAGTTCAATTTAAAATTGACAAACTACTTTGGATTTAAAATAATTAGCGCCTCAAGCTCAAATGCTACTTAAACGGACGGAAATGTTGAATTAATGATGATACCTCTTAGCCCTGGGTAAACTTTAACTTAAACTTTTGATTTATAAGCTTCTTTTTCAGCCTGTAATTACAATAGAAAATGAAATGAGAAGCATTTAAACACAAATATACTGAAAAGCGGTATTGGTTATTTATTAACTCGCACTAAGAAGCAACATCAGAGCTACTTGTGACAGACCTCCTAATTCTAAGCCGCGGTCAAGTAACGAAGACGATACCTGAGCTGGCACCTACCTCTCCAAACTTCCATACCATACCAACGGGAGGACTTGAAGACTCGACGCATTTAGCATGCACCAGCCCCACTACTAAGGGAATTTTTTTAGTAGCATCACGACTCGTAAACATGACTCGACTGAAAACACTACGACCGCTAGTTAGCGATCATCCCCACTAGGTAACGGAAGTTACGAAAATTGAGTATCAGATATTTTCTCATTCTTCCTCTTTTTCGTTTCTCAACAAAACTGAACCAGAACACTATGATGAGATCGATTACATATTTTACGTTCAATAATTTCTTTCTCGACGGTCATTTTGTTTGAATGTTATTTCAAACTCTTATATTACTCCAGTCATTTTATGGCATGGACTTTAAGGTGATTTTCCCTTCAACAAACAGTGTCTTTATATGATGTCTTTTCATTTCAGAATTCTTCCTAATGAGTGAAGAGTGACTGTACATTGGATTAGATTTAGCGAAATGTAGTGAACAGAATTGAGGAAATACACACATAAGCTGTGAAACGTTTAATATGGCGGATTCCTAATTTAGTGCCTAATAAAGATTGTGTGCTGAAGTTAACAAATGAAACATTGTTAGTAAACCTGAGTTGAATAAAGAGTCTTTAGAGTAAATACAGAAATAATGGATGATGAATTAATAACTCCAACCTTCCTCATTACTTCGTCTATGGTCTCGAACCCGAAAGGGTTAGTACGAAAAAATATGTTTGATTTATTCAAACGTTATATCAGATGCATATAGAAGTTACTACTATAGAAAAATTACGTCATGGATCAAGTAATGAATATTTGTTGATCTGAATAAAAGAGAGCTTAGTTATTGTTACTGTGTGAAACTCTTCTTATTGGACTATTTTTTAGCGATTATGTAAATAAGGTTTATAAAGGAAAGTAAAGGAATTAATAGAAATTCCGTTATCCTAGTTGAGCTCAAGCTTTTAGAAAATAGTGGTTCGTTATTTAAAAAAGACCTTACCCAATAAAAAGTCAATGTATGTGATTTGTAACGTGTAAAGATGATGCATGAGTTAATGAAAGGAAGTCGTAATACTCTACCCAGCCTCTGTATTCAGTTCTTTTGAGAGTATTCAGAGAGAGACAAATTAGGACTCTTTTAAGTATTGATAGCTACACGATGATAGTTGCTTAACTAGACAGTAATGATAAATTGAGTCTGAGAGAATCCTCTGTGTAATATCTTATATTTTGAACTGTGCTGATTATTTTGATATCCATGCAAATGCATGCATTAAGAATAATTGAACATGTAATGTAATAATCATGTCACCATCAAGGCTTTTGCTATAATTAAACGTTGATGGTACTTAACTCTTTAGAACTTACATAATCTCTCTACTAAATTAGATTGGTTTGGTTGGTTTTATTAACGTCGCGCTAGAAGCAACATGAGGGCTATTGGAGACAGGCATTGTAGTTTTGAACCTTGGCCAAGTGACGAGAACAATACATGACATGGCACTCCCTCTTTAAACTTCTACACCACACCACTGGGAGGGGGACTTGAAGCTTTGATGGATTCAACATGCATCTGCCTCATTACACGGCGAATCTTTAGAGGCATCAGGACTCGAACAACGAATAGACGAAAACAATGTCGGCAGTGAACTCGCAACTGTAACCGCTCGGCTATTGCAGCCACTAATTCGAGGAGGTGATGGGGTTTAATTGCAAAAAAAGTTGTTGCTCAAAAATTATGAATGATGTTGTTAATAAGAATTTGTTTTTCCCACTCTGAATCATGTATTCTGATAATTGTTTTACCGTAAATCATATATAGTGCTGTTTCATAATTTGTTCATTTTTTAAAATAAAATTTTAATGTTTACAGAAACTCTATCCCCCCCCCCTACTGTATTTTTTTAAAGCCAACTTAAACGAATGTAAGAAGCACATAATTTTTATGTTCCGCTTCAAACTAGTTTTTGGAGATGTATTGATTTGAAATAAATAGATTTATTATGACTATTCTATGTACGATGTATTCGGAAAATATAAAGAAAGTGAAATTAATTTTTGTATCCATTTTTCTTCTTTAGTATTTTTGTTATTGGTTTGATTTCCATAAAATTAATTATTTGTTTTGATTTTAATGTGCTGCTTAATTCGGTTACGGTACAAAGATATTTTCAAAATATTCAGATGATGAATAAAGATTAAGAATTATATTTACTTTGCTATCACGTTTTATATTTTAAGATCCAAATGATGTAGATTTCTCATTGAGTATTAAAATTTTTATAAATGTTAGAAATTTTTAATTATTTTTAACAATTTTAATTTCAAATGACCGTACATATGACTCTTTCAAATTGAATATATATTGTACTTTTAAGCACATTTAGAACCAAGAGTGCTTAAAGAATTCTATTTTCATATTAAACTATAACTTTCTTCTAATTAGTTCTTTTCGAAAGTAGAGAATATCACAAAGTTTTAATTAATAATAAGAAATAACCTAAATATCTGAATGAAACTTATTGTCAATATGAATTGATCTTTATGTATACAAAATGCTCCAAATTATGGCCATTAATGTTTATGTGTTTGGTTTCAAGAAATCGTAGATTCAAATAACGTGCTGTATGGAAAAGATAAATAATAGAGAGAGCAGTGCAATTAATTTCCTTCATTTGAAATGTTATAATGCCAGGCAAACCCGCAATGAAATTATGGTGGCTAATAGAAATGATAGCCTATCATATAACACTGTTGTGAGAGGGAAAAGGAATTTTCAAACTGGCCACATGACGATCCAAGTAGTAACTAGAAGACCATAATTCACGGACGATGTTGCCCCATTGAAGAAAGAGGAGGACTTTATCCTATCAGAATGCAGATCAGTCATCCAATTGATCATGTATAAATCTTATGATAGTATGTGGAAAATTAATCAGCAAGAATTGAACAAATCAAAGGTGTCAGCATGCTGGGTTCTACAATTACTCACGTCTTTTCAGAAGGAAACTTGGTGCGTTCTCTCAAGGAAGATGTTGAAGCTTTTGGAGCAAGACGAAAAGGATTTTTTATGTTGATGATCTATGGAGGAATCTTTGATCTATCAATATTATCAAGCGACAATATAGATTAGCATTTAGGTGCAAGGCCACAACCGAAGAAAGTTAAGATGAAAAAGTCTGCATGAAAGATCATGCTTTCAGTTTCTTAGGATTGCCACGGAGTCGTCTGAACAGACTACCTGGAGAAGAGAGAGACCATTAAAGTACCTATTACTGCATACTGCTGATCAAGAAATGGCTCTATGTGATCACAAAAGGCACCCTTCTTTCTGCCGATAAAGCACCAGCTCACTCATCTTGAGATGCGTTTGAAAAACCAAAGCGATGTCGCTTTGAAATTTTACCTCATCCTCCTATTCTCATCTTCTTGATCCAAGCTACTTTTTTTGATTCCCAGAACACACACGAAAAAAAAAAAAACGTTGCGAGTTCGGAGATATGAGCAATAAATGACATCATATAAGAGGTGGTACAATAGGTTTATACGCAATCTGCTGAATTCTACAATGAGGATTTTCGAAAGGTCAAGAAACGCTGGGAGAAATGTATAATTCAAGTTGGTGATCGCATGGAGAAATCTTGACATTAGGAAATAAAAATTAAGTTTGTATTTCTCTCTCTCTGAATTGTTCTTAGTAATAATTAAAACTTTAGAATACTTCCTCTTACGGTTACGATCACGGCTAAAACCTTTAATAATTTCGTTAAGCTATAGAAGCATTTAAAATTAATTTCAATAGCGTAAAAATAATAATTTCATTTTGAGAATCACTGTAAAAAATAGAAATACATTATTTAAAATTTCTGCTCAAAAACTCTTTTTATGTTGACAAAACACTTGTAAAGCTTCATTTACTTCTAAGTTTCAAAATTTTCGTTTTATTTTGCATCGATTTACATTTCAAATCCCCAAGAAATATGTAAGGTCACGTATAATCGTACGAAAGATCCTTCTTCTCTTATCAACATGCATTTTTAGAACTAGATCGCTTATAATATTAGAAGTAGTTTATTACTCCCTTCACACATTTATTTTTCTACATCACTATATTTATATAAAGCAAAATACATTTATCATGTGAGCAGTCTAGGTACGAATTCTGCTCTCTTTTTAGCACAAGAAAACAGACCCATTTGATACGAAAACTTTGCGGGTGCTGGTTTCGTATTATGCTCAAATGGATAAATTATTTCAAATTTGATTGTCACGTAACAAATAGTCTACCAACTCCTCAAGAATAATCTCAGGCATTGTTGGCATTGTTTACCTCAGTAAATCTCATAAAATGCTTGTTGAAAACATTTACCGTAAATAGTCGCCAGAGATGTTGAGGTAAACTTTTAAGACGTGTACAGCTTTTGACAAATACTTAGTATTGTACCATAACAAGAGCATTAAGATGTTAATTTTGCGATCGATTTATATTCACAACGATATTATACCGATTAATGTTACTTACAGACTTCAATTTTTAAAAGTATAGACATCAAATAACTTATTAACTACTATTTCCAATATTTAAAAAAGAAACTATCTTTTTCAGTTAGGTTTAAGATCACAAAAAATAAGAATTGTGGTAAACATGCACTATATGTATGGATGAATATATTCCAATTTAACATTTTCCTCTATTTTTTGCTTTGTGGATTAAATGAATGAAACCATTTAAAGAGGCTAATATTAATTCATTTAATCACTATCATTGAGACCAAGAAGTGATGGTCAAAGTTCAATGAGAAGTTAAAAATTCTATTCAACGCTTTGGAGAATTGTGATTACTTTTCATAAGAAAAACGATATATTTCAAATCCTAGGTATATGCGATCTGAAATATCATTCAGTTTTCTTTTCTTATGGCTTAAAGTAACTGAAACATTAAAATGATCCAAATTTCAAAATTTTCAATTTAATAAAATAACTAAGTTATCAACAAGTTTTAATCAACAAGAAATGACTTTTTGTATTCAAATATCTTATCCGAGACCAAACTGATTAAATAAAATATCTTGTCATTCGATAAAATAAAAAAATGAAGTCCTTCTGAATTACTAAACAGAATTTCTTCATTTTATCCTAAGGTTTTAATCAGAAGTTAATTCAAGACCGAACAGATTTTAATAACGGGAAAGTAATGTGATAGAAATAGGGATAAACGATACGATAGGTAATCTAGGATATAGGAGTATCTCAAAAATATGTTGAAAACCTAAGGCAATTGGTGTAAATTTAATTACTTTTTGAATTGCGTAATGTTAGCTGTTGCACCTTTTATTAGTCTATCCGAAACTAGTTTCACACTAATATTTATTTCAATGCAGGTAAATTGATTCTACATTTGAAACTAATATCACAATAATGAGTTTGAATGGTTATTGGTTAATTTAATCATTATAGTCCTAAATTTTAAGACACCCAAGGCACACAAAGTATTTCAGTTGCAATTATAGTTTAATCATTAGGCTATAATTTAGAACCCTTAAATTTTTATCAATTTAATCTTTAATATTCTATATACATTACAAAATAGTAAATAAGTTGATCAGGGAGTTAATTTTTCCACTTAATACTTCAGCTACATTATGCCAGTTTTTTTTTTCCCATTTAGGTAGGAAATAAATAAAAACGCGAGCCTTTAAGGCTTAGTTTAAGGCTCGTTTTCTATATGTTATGCACATTATTTTAAATTCTAAAATTCGTATATCTTTATTTTAATGAATATTCATGTGTGTGTGTGTGCAAACACGTTTCATTTGTTGATAAAGTGTATTTTTCTCTATACCATTAAATTAAAGTTGTTCAATCCTTAGATAAAATTGTTTTGAGAAAAATATGTTATATTTAGTTACAGCATTGAAAGATACCGTTAATGTTTGGATCCAGATTACCTTTTGTTTATTATGTTACCCATAATTATCAAATGTAAAAGATATTCTTACAATGATTCAAAATATTAAAAATTTATTGAAATTCTCTTTGTATATTATATTTCAAAACAAAATAGCAATGTACCTTATAAGCTAGAAAATGATTCTAAAGAAGATTACTCTAATTAATACAGTTAATACTAATTAATACTGTTTTATATTTTTTAGAGAATGTAGTAATGAATTAAAACTAATATACATAGTTATAAAACATGAATGTGTGACTTCAGTTTAAGTAGATTCAAATGAATGTGTTAGTTTCTTAAGATATTTTCAGTCATATAATCATGGACTGAAAATTTTAGCTAAACATATTGATATTTTGCTTAAAAGTTGCATGAATAATTTTACAGTGCTTTTATATGCTGTCGCAAAAAATTATATAATGTCAGTTTTATTTCAGCTCAGGGATTGACAATTTTTATGACATTTTATGAGAAAAATTGAGAGAAAAAATTAAAATACGCAATAATCTCCACATTATATGATTAAAACTGACAATTATAATAAACCTGTATATTAAAATTTATATTAGACTAAATGTTTATTTTAAGGAATAAATATGAGGATTTTAGTTAAAGATTAGAACTTGCAATTTAATTGACGCAAAATATTGGTATCTTGAAGATTAATAGACGTAATTGAATAAAACATTTTTTGGTTGTCATATTAAATGAAAAGTGGAACAAGCTCAGAAATGAGTGAATATTTATAAAATAAAAAATGTTGCAAATAAAATAACTTTATTCAGAAATATTTACATAAATTCCTAAATATAATTTTATTACATAAAAGTTTTCTATAAACTTCCTTTCCTACTAATCATACCACTTATATAACAACGCTCTTGTTCTAGTTTAGAACTCATTAGTATTGAGCTGCAGCTGCTTCATCTATTCTAGAAAAGAAAGGGTAACCAGCTGCGATCTGGAGAAAAGAGAGTCGCATTATGTTTCCTAATAACCGTCTGAGGAAGGAATTTGATTTATTGACATTAACGTATTCCTCCTAAGACGAGACTCGTTTTTCCTTCTGTTATGAAAGTAGGCTTAAGAGATGTTATTTCTGTAACAAAAACCATTCTTAAACTTTCCATTGTGAAGTTAATTTATTCTTACGAATTTGCATTTATTACTGCTTTTCCATAATACAGTCCAAACTATACAATTTTTTTTTTCTTTATCTAGATATGAATTTTTGTTCACATTAGCAACACATGTGATTTAAAAATATTGCATTTTCAAACTAATCATAACCAAATAGTAAGTATTTTACATACATACTCATTTTAAGAAAGTTTCCCTTAATAAATAACCTTTTTTGAATATCATATGTTGCATATTGAAAAAAATATATCTCTTTTAATCAGGATATACATTTTACTCGCAAGGAAAAAGCACGAGAATAAAATATTGCAATTTAAACTTATCTCAATAAATATGTTTTTTGCATTTACATACGATACATTTTTTTAAAAAATTGAATTTTATTCTTGACTTATATATATATCCATTCAATTTCTTTTGATTCTATTCTATACTTCATAACGTATCTATTTAAATGATTATTTTTTTAACTATTCAGAAAATTAATTGATTTACAGTGTTGAATTTTATGTTCATACTTAATGATAAAATAAAGATTCATTCAATAATTTTCATGAATAATATTAAATTTTCATAATAGAATAAGAAATGAACAGATAAAAATTTGGGCATTAAAATAGCAAAAACAATTTAAGAGAATTATCATAGTAAATTATTGTTATTACGTGGTACATTAATGGATTCCTTATTTAACTGCAGCAGTGGTAGCCGAATAGACATGGTCGAGACTTCATGACTAGCGTTGTTTCTGTCGAATCGTGGGCTCGACTTCTAATTCCACTAAAATTCCACCGCTTGGGGGGGGGGGGAGAAGAGTGATGGTTCAAAATTAAGAAGTACGTCACCAATAATCCTTGTCTTACTCCTGATCGATGATAATAAATAATCAATGCGTACTTAATATTTTCCTAATTTGAGTAATTCCACAGTTCGAGAAGAGTCAAACTAACAGAGGGCATGAAAAGTAGTTCTTTTATTTAATTAGGTAAATAAACGAGGTTATCACACACAACTTAAAAGATAATGTAGTGGTAAGCCTCAACATGAGGTAAATAAAATAATTCAACAGCTTAACAGAAATAAGTAAAATTATAGTAGCTGCAACCAAGTAATGTTAAAATGATCCGAAGTCTAAAGCCGTTGTATCCTCAATGAAATTTGTGTATTAACTACAATGTTGGTTGCAGATATATCTTCAATACAATCTACTTTTCGGTGTAATACAATTCCCGATAAGTCCACTAGGTAATAAGTCCACCCGTTGATATGGTGTGGTTGTTCAGAGAGAGAGGTACCTGTTTAAGTGTCATCTCCCTTGTGGGACTGAGAACCTAGAGGTTCACAATTACGAGGTCCGTTACCAAAAGCATTTGTGTTCTCCGTGTAACTTTAATAAGCAATCACAATCAAAGAGCAATTCAAAATATTAGTCTGCTTTTTGACTGATTTCAAAAACGTTTTTAAATACTAAGATTGAAAATCCAGCATATACATTAAAAATGCAGGTTACTTCTCTCGCATATTTGCATAAACTATGGTGACTAACTAAGCTTATTTCAAAGAAGTAGGAATTGTTAGAACAGAATAATGTTACACTTATAAAAAGAAGGAGCAAAAAATGAGATTATACTTGTAAAAAGGAAAGAAACAAAAATGTCCTCATACTCAGTATAATTGCTTAAGCCGTATGTGCTGCTAAACTGCACAAATTAGAGTAAGTATAAAAAAAAATAATTAGCTCTTACCGATGTCTTTAACTTAAAAAATAGCAACCTACAATCATTAAGAATAAGGGATTTAAAATTTAAAATAGTTGAATCACACTCTAAAGAAAGATATATACATGGCTTCACTGATGGTTCTTCCGATGGAACATTTTCAAAAGGAAGTTCTGGTGTGCATTTGTAGTAACAAATGGTAGCTTTTAACAACCGAAATTAGGCATTGGAGTAATTGCTTCAAATTGTACTGTTCAGCTAATAGTGATCTTGGAGGCTCCCAAATTAGATTTGGCGCTGGTTAATCAAAGTAGGCGGACTCAAGGTTTGAAGATACTTTGCGATTTATAGGCTGCATTGGAGGCCGTTCAACATGGTAGCACATGATTGGTCGAAGAATTTTATACTTACACACACATTTAAGAACTCTAAAAAGTCTGGGTAATATTTGTGTCATGCAGTGGATACTTGCGAATGGGAAAATTGATGGTAATAAAATGTCAGATCAATTGTCCAATGAGGCAAGTTCGCTCAATAAGAAAACTTCCCCACTCTTTAGTGTAAATGCGACTGCAAAATATAATTGAGAGATCTTATTAAAAGAGTCTTCAGCTATACAAAATTAACATGGACAGATAAATTACAAAGACAATTACTAGACTTAGAAAATCTTATTTTAGTGGTATGAAAATTAATTGTAAAGGTGGAAGGAAATATATTGACTATAGAAATTGACCAGATCTTGAACAAACGCTTAGCCACACTTTTGAATATCCGGTAATCTTAAGGGCTTAGGAATTCATGGAAAAAGCTTTGAAGGAAAATTTGTGCACTAAAAAATCTTGCAGATTGTTAAAACTCTTTTTTTAATGCATTTTGTTATGTTACTGACTCAATAGACACGACAAGAATAACTTAATGAATGTTCTTTAAATACTGAATTGTTATGAAGTCTGTAATCTAAAAATGTATTTAAAATCAAAACAAATTTTAATAATAGTGTAAATTCTGCATTTTAATTATAGCCCTTTTTCATTTAAATTGATCTGTGAAGCTGTCAATGAAATTTAACATTTATCTCCCCATATTCCTTAAACTAGTTTTCCTTATATTCTAATTGTGTATTAAAATGCACTTAATTCGTTTTGGGTTATATTTTTCTAGAATCACATACCTGGGAAATCAGAATTTGATATAAAAATTGTTCTCTTTTATCTCTGTAACAGTTTTAATGCCAGAAATAAATCAATTGAGCTATTATCTTTTCATGAAAAATATTTATCTGATGCTCCAAACTATTTCTTTTTAAATTGTAAGCAATTTAAAAGTAAAAAAAAAATTAATAATTTTTTTGAATAAATGTAAAGACTTTGATTTATATTAAACGTATTAGACGCGGGTAATTTACAACACATACCTAACAATTAATAAATATTAAGGTAATGTTCACTCAGTTGTTATTTGGTATTAATGTAAGAGAATGTATTAAAATTTCATATTCTCATGTGAAAAACATTCCTTACCTTTTAGTTTTTTAAATATTTGCTTATTTATTAAGGTACAAATGTTTCTTAACAACAAACTTTGGGGAATAGAAACTCGCTGTGTAGCTATTATATTGTTATATTTTTAATTCCCTAGATATATGATTTAGTTTTATCTTCGATACATGATCAATGCTACTTTTCTTGTAATATGATGTGATTTTTTTATAAACGTCTCACTGAGAAGCAGCTTGAGAGCGACTAGTGACCGACCTCGTAACATTGAATCTCGTAACTTCAATTTCCACACCACTCCAACAGAAGGACTTTGGACCTTGCCAGATTTAAAGTGCATCAGCCCCACTACTCAGTGGGTCTTTAATGGCATCATACATGTCATGCAATAGACGTGAAAGAAAAAAAAATGAAGAGTTTTTCAAATCTTTCAAACAACTTTAATGATAGTTCGAAAATCTAAAATAGGTATAATATTTGTTTAGTATTCCAATACCAAATAAATTTATGAAATTTATGTTCTGTAAATCTGTTTTACTGTGCATTTTTTTTAAAGAAATGTGAAAGGATAATGAATAAAAGACAGATTATTAAAGTTTCTTAACATTACAGGGTTATTCAAAATAAATCATTTGATTTCAAAATCCCACATTATCAAAAATAAATGACTCAGAATTATAAGTAATAAATGAATACCAAGGAAAACTATAGTAGTTTAATGTTATGGACAACAGGTGGCCCTCCCGTGTTTTTCGTGAAGATATTTCACGACCACAATTTTAGAAATTTTCATGGAGCTACCTCGCAGTTAGATCTGTCACAGTGGACTCGATGACTTGATGTTACACAGCTGGCCACCTAAGTCCCATGCTATGGGCCAATGAGATTTATTCGTTAAGGGTTTGTAAAAGATAAAGTGTATGAGCCACCATTCCCAGAAATTTATGAGAACTTAATCAACGGATTTCTTCTGCTGCAAAACAAATTACCATCCACATTTAACAGCGTGTTTGACACTAATTTACATATGAATCTACATATTACATGCAACTAATGGAGGTTATATCATACACTTGCACAAAATTCTTTATTTTCCCTTTTTATTCATGTGCTACTCATCACTCTGTGTCTTTTACTTATGAAAATATATCGTTTTGAATTCGGATGAATCATTTTGAATAAACCTTATATGTATGAATCATTTTGAATAACCCTGTATGCTGTATACAAAGTTTCTTTTGAACTTGATTTCATTGCAAAAATTTATTTTAAATGTGGGCATTTGTACTTATTTAAATGCTTATGTTTTGCCTTACAACGATTATGAAAAGAATGTTAATAAGTTTAATCGATTTTTTTAAAAATATTTTTATTAGCTACATTTCAAACATAGTTAAACATTAAAATATCTTAAACTCTTATTTAATATTTTTTTGTTTTTATTTTCTGCGCTTACATATAATTTGAACAAAAATTGAAAATATTATGCATTTTCTTAAATATGAAATTTATAGTACCAGGAAATAATTTTTTGTGTATTTCCCCATGTATTAAATTGGTACATTTGTCTGTTTTAAGAAGTTTTTTCAATGTAAAAAAAATCAGTTCTTTTCTGAAGCAAAAGACTACAGTAGTAAAGACTAATCCGAATTTTGAAAGTAAACTAATTTGAAATATTGAAAATACTGTTATCTTATTACCAACTGATAAAGTACAGGTGGATTATTTTGACAGTTTGACGTGTACAGTGAATCATCTGTAATCTAGATTTATTTCTTCCTTGTTCAAGTTTCGTTAATGCATATTTAACTGTAAATACATTTATAGTAATATCTTATCGTATAAGTTTGGTACAAGTGTTTTGGTTTTAACTTAAGAAAATGTATTTTGTTTTAGCAGAAATTGAAGCGCATATTAAAACTAAACTAATATTTATAAAAATTAATGATAAATGGTTAAATTTAGGCTGTGAAACAAAATTTTGCTTTACAAATATGTTTGAAAAACATTATTATCATTAAGAAATTTTCCAATTAAGTCTTAATTATAACTTTAAATGGATCAACTTGAGTAAAACTTTATCTAGATAATCTAATACGTATCTTAATCTTTTAAACGAAATCTTAATTAATTGATAAGAAATAAATTTTACTTTCCACTCAATTAATTTTAAAATGTGTTGTTTTATTCCCAACATTCTCTCTCTCAAGCGATGAATAAATTTTCTTTATTTTTTTACAGATCTCATTCTTCAATGATTATAATGTGAATTTAAAAAGGGTTTTAAGCTTTTAAAAGATTTTTTTTTCTTTCACTATTAAAGATATTCGCCCATTTTATTTAATATTATAAATAGCCCAAGTTAACTTAATACAAATGGCCGATTTTATTTCTAATACTGCTATTCATGAATTAATAGAATTAGAAAAAAAAAATTTTTTTAGTTCCACATTTGTTTTGGGAAAGAACAAAAGTCATGATAAGAACAAAACGTAAAGATAATAAGATAATAACTAAAATAAAAATAAAATAATGATAATAACCAAACGATGCGTAATGTATTTGTCTCATGAAAACGTAAAGTCAACAAAGAACTCGAACCCTTTGAATAAACAGCAGAAAAGTTATCATAAAAATTCTTCACAAGAAAAAAGAATTAAGAACTTAATATTATTTTGATTTTTATCTTCATATTAAATTATATTAACTTAATTACTCGAATTTACATTCGCCTCTAGCAAACAATCGTTAGAGCGCCTTTTGTTACGATAAAAATTAGCACATTCCAAAACAAACAATGCTTCTTCCTGAACTGGGAGGTAAATCCTTCATCGCGGAAATACCAAATTCCATGCCGACGCCTGTTTTACGGTGTATTGATTCATGTTATTCAAATTATCGAGTTTTGGGAGCTTCTTATTCCCACGCTACATAATAATTCGATTATAAACTCGGAGATTCTTTCTATCTGCAAATGAGTTCTTGAGGGCAAGTAACATTCAATAATGTAACAAATTGAGTCTTTCTGGTAGCCATCATTAAATCTTGTTTGGTTTTTGGCTCATTTCTCTCCCAGAAGTCTCCTTTATCGAAATTCGAAGAGAGGCTAGCTTAGAGAATGGCTATTAAAAGACCATCTGCTTCTGATGTTCATCAATAAACTATGCTCTAGCATATTGACATAGTCCTCACTCTACGATAAATAACTACCACCATATAACCAATGCATATGATGAAAGATGGGTGATAAAACAAATTCATCTTATAGAGTAGGATTATTATTTAAAAGCTTAGAAGTTTCTTTTATAAGTAATACACAAGTCACACAAGCCCACACACATACGTTTGTATATATATATATATATATATATATCAGTAAATATTAATTTAAGAATAGTCATTCTTAATCAATCATGAGTTTGAAATAATTAGTTTTGTGCATTGTAGTATAGTGCTATATTGGATTGAGATGTAACCATTAAATTTATTACAAAGGTAAATGTTAAACTTTTTAGTTTTAAAAACACTTTCTGTAAGTGTGCATTAATGGGTATAGAATGTTTAAGAGTTTAATTGTATTTACTTTAGTTGTAATGGATTAGTTTCCTTGTTTCATTTTTATAGTACAGTTGAATTTCCTTTCATTTGTGCTTTTATTATTCTTTTTCTCTAAACCTTTCATGATAATGTTATTACTGAAGATGGGGTGGTTGTTCAAACACATTTGTTTAAACTATAAAGTGTGTCACTGTATTAAATTAAATTATCTCTTTTTTGTTTTCTATAATTATTTTCTCTTGATTTTTGCTTGCTGTTTAAAGTTTTTTTTTAAATGTTTTATATTTTTAATGCTTTATATTTCTATTTAATTAATATTATATTCATATAATAGTATTTAAGTATATATTTGGAATTTTTCATTATAATATTTTTTTAAGATTTGTTAACTAAATTAATATTTTTAATTTTACGGTTAATTTGATATTAATATATATATATATATATATATAT
>BMAW01120081.1:10325-33075 GCA_019974015.1 Nephila pilipes
TGTGTGTGTGTGTGTGTGTGTATGAATATATATGTGTATATATATATATATGTGTGTGAGTAAGTATGTATACATATGTATATATATATCTATTATATATATATATGTGTGTGTAATATACATAAGTATGGAAAATAATTTTAAATGTTAATCAGATAATTTTCATTCTGTTATAATAAACTGCAGATTAAAATCTATAAAATCAAATATGAAAAATTTATAGAAACAGAAAACTTATAAATATTACAGAACTAAATAAGAAAATGCAATGAATTAACAAAATAACCATACAAAATTAAACTATTATTCTAAATTAAGAACATGCAAAATATTATAATGAAAAAACGTAAATCTTACTGAAATATAAATTTTACTTAAAAATTTTAATAAAAATATTAAATAAACCATTGTGCAGAAATATTGGGACTTAACAGCATATTAGAATAATCTAAAACTCTTGAACATAAATATTGTAAGAGAAAAGAAAAAAAAGCAAAAGCAGAGACAATGTAACATAAATACTATCCCATATGCTGTGTGTGTGATACAGAAACTATATAGTTACGTGAAAATATATTATTCATAGTTTTATAACAAGCAAAATCTTCGATTTTCTCCATTCCTTCATAATAATAAGTGAAACAAATTTTATTTATTTTAATATTTTTAATAGAGCATTAAATTTCATTTAATTCTTTCAAGGGCTTTAGACACATTTATAATAATACATTTGTCTTTTTTACCTGTCCAATACATATAACAATATAAATCATATTTTTATTGTTTCTCAGTTTTAAGAAAATATTGTTAATTATATTTGTGTCTTAATTTCATTGAAAATAAACATTAATTTTAAACAATACCCTGTATTTTGAAAAGCTTTTTTTGCAGTGAGAAGATAATTTAATATAATTTAAAATATCTTTAAAATTTATTTTAAAATATAAAGTGAAATATATTTTGATTAAGGAGCCATTGTTCTTCATATCATATTTTCCCTCAATCTCTTTCTCGAAAAAAGCAACTTTTTTCTGTACAATAAAAAATTACCTACTTTTTTGTTAAAAGTTTTTTTTTTTTCTATTTTAAAGATATACATAGAATCCACACCTTTTAGCGATTTTCAACAGGTTAAATAGTATATTTTTTCCAAGATTCTTGCAAGAATTATTTAGTTGTTATCCAATGCTGTCTCTAGATACAAAAGCCAATTAGTTATTATTAGTCTTTTTTCAAAAATTCCAGAATAGTGCATGGAAGTATACGGCAAAAAATAAAACATTTAACAAAAAAAAAATAGAGACAAAAAAAACGATGAAGAATTTAATTTTTTTTTTATCTGAGATGGCTGAAGACTAAAATAATGCTATTTTCAGTTACTTTCCTTTACTAGCTAACGAAACAAAATATTGCTTATATAAGCAGAAAAAGACTAGATCATTTACAGAAAAACAAATAGTTTACCTGTCGGTATCGGCTTCTGATTGTTCCCAATATTCAATGCTGTGGTGTATGTAATCAACGTCTGCAAATTTACTTCCATTCCTGTTGGAATCTGTATCCGGTTATCGTCTGCATTTTCAGTAGATATTCGGGAAATGAAAATAAACTCACATTAATTCAAATGAAAAATGTTATTATATAATTGAAAAAAAAATTATTTTCTTATAATATAAACTTAAATTGATCATGAAGCTTTAATTTATTGTTTCAAAAGCAAAATGTTTTTTTTTAATTTGATTTTTTTTTTGTACTTTATAAATAGCATTAATTTAATGAGTTCAGGTAATAATTCTAAAGTAGAAAAAACTGTGTACTTAATTATCGACAAATAAATAATAACAATGAATGATAATTTAAATTTCTCTCAGTTACTTATTTCAGAGATCGATCCACTTGAACAAAGTTTGTTTTACCTTGAATAATAAATATTGAAAATATTTTGAAAATCAAAATTTTAATTCAGAATATATATTAACACATTTCAGCGTATGACATTTTTGAAAGTAATGGGATAGTTAAACTTAAAAAAAAAATAACTTTATTGAACAATTTAGGAGCATGTATAGAGGGAAAAAAATTAATGACAAGAACTATCAAATAAAGGAAAAAAATTGGAAGAACCCTTATTAATTATAAATTTTTACGATGGCATATTTGCTACAAAGTAAACTCAACGTCATATTCGTTTTAAAGTAGCTCAATATCCTTTTTATTCGAGAAACAATGTTTTTGTTGTTTTAACAAGCGACCATGTTATGTTAGTATGTTATACACTTTTTATGAAAAGAGCTTAAAAGTTTTTAAAAAAAATCATTATTCTAAGAAAATGTCAAAGGTACAATCAAATTACTGAATCAATATTTTTTTTTTATAAATTTTGCTTTTGTAAGATAGTAAGTTATCTAATCATATATTATGACTAAGATAAAACATTTTACAGAACTCAAATGTAATAAACATCTATTAATATACAATTAAGTTCTTAAATAACTCACCAAATTTTTCCCAATTAAGGGAATAAGCTTACTAATTATTTGAAGAAATCTATAATTTACAGATTATATCGAAAACAGGTGATATGTAGCCATTTATTTAAGGATACTGCGATGTGCAAGGAATCATGGAAGAAAACTACATCTAAGACTTATTGTTTTTGTGATATATTTATATGTGTGTGTGTGTTATTAGCAGAGCTTAGACTCCTTCTTATACAATTATTTTGCACAGAAAGGCACCGAGTGCTATTTGGAAGCTTAAGGGCACCAGGGCTCTATTAATAAATTGCAAAGATATATATTACAAAAAGAAGGTGTCTTAGATTTAATGTTCCAAAATTCCTCGGATATCCTGGTACCTAAGAGAATTGATCATTACTGGGAGAAGTGTGTAAACTTGCAAACAGACTATGAAGAAAAATATAAATAAATTTAAAGAAAAGATGTTTTGAGTCTTTGTTGGATCGGAAATTTTTCAGTCCACCCTCGTATGTAACACTATCTCTAATTCAATTCACTCCAATTCTTAACTTCATCCAATATACTTAATCATGTTTCATTTGGTTCACTAGAAGTTGTAATTATATCCAATTGCCAACAGTCCATAAGGTTAGGGAAGAGAAAATTGAGATTTGCCCAGAGTTACAGTGTGTTCTGAATTATATCAAAATAGTGCAGAATTCTTTGAGCATTAATGATATCTTTGTTGTTAGATTTCCCTCGTGTTATGCTTATTATTTTAAATAATACCCTTAATTAAAATTTATGTGTGAGCTAGTTGAAATTTACATTAATATTATATATGCCTTTAAGAGCTATAAATTTAAATTATTTAATCGTTTCGTTTCATGATATGCTGTATTTTTAAGACATTCAATGCATGACATCCATTGAAAAGAAAATGAATCTTCTTTTAAAATAACAATCATCTTTGTAGATTGATTGCATTCAATTCAAAAATAAGCCATGCAATATTATAAATTTATGTTTTGTGCTTTTATCTGGAGACGCTTGAATTTCTTGAATTTTTCAAAATGGCTGTCTTATGTGCTATCTAAATTCGTTCTTCCTAGATACGGTATTGTGTGTCATTTGATAAGAAATCAGAGTCAATATCAATTCAATAGCAGGCTTTTAAAACTTACAGATTCCCTTTTCTCTTTCTTTCCCTTCTTGAAGGTCACATTTCAAGAAATTCTACCGCACTCATCATGTAAATGGAATATTCAATAAATTCAGTCTCCATATTTAATATTTCGGACGAAAATGTTATTATGAAGTTTTTTGTCGTTTAATGGAGTTTCTAGTAAGTTATTTTTTTCTTAAATACAAGCTCTAGAATCACATGAAAGTGCTTTTCAAACTTAATTTAGTTTTGATCAACATTTACGTGATGAGGACGATGTTTGAGATTACACTTTGGTATCATTCCAATTCCATATTACTCTAAGAGAGGATTTTTAACTTGGTTAGGTAAATTAGATAACAATAAAAAGTTTAATAAATTGAATTAGGGATATATACGCAAAATAGAATTGAAAAGATAAAAACGGGAGTCAGAGGTTAATGACAAGCCAATAGATGTTTGTAAATTGAAGTGAAACGTTGTATTTAATTGTTTCAGCTGAAAGGTGTTAGAAACGACTTCTGATTAGAGTAATAGGAACTGAACCTGTTAAGAGCAAAAATTGTTTTAATTTGAGGAGTGAGTTACGATGCTAAGGCAGAATTAGAATTAACTGGGTTAAGAGGGATTCGAGAGTGAGAGAAATCTTTCATATGCTGTGTTGATAGATAATAAATTATGTTTTCCTTTATTTGACTTCTATTCAATTAGTCATTTGAACTTATTGACTATTTAATTATGTTATAAGATGTCAGTGGCGTTTAATAATAAAAGACAGATAGCGACACAAACATACATAATATTATATATGTTTGTGTCACTATATATAATAATATAAAGTTTATTTTTGTAATGAAAATCATGTTGTAGTGGGTTCTAAGCACATTTCCTTTTAAATAACCTTTGGGACTACATAATTACAATATTTGATTTGGGAATCTCGTTCTTGTGAAGGAACCATGGAGTGTGTAGACAAGCATTCTTATATAGGATGAATATAGTGATTATGATTTTAAAGAGGATATTGAAGAGATACAAGAGGAATGATAAAGAGGATATAACAACTGTAAGAAGGTAGTTAGAGGAGACTAAATCTATAGGATCTTGTAGGAGAAAGTCATCTTGAATCGGACCCACTTATTGCAAGTCTACTGTTAAAGTCTACAAGATAAGTACATATATTCATTATACGATGGCTGTATTTACAGCCTCCGAAGGGGTATTAGAAAAAGTAATATGAATAATAAAATTGCTTTATTCCAGAAGTCAAGTACAATTAATGTTACTTTTCCACATTTTTCGAGCTTTAACGCTTGACATACTATACCGAACATACTACCCCGAACCCGAGTGGCTTCGGGTTATTACTGATGGGTCTCTCCTGGGCATTGGCTTTAACGCAGGTACCGGAGTTTTCTCCGAAATATTTTCTATCTTCAATCGTGTAGGAAGAGGTATTGCATTTGACGGAGAAATTGCTGCCATTCTCACAGCCCTATCCCAGTAAACTGGCACCTAGTTAGTTCACAAGAGTTGTCCTCTGCGATTCAAAAGCTGCGCTGCTAGCCATCGTATCTGATGAACATTCCTTCTGATGAAAATATTTTAGAATGTCGTCGTCATCTCGAGAACCTGGCTTCTATTGAGAAAATTATAGTCTTCCAGTGGGTTCCTGTTAACTATGGGGTCCCAGGTAACGAGACAGCGGACTATCTGGCTAAAAAGGGTGCTTTGATTAAGCAGGATGTTTCTCGTCCTTTGCCTCTCTGTACAATTAAAAACTTATTAAAAAATCTAACAAACCCCATGCTCAGGAGGACCTTTCCAATCGTCTATCTCACAAGGCTTGGAAGAATGTTGTCTCCAGTTTGAATAATGGCCCATTACATAGAGAGGTCACTGAATTTCGCCTAGCCAACGGACATGATTGCTTACGGAAAAATCTTTTTAGATTCAAAATTGCTCCTTCCTCGGCTTGCACTCTGTACAGCTCTGATGAGGATATGGACTCCGCTCATCTGCTCCACTGCCCTGCGCTTCAAAAGTCTGTTATTTCTGAGCGTTACTGGGAGGCCAGGAACATGTTGGATTAATAAACTTTGTTGCATCATTTCTTGTTCCAATTTTGTGTTTTTCTCCCCTTAATTTGTTTCCCTTTTTTTGCTGTAACTCTTTGTAATTTGTTATTGGAAATTAAAAAAAAAACTTTTCCACATAGTCACTGTGAAGATTTAGACACTTGTCATGGCATCGAACCAAACATTAACGTATGACACGTGTTACAAATGCTTCGGGTTCTTCATTTCTAGATTTTATCTTACGTAAATTACACATGTGCTCAAATGTATTTCAAAATATCTATAGATATGTACATCATTCATTTCCCTTCCATGTACAGTATTTAAAATAAATTCTCCATGAAATCACAAATGAAATTATAATTATTTCAACATAATTAGTCGTTTATTTTATATTCAAACTAATAAGAAACATTGCGAATATCAAGCTATTACAAATTGAAATTTAGCAGAGCGAAATGACCTCGTTCAGTCATATTAGCATTAATGGAGGAATATCCTACTTTGAAATAATATGTATGTTTTCTCTGAGTTATAGAAATGCGACAATTACTTTTGCCTCACTCAGCAATCCAATATACTACAATCTCTTACGCGTAAAATTCTGAATGCTGTCCGGAAAATTAAGAACTTCTTTCATGAGATACATTCCTTCAAAAATATAGATGTGTTACATAACAATACATGTTATGAATTACCTTTTCAAATTATCATTAATTAAAATTTACCTCAAAAATATTACCTGAAGTTTGAAAAAAAAATAAAAATACAGACAAAACAAACATACAAAGCTCGAAAATTGCCCTTGATTACATGCAGTCTTTTAATTATCTTAAAATTTTTTTAATTCAAATGGTTACTTACAATCTATTTAAAAATTAATCCTTAATAAATCAAATTTTTCTCAATATTTCTTTCACTGAATTTCAAAAAATATTCACGAACCGAAAACCGTATCTATAAATTAAATTTCAATAAGTACATATCCATTGAACTAAGCATATATTGCAATGAGACTAGTAAGTTATTTGAATTTTAATAAAAAATACTTTTTCAACTGTTTATCGCAAATCCCTCAAATTATACAATTCCATTTGGAAAAGACTAGGTTTAAAGTTAGGTATATTAATTGTTATTAGAAAACAAAGATAAAACTGAAGACTTACGCTTGTATTTTTAAAACTTAAAGCTAAAACGTCTATATAACTTCAATAAAAAAAAACTATCTAGTAACACTTATAAAATGTATTCCCTCATTATGAATTAATCTTATAACATTATTTTGACTTACCAATACTATTCACACATTAATTTCCATTTAAATCATGTAGCAATATTTCATCGTGAATTCCATTATCAATAATTGCCGAGGCAAATGCATTTAAGTCGGCGTTCGAAATCGACAATGTTTTGAAATTGACATTCAGTCATTTGTGCTTTGGTTGCAATGTTTGAACTAATTTGATAATGGTAAAGGGTAAATTACTAGTTATCTAACCGTATTCTCATAAATAAGTTTGTTATATTAAAAGCAATATGTGAAAGTTTCATAAAGTAAGGGTTATTAATCCTAATCTTTCATAAAAATAATAATTATAGAATACACACTTTAAAAAATATAAGAGCATGATATCATATCGTTATGAAATTATAATTCTTATTAAATTTTATTTCATGATTTCAATTGTATATTTTCTTTTAATAACAAAATTTCGAAACACATTTGTAATCAAAAGTATCATTAAATACCCTAATTTCTTATCTGAATCTTTTTTGGAAGAAATATATTAACAAAAGATATATCTGTATATATCTACGTGCTAAAAAATGGTTTTCTTTTAAAATTTTATCTTAGCTACTATATTTTAAAAATGATTCTGTAAAACATAGTTATTAGTTGCGAAACTTGTCATTCAAAATAATGCAGCTAAATAAGTGCTAAATAACACCATGGTTTATTTTTGCTTTTTGTTAATAACATGTAAATATATATATATTTTTAATTTTACAACAAGAACAGTTCTATTTTTTTTAAGGTATATTGAATACATTATTATTTCGTTCGATTTAAATTTAATATTTGAATACTTTCATTTTTATCGAACAATAAATGATTTGATTCTTTTTATTGTTAAATTTTAGCGTTGTCTTTATATTTAGAAAATGCGTATGTCTTAAATGATGCAACAAAATGGCGATGAAATGTACACAGTCAAGATTCCTTTAAACATTTTATTTATTTTAATAATTTTGAGTTGAAATTATTCAAAATCGTTGATTAGTGGTAATATTAATACTAAATCAACTAACTACGACATAACTAATAAAATTCAGTATCGTTGATTGGAATAAACTTTAATTTAAAAATTTAAATTTAATAAATATATATATCAATGTGAAGTGAATTTCAATTAACGTTATCATTAGATATATAGTGAAACGAATCATTTCAAACATTATTGATTGTATTCGATTCATATAAGCTAGGAGAATTGAATTTTAAAACGGACTATAAACACTGTTATGAAACTCTCTTTACAGATTAAGTAACTTTTCATTTACTTAGAAAATTCTAAATAGACTGAAACCATTTAAAAGCTAATGTATTATGACATTTACGATTGTACTTAGAGGTCTGTCTCAAGAAAAATTAGAATTTTTCATCCAAATCATTAATATGTCTGGATCTGCAACTATTAAAACAAGTTTCTTACCATTGAAGTATCGAAATTTATACTAAACTCTATTTCAAAATATTTTGTCAATTATACTTTATGATACTTAATTCACGAAATAAATGCAATTTTCTTTATATACTATGCAACATTGTAATTTAAATATTGAGAATAAATGGTTAAGATAAGATAATGCACTAAATTTTTGCATCAAAATTCTGGAATTTTTTAATAACTAATGTTTATGTTGGAGACAGATGCTTAAAAGAAACAGATTTTTGTACTTAATGAAAGAATATCAGACCGATATTTTCAGAAAGGTTCATTTGAAAAATGGGTCATAAAAGTTTGCTGATAGATACCGTTTACCAAAGATTTGTTCATTGGATAACAGCCAAAAAAGAAACCGACTCGCTTTAAAGAGAAATTGTTAAGAATAAAAAACTCGGCAGATGCATTCAGTTAGAAAAAAATTACATGACTAATAATTCGGAAAAGGATTATAAAACTCGAAGCAATGGATTGGATAATGTAAGAAAAAGATAAAGAATTTCCTTCAGATCTTAATCCTCCAGAATTTAGAATAATAATGACTCACACACATACATACACACACACATCTCTCTCTCTCTCTCTCTCTCTCTCTCTCTCTCTCTCTCTGTGTGTGTGTGTGTGTGTGTGTGTGTGTGTGTGTGTGTGTGTGTGTTGAAGGAAAGAATATAAACCTTAAAAAGTTATTAAAGATTAAAATTCAAGATTAAGCCATCTGTATGCCAAAGTCAGAATTTGAAAAATGGAATTGTTTCTTCTATACCCAAGTTACAACTGAAATATACAAAATAATTTTTTTTAAAAAAAATCATTTCATGAAACAATGAATAGGTTAAAAAGAATTTAAAGCATAATAAAAAATAGTCCTTTAAAAATTATTCAATTTTATAACTTTTATGTTTTAATTTGGATTTTAGAAACTTGATCTGGAAATGAAATTGAATTTATAATTTCCCGCTACACAATACTTCTTGAATGGCATCAGAAATCTAATGCATTATTTGACGGAATTAATGCAGGCTAAAAACTCGATGGCACGAGGACACGGTTACCATTGAAGCTTAGTTCTTATTCAATGTATTAAGAATACATGAAGTAAAAGTTAAACTTTCTACTTTATACTGAGTTTCTGTGTAATTTAATATAAATATACTTATCATTAAATTACACAGAAATACAAAAAACAATGATGGTGGGCTCGTAATTTTGAAACGCTATCAAGTCACAAGGATGACTCCTGAGTTGAAATCTACTTCTCCAAACTTCCACACCATGTCAATGGGAAGTTTTAGGATCTTAACAGATTTAAAGTGCGTCAACCTCGCTACACAGTGGGTCTCAGTGACAGGATGTGAACCCACGACATAACGAAAACAAAGCAGGTCATAAGATCTCGACTATGACCTTTCGGGTAAGCGTCAGCTCAATATTTTTTCATCTGAAAATCCCCACTAAATACCTTTTCGGTTTATAATTATTTTAATTAAGTATCAAAATAACCAAAGAGTTATTTTCTATCTTAAATGTTTTATCATACAATAGAAGTACAAATTAATGTGTAGTAGTCTTAAAATGTGTTTGAACATACAAACACACAAATTCATTTTGAAGAAGATAGATTGAATCAAAAATTTGAAAGAGACTTTGAAAACTGCTATAACCTACAACAAAAAAAGAGATTACTTAAATACATTACAACTTAAAGTACACATTTTTGGTCTTTTTTGCAACTTAAAATGTACGAAAACTTTACAAAATACCAACAAGATCAAAATGTTTACTTTTATTTTTTCTTGTAGAGTAAAAGGGTATTTCAAATACAAAAGAAACTTTTTAAAAATATCTTTTCTTAAATAGCACTTACCAAAATTACATCAGCATTATTTTTCTACATATCCTCTTTTAAATCGTAAACATTTTTTTAAAATATATTGAAAGTATATTTTCGTTCCTATATGATAAGAGAAGTCAAAGCAGTGCGGAAGTAATGTTGCAAAAGTTCTACGTCTTCATTCGATGAAATTCTTTCTCCTTCAAATGTTTCTTTGAAGAGTTCAAATAAATGGTAGTGTGCTGGTACTACGTCCGGGCAATAGGAAGGATGTTTTAGTGTTGAACAATGAAATTTCTTTATTTTTTCTTGTGTCATACTAGCTCTGCGGGATCTTGCATTGTCCAGATGAAGAACAATGCTGTTCTCAATAGAACCAATATGAAATTTTAATGTTAACCGAATATTGCATGTAACCAACATGTAATTTTCTTCATGACCATGTAACTGTGCGCAGGTCATGAAGAAAATCTTTAACCCAAAAGCAGAAGCGAGTACTTTCTCTTCAAATAATTAATTATTTTGCTTTTATTCGAGCAGACTGAAGTTTTGTGCACCATTCCGTGTTGGGCAGTATTGTTTCATGGGACTGGTGACTAAATATGTGATCATGTAAAAAAAATAAAGAGACGCTAAATGATTACTTTTGCATTAAGTAACTTATGATGGTTGCTATGGCAAAAAAACTTAAAAATCATCAACCAATATTTCAAGAGTTTTGTTTACATATGATCCACATTAGTAAATTAATTGTGTAACATTTAATTTAATTATAAGCAAAATTTTTATTACTTTGAGCTATCTTGATGAGAATTTAAACTGAAAACTAATTAAATATCAATATTCCATGGCAATATAGAAACCCAATCGAGTGCATAACAACAGTGTTTGAATTCTAACTAACAATTGAATTACGCAGCATTAAATCCATCAATTAGCAAGGTAAGATCATGCCAAATAAGCGCCAAATTTATGAAAAGTGTTTTTTGTAAATTTTGTCTTTTTTGAGTTCGAGTATTCTAAGATTGTTAAATTAACCTCTGTAACAATTAGTCATTTGAGTCCATTTTGCAGGATACTTTACTATACTTTTAATACAGATTCTTTTTATTTTTTTGTTATTACTTTCTGTTGGATTAAGTCAAACGTTATTTTTCCTCTGATGTTAACTACATCTTTAACTATAAAAACTAAACTAAATTGCAGATATGTGGCGTTTGTCCATATTTATTTGACTATTGCGCCTTATTTCATTTTAATGTATTAAACCTAAGTTACAAGACGTTGTTTGAGAAAACACGAGACTAAACAAATAAAATTATTTATTGTCAATGCAGAACAACCACGGTCGCTTTCTTCAGAGTTCTACCCTATCTCACAGTCCTAAATTAGGATTGAAATAGAAAATCTCTTACCAATCTACTCTTTGTTGATTTCAACATTATCTATGACAGTAAATACATAGATTAATGAGGTTACTTGAATTCAGTTCAATGCACAAAGCTAACAGAATAACTTTAAACTGAATAACCTTGGTCGAACTGTCAATCCTTATTCTCTATCTCTCTCCTCTCTTTCCATTAATTGCATATTATTTATAAATCACTTCACTTCATTTCTACTATTCTTTAATTTACCTAATCACGTTTCATTTTGATTGGGAAAAAATTATAATTTTATGCAATTTAATTCGACAGAAGTTGCCGAGTTTAGTGAAGAGAGAATCAAGAAAAGTTCAACGTCACAGTTAGAATCTATCATTATTGTATGCTCGAAAGAATAAACCTTTCAAAAAACGGACATTGAATAGAATATAACTTTAAAGCCAATTATAAAATATAAAGTTGAGTTCTTTATAAAATACCTCAGAAAACGATTAAATAATTGTTATAAATTATTTGGGAAATTTGAGTAAGTTATAAAAATAATGAATGCAATGATTTTATATATATTGATAACAGTAATTGAATGAAAATTCTTTCTTTATCTAAAATAATTTTAAAGACTAAAATATGTGTAAGAATCTGCTTCTATGGATTAGTTTTTTCCAAGAATCTTGGTTAGCTCAATCTTATAAAAATTTCACTTCATGATTATAAAATACGTATTTTTGAAATAATTAAAATAGAAAGAGAAAATGTAAGTAAATAAAATTTATGAAGAAGATGATAAAAAGTCATATACCAATAAAAGAATTATTGTATTTTAAAGTATGATAATGAAGATAAATCTAAGCTTTTATAATATTAAAATCTTTCCATTATTTCAGTGCTCACATTTCTAATGATGCAACCTTTAAATTGTTAAAGGAGCATTGTATAGTAGTAATAATAATACAAATAATAACACTAATAATTTTGTATTACTATTATAAAGTAAATATAATGGTTATTATAGAGAAGAAATATAATAATAGTATAAAAAGATTATTCTAACAAATAAGTTTATTTAATTTGCAATAAAGATGTATTCTAAGAAAAAATAGATTTTTTTTCATTGAACTAAAACAATCTCAAAAGGACAGATTTATTGTGTTCCGAAACGTTATACATATTTATACATGTTTCGTCTTTCAAAGTTTATATTTAATTTACATGTGTATTATTTCCAATTTATCGTCTGTGCATGTCTTACTGCACAGTTACTTACATTAAAATACTAGTTCTTCCTCTTTGAAAATTCACAAACTCAATAAAGTGTATTTGTTTTAAGAAAGACTCTCGTTGACAGAGAACAATGTAATGAAATTAGTATTTTTTTTTCTAGAAAGAAAAGCAACTTTTTCAAACATAAATTGAATAATCAATTTAGATATTTAACAATATGCGTTGCAATTCTATTCAAAGTTCCGAAATGCAGTTTTTCAAACTCGCGGATGAAGCTGATTAACGCAAATTGTTCACTTCTTACAAGGAGATTTTAAGAATTTATGCTCGTTTGTTATAAAATAACAACACGTTTTATACCCATAATTTTATAATGTAAAAATGGCAAACAGAAATTAGTTTTAAGCTATATTTTTTTCTCTTTATTCAGCCACTTTCAAAATAATACTTTCATTTCATAAAAAAAATCGTTTGTTTCTTAGTATTCAAAATATAAAATGCAAAGCAATTAAGCGATAGTATATTTAAAGTTCTTTAAAATAAAATTCTCGTTTATTTAATATCAGGATATCGTACTATCTTTTTGCAGAATTCATTTTTGTGAAAGCCTTTTTACATTAATGATAACATATAATGACATTTTGCTCAAGTATTTTCTACTAAATTGGAACAGATGTTACCTTCCAAAATTGTTAAAACATGTAATTTGAATTCGAGAATAAGTTCAATTTGGTCCATCTACTTTCAAAATTTGATGCATCCTTAGTAAAAATGCATTTCTTAGTAAAAATTATTAGATTTATTCATAAGTAATTTCCCAATTTAGTTCTTAATATTATCATTTGTTTTAGTTATTGTGATTCCTTTTGACGTATTTTAATCTCTAATAAGAGGTACTTTTTTTCATGATAATTATTGCATATTTCAGATTTAAATCATTGAGTGAATAAATATTTCAAATAAAATAAAAAGTATTTCTATTGCTTTTCTAATTTTTAATCCATGTCTATCATCTACTAACTTGAATTTAACAGTATCATCTCGTATTATAATTAAAACATAAATACATAAGTCATCACAGAAAAAATTATTTATATATTCTTAAAATTAAAACATAATTAAAAACTGTTTAAATCTATATAGATTAAAAATATTGTATCATATAATTTAACGTAATGAAAGTGTTAATATTTATATCTTAGAAGCACTTATTACAGCGTCAGAATTTGAAAATATGAATTAAATGTAGAAAATAGCTTTTATATATGTAATTTTTTGTGTTTGATGCAGACGATAATTGCCGAAAATGAATACCATTGTATTGATTATAAAC
The DNA here is from genome assembly GCA_019974015.1 of Nephila pilipes. Lineage (NCBI taxonomy): Eukaryota > Metazoa > Arthropoda > Arachnida > Araneae > Nephilidae > Nephila > Nephila pilipes. The sequence continues at coordinate 24,524 of BMAW01120081.1, forward strand.
GTATTCTTTCGTATATAAGAAATAAAACATTGGTTTTTTAAATATGTTTATTTTGTTCTAAAGTTAAATGAAACGATTCAGAACATAGTAATTGTACAGAATTATTTGAATTTATTCTAATAAAAAAAAATCATTTGATTGCCATTTGGGTATAAAATCTCTGCCCCATATAATTCATATTTAAGTAAAACATCAGCGGTAAAAATCTCATTCCGACTTATTTATATAAAAATATTCTGATGCGAAAGAATTTACGCAAAACGAATAGTCCGAAACGTAAATGCAAATTAATTCAAAAAGTGTTTCATCGATGCTTTTCTTTTGGAACTTTGCATAAACTTTTTTTTACTTTACAGCCGAAGTTCTAACAATCGAATATTCTTTTCTTCCTGAAGAAACGATAAGAAACCAATTTTTTTTTTTTTTTTTGCTTTTAAACTCGTGATAAGTTAATGCACAACGCATTGACAAGACTATTGATTACATTACATCTGAATAAATTCAAGCGTTACTATATAAAATAAAGAATAAAATGTCCTAAAAATGTGTGTGTCTTTTGAGATTTTCTGATATATGTATTTTTTCCTTTCAAATATTCAAATAATTTATTTTTTGGTTTACCTGCAAACGAATGTTAAGAAGAAGAGGTATTTCATATTTAAACAGAATTAAAGGCGTGTATAAATTGTAAAATACTTTTGTGACATGGGTTGTAAATTTATAGAACTGTATTTGGATGATTTTGATTTTATGTTTTCTGAAGTTAGATTGCAAAAAATATTTTGCACCACAAAATAGAAAGTCTTGTTTGAATTTGGTATAATATTAAAAGCAAAATAACATAAAATATATTTGGAAGAATATTCGTTTATTTCATGACGATTACGATACAAAAATCTTATTCCTAATAAATTATTCGTAAGAAATCCTTGTTATTAAAAACCAAACAATAATCATTTACTCGTTTTGAAGGTTCTAAAAGCAAGGAATGAGAAAGATTCACAGTTATTCTTAACGAGTTGTGCAAGTAAATGAACCAAAAAATGGTGCATGGAATTTACAGAATTCTTCTGCAATCACAAGCTCACAGTGATTTCACATCGTAGACAATTGATATTGTAAAAACTAATGTATCAAGTTTTTATGACTTAAAATAATGAGATTAGTTATCGTATAATATATGTATAAGTTTTTAGATTTTTTGAATACTAATTGATCGCCTAACTTATCCGACAAATCATTTTAAAAACTTTTTTATTTATTTAAATTTTGCCGTAATATTTGCAGAATATTTATAATTTTACAGAATAATTTTTTTTGTAATATGGATGATAATTATTTTAAAAAAATGTTATAAATCCAAGAATCCTTCACTATCACAAGACGTCAGTATTAGACCAAGTAAATTGCTTTAAAGGGATATTAAATTAATTAATATCATGGTATTTTGTTGAGAAATGGTTAAATACCAAGAATTACCTTAATTTGATAGTTAAATAATTTGCCAAATACTTAGATTATGTAATCAAAAGTAATACGTAGTAATTCTTTCAAAAGGCTAGAAATAAGATTAATCCCTAACTGAGCAAAGTGTTTTCAAAAGTATAATTTACGAATTTGCCTCTTGTAAATTTGAGTATGTGTTTTGCTTATAAAACCGAAATAATTGCAATTTCTTTTTCTCAAATGGAAAATAAAATTTCTTAACATAAAATGTATTTTTAAAATATATATATATTACTTTATTTCTGTATTTAAAAAAAATATATTAATTGCGATACGAAACCCTTTTTCCTTGTTAAATAATTCCTCTTGAACGATACGAAAATCCTTATTCAATTTGAGCAATTTATTTAGAATGAAACACACATAGTGATTCAGGGCTGCAATACTCAAAGCAGAATTTTTTTTAAATCAAACGATTACTTTTAGGGAATTTTAATACTTTCGTTAGAATGACACAAATAGTTTTTTTTTTTTTTTAATCTTGAAAAAATAAAGCAGAATTATTTCCTAAATTCTTGGTATTAAACTTTTCACCAAATAATCCCAACGTTTGAATTCCATCCGTTTTCATATTTCTAAATATACTTTTCTAACTGTAGCAGCAATCTGATTGATGATTTCGAATCACAGTCATATTGACGGATATTAAACTTGATAATGACGTACATGCGCCAAGAAAATGGTGTAATATAATTTATCTCTGAAATCATTCCATGGTCATTCATAACCATATATCTATTTGCAAAAAGAGCAAGCAAAATAAACTAATAAGTGACATGATAATGGAGTAACATGATCTGTTTCACATATGGTCCATGCAACTGGAGCATGGTTTATAGCCATATACCCCTATAATCAGAGCAGTTTAAAATCAAGCAAAATAAACTAACAAGGAGTTGATAATGGAGTGATATATCTCAGAAATCGTACATTGCAGAATTCTCGCACGATTCATAATCATACATTTCAATATGCATTGCGATATAAAAACATACAAAATAAATCAAAAAATGTTTATTTTTTCTCAAAATTTTTGATAAAATATACTTTTTAACCACCCAAGGAGCTATTGTTTTAGTTAATCCGAAAGTATCGTACCTGAACACTTTTCAATAATTTATCTTGTTTTTGCGTATATTTTTGATGTCTGCTTTCACCAGTAATAAACTTAATTTTAAAAAATACGTCATAATAAATTTCTCCTGGATTTTTATTAAGTTGATATAAAATATATGTAATATATCTCTGATACCTGCTTTCACCACTAATGAACTCAATTTTCAAAAATATGTCCTAATAAATTTTCCCCAGTGTTTTACTGAATTGAAGTGAAACAAATATAAAAATTAAGCACTTTATCTACTTATCGATTTATGGATTACCTTAAATCATATGTAAACTGGAATAAAAAGAAATGATTGAAAATAAATAACATTATTCAGAATCTTAAAACACCTATGAGGGAGCCATTTTTTTAGCTTTTTTCAATTTCTTATCGTTTGCGTCAATTTTAATTACATGTAGCTGATATAATATTCAATTTAATAATTTATCGTTTGCTTTAATTTTAATTATATTTAGCTTAAATATATTAGCTTAAATATATATTAACAAGTTATCATTTGCTTTATTTTTGATTACATTGAGATTAATTACATTTATTTTAATAACTTATTGGTTGGTTAATGAAGCGTAAAATCTAAAATTTGTTATTTTTGTTGAAATTTGTTGTGTTTGTGCTCATACGAACAGTTATGTATAGGAAAAAACACTATGATAAATATATTTAATTTATTATGTATTTCTCCCCATATTTATATCTTGACCAAAATATATTTAAATTACATATATTCCATAAATTATTCTTATTAAAAATATTAAAAAGGTCAAAATTTAATTGGAATACAGATGATAATCGATTTCAAATTTTGTATTGAGTAAAAAGAATAAAAAACTAACTGAATTTTGAATTTTTTCGTTTCTATTTTGAGTGTTGTAAGTCTTTCTGTTTACGTTTAAATGGAACATAAAGTACATAAAACCTTTTTCGTTTCCCAGTCAAACAAATCAAAAACATTTTTCAACGACAAAATTCCCCTTTAGGATAAATAAAATCTGACACGTATACTCGGTACAAAACTAAAGCTTTTCCGGGGAGACGATATTGAAGCGTAATAAGTATTTCTTAAGCAATTACGTGTTAACAGACATATTTTGCAGCATTTTGAAATGTCACTTTAAGAGAAAAAAAAATTATTTTAACTTCTTCAAAACTTCTTCAAGCCTTTTAAATTGAAAAATGTCAATATATAAAAAACATTCAAACGCCCAGTTATTCGTATTTTCAATTGAGAGTATTTTGATTTTAAATTAGTTTATACTTTTCCAAGACATCTCCGAGAAAACAAATAAAAAAAATCTTAAAATATTTTATTTTTAAAGCTAAGATTAATAATTTATTTCGTTTCAGGTCAATTGTCCTGACGAATCGTATCTTATATTTTTAACCACCCAAGAGGCTACTGTTTTAATCAACGACAAAATCAAATGTGCATCCCGTTGTCATATTACCGTTTGTTTTAATTCTAAAAAACTTTTTGAATAATTTGGTAATTATTTTTTTTTTAAAAAAAAGTTAGTATAGTTTTGGAAGCTAAATCTATAATTTTTAAAAGTTTGAAGGGAATTATTTTCTCTCTTTTTGATTTGGTTGGTTCTATAAATCTATGCATAAAAAATTGTGAAATTACTAGGAAGAAATTTATAAATCTCTTGCTTGTATCATATAAAGTATTGTATTGCTGAAATTATGTATCTCATTATATAAAATCTGATGATGCAATTTTGATTATGTTTCATTTATAATGAAAGTAGAAATATGTGTTTCCGAAGCAAAAAAAAATGAGAAAGCTGTTATGAAAATTTTGATTAAGTTTCAAACATAATGAAAGAATAAATGTATTTTCGTGTGTTGTACCGTAATTATTCGTTTTGTTTTTCACTAAATTAGCAATCCTAGTTTTATAAAAAGTTTTCCCTTAGTTTAGATGAAACTTCCAGTCCACTTCTTCCTGTGTTTTCTTATCTTCAGTGCCTTTAGGAATGTTCATTCTTTATATGTATATTAAAAGGTTTCACATGTACTTCATCATCAAGAAAAAAGGTTTTGTTTGTGAAAGTGCTTCAGAGATATGACAAGAAAAGAAATGAAACAACAGAGAAACTCTCAACAACATTTTGTATTAAGATTAAATTGGCACTAACCAAATTACATTTAAAACATCTGAAGATGAATAGATATTAGAAGGATAAAAATACGAAATTTTACCAACCAAATTGCTTTTAAAATATATGAAGGTGAACATATACTGGAGGATAAAATCTTATCAAGCAAGTTACTCTTAAAATATATGAAGATGAACAGATGCGAAAGAAAAATTTACCTAAACCTTTACTAAATTACATTAAAAATTTCTAAAGGTGAAATGAAACAGAATGACAAATTTTTTTGAACGTCATTTCTGTATCAAATATATAAGATATTTAAAAATTTAAACTTTATAAATAAAGAATTTGAGGTTTGAGTTAATTTTCAGAAATTAATGGTAGAAAATTTTCACAGTTTTATTCATGGATTTTTCAGCAGAATTATTTAATTAAATTATAGCTTGAAAAGCTAAAATTATTCAAATCTGCCTCCAAATGAAAAAAAAAATAGTAAAATAAAAAATAATAAAGCATCATAATTATGTAACGCAGACAAAGAATGTATTATAAATTAAACTTCTATGGATATATTACCAAGGAGAAAAATGCTTTGAAACGAATTAAATAACTGGCAATTTTTTCACTTTTATTACTTAAGTTTTATCTCATTTTATTACCATTTCATTAGACAATTAATATTTTGGATATTTTCTGAGAATAAATGATTTTTATCTCAGAAATTTTACATCGGACTTTAACTGAAAGAAATTTAACTATTGCTACTATTTACATAATTTAAACTTTCTCATGATTACAACTAAGAAGATTTTCTCAAAATTATGAATAAGAATAATATATAAATAGAAATAAGAATCGTATTTGCTGTAAGAACTAATTTTTAATATTTTCAACTTATTACATCCGTCAAATTAGACAGTTTAGTAATAAAGTTTCAAAATGATGTACATGTTTGTGATAGGATTAAAGAATTGACTAAGTAGTCTTTCAGACTTTATTATTCATCTTACGTTTTGTTCATATAAAAATATTTCAATTCAGTCATCTGTAGGTACTATTATTTTACCTTTCCTAGGTTTGAGTTATGTATATTAATTTCTATAATAAATGTACAATCACTGCCGCGTAGAAAGTATAATGGCTAACATTTATTCGACATGTACTGGTAATTTAATATTTCAGATACACCTAAGATGATCAATTAATGATCTTACTTCAGATACATTTCAGATACATTTGAAAGTAAAAATGTAAAGTATTTCATACAACCTATAGCATTTACATGAATGTAAAAATGCAAAGTATTCTAAATAACACTGAATGTAAAAATGCTAAGTATTTTAAATAACACTAAACGTAAAAATGTTAAGATTTCATACAACCTGTAGAATTTACTTGAATGTAAAATTGCAAAGTATTTTAAATAACACTGAATTCAAAAATGCTAAGTATTTCATACAACCTGTAGAATTTACTTGAATGTAAAAATGCAAAGTATTTGAAATAACACTGAATGTAAAATTTCTAAGTATTTCAGAGATACTGAAGAATTCACTTGATTGTAAAAATTCAATGTATTTTAGATACGCTGAAAAATTTACTTGAATGTAAAAATACAATAAGTGAAGGAAAATACTATAAATTATTCATTGATTGATGTAGTAAGTGATGGCTGAAAAAAAATTAAAAAATTCAGAAAAAAAATATTAATTTAACTGTTTTATTGCACATTTTTTAAAAAGATTATGCTAAAAACATAATGACTTCAGAGCTAACTTTTTCAAAGCGTCTAATATTGTTATTTTATAAATTTCCCAGCAAGTAAAAAATAAATTATAATAGGTCTCTTATTATATAATTTACATTTTATAAGTGTACAACTAATAACACAATGTATATAATATATTTATTCGTTGTTTTGAAAAATATGTAACGAAAATATTTAAAAAAAATGTATTAGTTACATTTTAAATTTTTTAAATGCCATCTTAAACAATTATGTATCATTAATATTCCACTATGTTTTAATGAACAAATAGGTAATAAATTCAGATAATACAGGATTTTGAACTTGTTCAAAGCATACAAATATTACTATAGAGTAAAATTAAAGTATTCTTTTAGACGGTATACTTTTTTCATATTTTGACGGATATTTTTTTCATATTTGGATGAAAGGAAGAATATCGTCTGCTATTTTTCCGTTCTGACTTTCAAACCCAAGTTCCTCGGGAAATTTTTATCTGCAGATATGTAATATGCGATTTTTTATTTTTTTATTTTTATTTGAAATACATAACATTATTTACTTGGAATTATTTTTTCGATGATTTATTAAAAGAATCTCGTAATATATTAGTTAGATAAAATATTTTAAGTAATCAATAAATAGGCAAATCCTAAGCAATATGCATGTAATAAGTTACAACATAAAATAAAAAAATAAAGAATACGGTAAATAAGTAAGTATCAAAATTGGATTTCAAAATAATAAGTAGATATCCTGAATAATTAGAAATTGGGGCTTTACTGAATAATAATTAGATATATTGTTTTTAAATTCAGTTTTGAGATTCAATTTTAATTTATCTTACAGTTAAAAATAGAATTGTTCAACTATTTTGTGAATATTCAATGAATATAGTGAATTACATAAAAGGTATTAAATATTTTAACTAAATAATAGCATTAGATTTATATTTTGTTAACATTTGTAATGCTTTAGAATAGGATGCTTTTTTGCATCAAATCAAGCTTTTTATAGTATCTACTTTCGAAAAACAAACTTTAAATCTGACTCCTCCTTTTTTTTACATTCAGTTTCTTACCAACCTTAAAAAGATTCTGTGTTACAATGGCTCTTCCTTTCAGACATTGTCTTCGAACATCAAGATTTATATCCGTTAAAAGTTTCTTCCATCGTGTTGTCCTTTGAAACATAGAGTTAAATCTCCAAGGGATGAAACCATAGTATTACTTCTTCAAAGCCAACACTACTGCTTCTAAAATCTATTCTAAAAAATTGAATAAAAGAAAAAGTTGTTCGAAAAACTCATGAAATCCCTACTCTATTTCTATTGATCTACAGATGGCTCATTTTTCAATTTTAAAAATGTAGAGATTTTTTTTTAATATCATAGTCCCGAGTAAAAATTTCTTATCAGTAAATAGCCAAAAGTATTTAACAGGAATATCATTAAATATTATTACTGGAACATTTTTATAATTTAATAGTACCTTTATTTTTAAAAAAAAATACTTTGACATTTCAGGTCACAAAATTTAACTGATTTGTGATATAAGTATTATTTGCGAATCTATTTTCGTTAATTAGAGTTTTATAAAACCCCTAGAATTAGAACCCCTTAAATTTGAGGTATAAGTTCAAAATACAATTTATGATCACATAACAGTTGCATTTTTATTTCTAAAAGTAACAGTTTTGTTAAAGTAAATGCAAGAATTTGGAATTGGAAGTTTTGTAACAAAAACTTCATAAAGTGAATGTTAAATAACATGCAAGATGAAGAAAATGATACTTGCAAATATAGGAGCGCTTATTTAGTTTCTTAAAATTCAAGTTGATAAATATTTTTCTGTTTAAAATTCATATTCCATACAACAGTATCGAAGATAAATTCAAAACATACTCCCTTGATTGTTTATTTCTCATATTTAATGCTGTAACACATTCACAAATAATTGAAATTTTCTATTCCACACTCATAATTGATACAGAAATATCTTCAAAAATGAGTATGCGAAGTTTCCATTTCGAGTACGTACTTGTTTCTTAAAATAAGTATGAGAAGTTTCCATTT
>BMAW01120081.1:33085-58347 GCA_019974015.1 Nephila pilipes
TCGAGTACGTACTTGTTTCTTAAAATAAGTATGAGAAGTTTCCATTTTGAGTACGTACCTGTTACTAAAAATAAGTACGTGCGAGTCTTAAATTTGAATACGTTGGCATTGGAGCCATTTTGAATATGAGAAGTATTTGAAAGTGAGTACTTTGTACTCGAATTTGAATACCCGTTTTTCGCAGTGTGTAACTATTAATTGATTTTTTTTAAGAAAACCTCAGTCGTTGTAAACAGCTTTCGAAGCTGATCAAAAAGAAGGGCGACCAATACAAGCATTAAAAAGCTGTTGTAGCATTAAATTCGTTACTGAAGAGTAATAAGGGACATCACTTCGATAAATATGGTAATTGAAAGTAATTTCTGTTTTTTGTCTTTCAATGATTATTATCTTTTAAGGTTCCCATCTACCCGCCATTTTGATTTCGTGAACGTAATGTTATTCCTATGGAATTTCGACTTCAATTCTCCCATCTTTATTATTTGATCAATTTGAATGCAATAAAGCGCATCTGAAAGAGCAAATAATAATGAATGTTTCTGTGGAATTACTTTTCTCCTCCGATTTTTAAAAATATTTTTATTCTTATTTTAATGATTCGTTTTTGAGTTTTCCAGTCTTTAAAAAATATTTTTAAATATTTTTCGAAATTGGAAGAATAAAGTAATTCCGCAGAAGCATTCATTATTTTTTGCTCTTTCAGGTGCACTTTATGGCATTCAAATAGATCAAATAATAAAAATGGGAGAATTCAAGTCGAAATTCCATAGGATTAACATTAAGCTGATGAAATCAAAATGGCGGGTAGACGGGAGCCTTAAGTATTACTTTAATCGCAAAACAACTAATCAATTGAATAATTAAGTGAAGATAATAACAATCACACACATTTCATTTGAAAGAAACCATAATTAATGTTATAAAATTATCATCAAGATTAAAATAAATACCTGTCTATAAGACATTATTACGGAATTCACTAAATTTTGAAATTTAATATAATTTAACCCGACTTAATTCTTCCAGAATACATAAAAATGCCAACACAACTCTGATGAATTACTTGCATTTTAGTTAAAATAAACAGCTATAAAAACCAAATTGGATTCATAACTTTTTTTGCATGAATTTGTGCATGAAACGGGAAGAAAACGATAAATATTTTTTTATATAATTTTAAGAATTATGTATCACTTTATTTCTAAAACCAGTATTCGAAAATTCTCAATTTAAGGTTTTTTTTAGCTCTTCACTTATCTTTCATCTGCGTCTTTTCACACAATTTCTCCATTTATCATGTAAATAATTAAAATATACGAGAGCTTCAAATAAGAAATTTCTTAATAGCTGCGTAATCTAATTCCTGGATATTAAGAAACTTTCGTAACAAGCAATTATGGTATTCTATAATTTATTTAGCTTTTCTAATTGCCAACAATGCAATTATGCATAATTACAGCATTATTCAAGCTGTTATGAATGACATTTAAATGTCACTTATTCGCCAAAGAGCTGATTAAATAATTGGATTGAATTCCTTAAGTGAGACCATTACACTGTCAATGCATTTACTATAAATTTGACATTTAGAATAAATTATGATAATAATATTGAGAATTAATGTTTTGATTTTAAAAATTATAAATGTTTTTAAATTTATTTTAATTTTACTACTATTAATTACATATAATAAATATAAATTAATCCACATGTTGTCTGATTTACATTTATTTTTAATGTAAAATAAAACTTTATAAAATAATTTTTAATCATCAAAATCCTTTTGTGGGTAGATACTTTATCACGGTTTATCAAATTGAATCAATAATTTATTTTTTTTAGGTAAAATTTATTTCGTTTTCAAAAGGATATTGATATTTGGAATATATTTCGTTATAGATTTCTGAAAGAACACATTTTAAAAATAATTCTTATTACAAAATTATTGCTTAAATATTGGTCTATTATAAAAATATTTGAAATATTCACTTAATAATATTTTGCTTTTAACCTTAAGAACTAATTTTAAATTAATCGAATTATTGATTTCTTTTGCCTTCTTAGTTATGTGCATAGTTTTCCATCTCATGTATTTATATTTGATATATTTTGTAAGAGGTCTTTCTTTATTTAATAGTAGTATCCGTTGGATTTGTTTTTGTAAGGCTGGTGATAAGTGAGAAATTTCAAAGAACACAATAAACATAAGAAAAACATTTGCTTGAATTAGATATGCAATGAACGCATTGCTATCTTTGCTTTTAAATATTCTGAATATTTCTAAATTTGTTTTTCTTTCACAACTATTTGAAATCTTAAATATAAATAAATCTACATATAACATGATTTATATTTAAAATTTAAAATGAAATTTCACAAATTAATACAGAATGATCAAAAAATCATATTATAATCGAATAAATATTTAATTATGTAAAATTCTTGGTTTGTTATAGAAATGTGGTACTACAAGAAACAAGAGAGCTATTGGCGACGAACCACGTAATAATGAACCTCGATCAAATAACTAGAACCTAACTTCTTCACCTAACTTCCACATCACACCTACGGGAGGACTTTGAGCCTCGACAGATTTAACGTGCATCAGCCCCGACTATTCGGCAAGACTTTACAGTCATCAAGGTTCGAACCCACGACTCTACGAAAACGGCCTACCGCTATTCCGTGACCATGAACCCTAGGCTACCAGAGGCACACACAAAATGGAATTACATTGTTTAGCTTGAAGCTATAATATTGGTTACATAATAAATTTCTATCTAGTCGCAGTAAATTACTTCCTTTATTTTAGTAAATTTGCAATCGTGGTAGCCGAGTGGTCATGGTCACGAGGTCATGGTCGCAGTTTCCGGCTAGTTGTAGACTAGATCAGTCGTGTTGCGGCATTGGTGCATGTTGGTATAGATTAGAAAGACCTGACGTTGGGATAATGTGGAAGATAAGAGTATGGAGTGCCAGCTCGAGTCTCTTCTTAGCTGCTTGACAGAGGCTCAGAATGAATCGGTCAGTCGCCAACTGTCATCTTGTTGCTTCTAAATTCGAGGTAAATAAAGCAAAGCATCAATAACATGGTTGGTTGGTGTCGTATCCAACTGGAAGTCGTTATATGGATCCATGTGCATGTATTACAGTCCCCGCAAGCTCCACAATCCTATCAGAGTACAGCTTTCCTTCGAAAGGGAATTCTCCCAACCTCTGCAGAGAGACAAGAACTGAAGGGCATGTGAAGACATGTTAAGGAGAAAGTTCCTCCTCATATTGAAGGTGAAGTTGGAGCACCTAACCCGAATTCGGTCTTTATCTCCCATCCGAGTTGAACCTGATTTTATACTATTTCCAATACCCTTTTAAAGATGGATGCTTGCACAGTTAAAAATAAGATGTAAATTTAAATGAGAATACTTTGAGTTGATAAATTAAATGGAGATTAAAGTTTAATGAAAATTAAAATAAAATTTATATTAAAAATAAGATAAGATATATATAAAAAGTTCAGAATTTATCTCTGGTGAGCGAGCAATGAGCTGGAGATGGCTGGAGCTATGGTGATGGCGCTTGTCCAATCAGGGAGCAGCTACTCAAGTCCTTATATTTTTACTGTCATGATCAGGGGAAACGTTCCTCTTACCTCGGTGAGGCAGAGGGAGCTTTCCTATTGGTAGAGAATTTAGTTAGTTTAAGGAGTATAAGAATTTTATTCTAGGCTTGTTGAAGTTCAATAATTTCTAGTGTAATTGTTTATTTGTTGAATTGAGGTTTTTGGGTGTTTTATTAAAGTGTTATTAAATTTTTCAGTGATTAAGTTATTATAACTTTAGAGTTTAGGGAAATTTAGTGAGTCACGGATGTCTTCGTTTCGCACGAACCATCTGGTTCGGGACAATTTCCCCATTCTTGTAAGTTCTGGTGCGATAATTTTCATGCCACCGAAGTGCCCAATTCTAAATCTAGTAATAATTTTTGTGATTTATCTGCTTGCATTAAACAAAATGTTGTCATACAAAATAATATTTTGAAATAATTATATGAAATACAGAATAGTAATTTGTTTTTTATGTAAAAATATATTTTAAACTAATTATATAAAATACTGAATTGTTATTTATCGCGTGTATCTTAAGAAACTTCTATTTTGTACACTTCAGAGGAATAATTTTCAGAAAACACCTCCTGCATTATAAATTCTTATTTTAATTACAAGAGTGTTTGACATAAACATATGTGACCTTTTATAAATATTCAATAAAGCAAGCTTTACTTTTCATAATGATTTTTTAAAAAAATAATTTTAAACTAATTAATTTCTTCTAAGAACTAAGCGATCGATTATTCAAAATAGAAAAAATACGGATACACGAATTTTATTGTTTATTCATTTCGTATAATTTTATCGAAACTTTTTTTTTAATATTCGTATTTTCGAAATTAATCATCAGATTCCATACTTTCCACCCATGATTTAAAACAAAGTACAAAAAAAAGTCCAATATGAAATTTTCTTCACAAAAGAGGCCGTCTTCAAAAGACTTTATTTGGAGATTAGAAATTTTTCAATAACTGTCTAAGAATTGAAGGAGTTTATTAAATATTTCTTTGAATTTTTTTGTTTATGGGTACCTCCGATAAGAAAAAGAAGTATAAATTAAATTCTTTATCATTGGAAGTTTGTTACAATGCATGGATAATTCCATCTTTGAAAAAAGTAGAAATTCGTCTTGCTTTCAAATTTTTACTTCGCCGTTTTATTGATATTCATGATTAGGAAAAAATATACAATTATTGCTTTAATTCAAGACAAGTAATAAAACTTTTTCTAATTAAATAGAGTAAAGTTAATGTAGTAAATATTTCTTTGTGTTTAATAATGAAGATTACTGAGAAGTTTGGTTTTTATTTTTGTTATGTTTTTTTTTAAAATTCCAGTACCACTTTTCGCCAAATCTACTTCATGCATACTGCTGATATTTTCTACTTTGGAAAATGAGGTTATTTATAATATAGTGAATATAATTTTTTTAATAAGTTCTTATAAATTTTATGTATTTCAGATTATTTGCATAAAAACTAAGAGAAATTTGAATGGTAAAATTTAAAATCTTTTTAACATTAAATTTTAAAAATTACTTTTTTGTACTTATTTGTTTTAATTATTGACTACTTATTTATTGAAATCTCAAAGGGGGATTTGATGCATAATATACCTAAATACTTATAAATATAAATACAGCTATTTATTATTCATTGTTTACACGTTATTCTTTATGTATTTATAAATGTTATTTTTTTCCATAAACAGTTGCAAAAGTATACGAACATAGCAAATGTATAATATATATATAATGTTTAGAATTTAAGAAAATGAAGGTAATTTAAACTTGTCGTAACACAAGTACGTTTAATTTTATTTATTTATTTGGTACTTTTCTATTTCGCAAATCACACCAAGCAAACTTTATTGGCGACAACACATAGTAAACACATATTCAGTTTGGCGAATTTATCGCTTTATCGTTTGTCTGTTACCGTAACTATATATTTATTAGTTGATTACTCATATTCCTTTTTATCTATTAATCTCTCCGATACACATGTTAGAAGAATATTTTATGCACATATATTAAAGTGCTACCAATAACGATTAAATAATTAATAATATATGAATCATGCAAGTTAAATATTGACTCGGAGCTTTTTTACCAAGAATTTTTTTTACAGTTTATTTTAATAAACTATGCAACTTTATATAAATTTACATCAATTTAAGCAGCCGCAGTATCCTTGTGGTCAATGTCGTGGTCGTAGACTCACGGCTGGCGCTGTTGTCGAGTCAAGTGCTCGAGATCTGATGACTCTAAAGACTCACCGTGTAGCAAAACTGGCTCCTGTTAAATATGGTAGAAGTCTTAAGTCCTCTCAAATTAAGAATTATGAGAAAAAAAATTAAATTATTACTTTTCAAAATGATTGATTCAATTCCATTAAATACGCACCATAGCTGTAAATAATTATTTATTAGTATCATGATAACTTGCCGTCATAAGAGTTATAATATATATATATATATATATATATATATATATATACTGAAAATTTATGAAAAATAATTTATGCAATATTTAAAAAGGCAAAAATCAAAAAAGAAATTAAAAAATGAATTAAAAAATAAATGAATTCAAAGTCAAAAAGCAATTTTGGGCTGAGGACCCAAAAAGGGGGTTTAAACTAGTTTCAGGGTGCCCACCTTCCTCCTTTGCTACTTGGTAAGCTGAATTGGGAAATCCAAAGTACAAAAAAGCACAATGAGGAAAAATGCAATAGTTCAGTGATAAAAATTCCAAAAATTAGAACTAAATCTATAATTTTAAAATTATCAACGAATCAAAATATAAAAATTACTTAAAAAAATTAAGCAAATGAAGATTCAAATATATGAGTGGAAAGTTAGGATAATCTTCAAACAAACAAAACACTTCAAGTTGGGTATCAGATACTCGAAATGCAAAAAAACAACACGTTATCACTATATAAATTCAAAAAAGATTCAAGCTGTTGTTTGGTCAATAGTTGGTTGGTAATATTATATATATATATAATGTAAGGTATCCTGGAATTTTTTTTTCCTATACGAAGAAATCTTGTTAAATTTATTTACACTTGTATTTTTATTGCTTTAGCATGATAAAAAAAAAATATCATTGCAAATCCTTATTGGTTTCATAAATAATAGGCAAAATATTTGAGAGAGGACGCTTCAGTTATTGAGGTGCTTTGTCTGATGTGGTTGTGGGTCTCTCATTTATTATTTCATTTAAAAAAATCTTTGTAATTGCCTGGTAAATACTGGTACAGCTTCCTGAAATCTTGTATTTGTGTTGTGCGAGGCCAAGAAAGGTAGGATTCGTTACAGAAAAGGAAGAGTTTAATTATTTATCGTTATTTAGTGTGTTTGCGAGTAGTGTACTTAATTTCATGCAATAATACATAGCTTTTTCTATATAAATGCTCTATATTTAGTGAGTTTTCTAATAATCCGGTAGTATCTGGACCGATATTTTTCGGATTACTCAGAAAGTACTGTAATTTGGCAGCTAATTTATCAATATTATTTTCTTCCATCTTCAATAATTTCAATACATATAATTTCAAATTATATTCGGAGGATTGATTGGTTTTATTAACATCGCACTAAAAGAATAACTAGAGCTATTGGTGGAGGACGAATCAACGCTAGGGTTATTGGAGTAATTTTGAACCCCTGTCAAGTAACGTGGACGACACTTGAGGGGACACACAATTTCCTTATTTCCACACCACGGCCCAGGAGGACTTTGAGTCATGGTAGATTTAACGTGCATCAGCCCCGGTATCACTGCGGGTCTTCAGTGGGATCAAAACTCGAACCTACGGCTTGATGAAAACCGCCGGACGCGAGACCACGACCATGACTACTGGACTACAGTATATGTGTTGAAGTTATATCTATTTCTTTCTTATTTAAAAATTTGACCTCAAAGAACTTATGTGAAAAGAGGATTCCCGCTTTATTCATTTTTGGGCTATATGAAACAGCCATATCGGATTGCAAACTGAATAACTTCCATGAATAATCATTAAAATATTTTCTTTCGTGTAACATTTATTAAGAATTATTGGCAATACAGATCATTGAAAAATATTAAATTTAATTTTATATGTATTTTCATGCAAACATTGAAGTGTCAAATGTCATGAGATACATTCTAATTCTATGTGGGACCTCTCTTTGCTCAGCGAAGTATAGATACTCGACATAACATTGATTCCACATGTCGCCAGAAGCCCTTAAAAATTATTTAGCCATGCAGCTTCGGCAGGCATCCATAATTACGAAAGTATTATAAGTACTGTGTTTTGTGCATTAACTTACTTTTGGATCATGTCCCAAATATGTCCGATGGTGATTAAAGTGGCCGATTCATTCATTGTTATGGTCCGAAATACGGTTCAAGCCAACTGCTTATCATTTTGAACCTGTAACATGGCACATTGTAATCCAGTCATTTTTTTTTCGGTACTAGAAGTTTGTGAATGGCTACAAATGATCTCCGAGTAGCTGCACATAGCTATTCCCATTCAATGATTCGTTCAATTTGACAAGAGGATTCAGTCCATGCCATATAAAAAACAGTCAATACTATTATAGAACGACAGCCAGCTGTCAAAACGCCTTGTGCACAACTTTGGTCCATGACCTCATGGGATCTTTACCGTACTGTAACCAAGCCATCAGCTATTACCAATTGGAATCGTGACTCATATCACCAGGCAATTGGTTTGTCATCAACTTGAAGCCATCCAGTATTTTCACAAACCCAACAGAAGCTGTAAATCAAATGGCGTTTGTTGCTGTTATTTAACGTCACCATTATAAAACGACAACCAACTGGAAAAACGCTTTGTGCACATCTTCGGCCCATGACCTCATGGGATCTTTACCGCACTGTAACCAAGCCATCAGCTATTACCAACTGGAATCGTGACTCATATCACCAGGCAATTGGTTTGTCATCATCTAGAAGCCATCCAGTATTTTCACAAACCCAACAGAAGCTGTAAATCCAATGGCGTTTGTTGCTGTTATTTAACGCATTATTTCTTTAATATGTTAATAATGTCTACTCTAGGTAGACGTTGGTGATCTCATCTTCAAATTGGCACAATTGGTCACCGTGTTGTTCATGATTAAAGGTAATGTGTGAAATTATAAATTTTTACCGCACTCTTGACACTTTGAATAGAGTAATGCTGAATTCCTTAACATTTTCCGAAATGAAATGTGCCATGGATCCAGCTCCCACTAGCATTCCGTTTCTGTTAGTTTCTATCGTGATGCCATAATCACGCAGAAAACTTCACACACGATTCACTTAAATATAACTGAATCCTCAGACTTTGGTCTGTCCATTTATACACTTCATACTTAATGCAACTGCCATCTGGATATTTGAATATTGCTATCCTTTATCTATTTGTACTTAAAGATGTGTATTCCCATGTCAGTCAGGTAAAAGTCTTTTTGTGATTTTGTTAAAAAAAATAATTCTTTTGAAATTCTGAGAAACTTATAAACTAAATAAATTTATCTATTTGAGGCAAACTTACTAATATGTCATAATTAAATCCCGGGGAATTTATCATGAAATTATTTATAGAAATGAATTAATTAGACCCATTCTGGATAAAAAGGTTATTGCTTCTCGCAAAAGGGTATATTCACCGTATTATTTTTTCTCAAATGAAAATGATAATTATTTTATACTAAATAAACTACGAAATATTTCAGCACGTTTTTACCTTCTACTTTCAATCATTTCCTCAATTGTTATTGATATTAATCTACAGAAACTCTCCCTGAATGATATTTTATTAATACATAGATTACTTTAAAAATATTTCAAATTACTTTTTCAGCTTTCGTTATTATTTCATATTCCTATTTGAAATCTATTTAATTCATTGTCTTATACTCGTATTTTTGACAGTAACATTTCTCACTTTTGAGAGAATCATCAGTCTTTTCCCTGCTTATAGAAAATAACTAAAACATTCTAAATTAATTGGTGCCTCTGACTTTAAGTAACTTCGTCGTAAAATACAAAAATTCATCAAGTAATTTTTTTAATTGAAACGTCTTTCCGTATTAGGCCACTCAGCGTCACCTATGAGACAGTAATTTATAACTTTATCTTCCTTTATATGCGAGTAAGCTAAGTTTTTATCCGAAACTTTAAAGGGGAAGAAAATCGCTGAAGAATTTGCAAATGTATCGTATCTCTCCGGACAGGCAGTTACTCATGTCTTGGTGAATCTTCACATGGGATATTAACTAACACCTTTTCCAGGTGCTCAGATTCCGATGAGATTTTCATTTCCAACAAGATGAAGCAAAGTAAGGATCTTTGCTTGACTTTACAAAACTTATTTAAAGTATTTCCATTAAGAAAATAAATGAGATAATCTTTTAAAATGAATTTTGTGGCATGTATTTTAAATTGTGTTAATATAATGTAACAGTATTAGTAAAGCGTTTTGTTAAAATGAAATATCTAATTAGTACATTTATTTACTAAATAGCAATTTTTTAAATCTGTTATTCAAATTCATCATTTGTTCGTTTTGTACATATTTTATTTTTATAACTTTCTTCATTGTTCTTACTTAATTTTCATAAAAAGTACAGAAATTATTCACATTCACTGACTTATTGTATTACTCTTTTATTAAACTACATTAACATGGTACTCCATTGAAAAGTTAATTTTTTAAATATGTCTGAAATCTAACACTCCTCCTTTCCAAACGGAATAAATAATAATTTATACAATTTGTTTAGATAATTCTGTGCTGCGGTTAGTTTCTAAAAATAACTGAAAACTTAATTTTTAATTGCATCTTTTCATTCAACTTTTAGAACAACTAATTGAAATAAATGATAACCTGAAAAAAATTTACTTTTATTACTATTCTAGGAATTAGCGAATAAGATAACAATGTAATTTTTTTTTTCAGTTTCAACAAAGATAGCCAGCGTCTTAAACAAATAACCAAATAACATGATGTATCTCATGAATTATTTTAGAAGAGATTTAGCATTCTATTTTAAGGCTTTTAGTCAAATTGAAAAAAAATCAATCTGTTTCCTAATTTTTTTTAATTCCTCGGATAATTTTTGTTAAAAAGAAAGCCTTTATAAATAAGCAATCACGTCACTTTATATAAATCTAGTCATTGTCAAATACCATTTTAACTTTTATATTCTTATACAAAAGGCAGTAATAATTTCGTATAGTGAGATCATGTTGAATTAGGCATTATTTCATAATTGAACATAAAAGCTGTAATAATGTATTTTATATCTCATTATTTGTTCAAATGTATTAAAAGTTAATTCTTCTGCTTTTCTTGGTATAATAACGAATATGTTTCTTGGCTTCATAAGAGCATATAGATGATAAAAATATTTTAAACCAAAATTATATAACTTACGATCACAAACCTTATTTTTACAACATAAAAAAATTATCTTCAATGGCTAGTTAAATTTAGAATATACCACTTACTTTCCTTCGTAGTAGAGTAAAGCAACATTATTATATATTCATTTAAGTTGAAATGTATAAGAACAATAAAATATGCACATAAAAAGATTTATTAGGCCACAAAGCGAAAATGAAGAAACGATATTACTTTAATTACCATCAATTTTACGATGAAGTAAACGATTTCTATGACACAAAATTAAATATACACATAGTATAATTATTTAAAATAGTTTTCAAAAAACTTAAATTAAAATTTCATTGCATATATTTTTGCATTTAGGACTCTTTCTAAATGGTCGGTATTAGTTTTAAAAAGTTTATGTATCACTGGGTATCTATCCATTTTTCTTGAAATACTGTTCCTGAGTTTCTTTGCCCTTATTTTTGAACAGAAATTTCTGAGACCACATGTTTTCTATCACAGTCTAATAGAGAAATTGCTGTGGTATTTGCAATTGTATTTTACAATTGTACAACAACCGTAACGTAACAATTCTAATTAAAAGTTTTGGTTCGTTATCTCTTTAAAATATACAATGTAACCTTTAACCTAATTACTGAAGAATAATTTAAAGCATTAAGTTTTAAATTATTCTTCAGTATTTTCAAGTATTTTATTTTATTTATGGCTTCGTCAATAAAAACTGATCTTGCTATGCCTTTTGTAGAGATACAATCCCATACTGGAGCCAAAACACCTTTGGGTTTAATGTTTGGGGAAGTATAGTTCAGAGTTTGGATGTCACTATACATACCATCGACCATCACTTCCAAAAAGATTGAATTAACTTTCATCACTTAATATTAAGTTATTCTTTAAATATCGAAGATTCAAAATTTAATTCTTAGCAAAACCGACACATTTTTTTACTATTTTCTTTGGACACATTTTTTTACTATTTACTTATAGCTAACGACAATTATAATTTCCTTCTTAGAGCATTCTTCGAATTCTTTCTACAGAAACATATCTAACTATAGCTGTAAAAGGAGAAGAAAGAAATTTTAAAATGTTCACCTTAAGAGTTTTTGTTACATATAAAAAGATACTTCTATTGGCCATCGAAATAAAGGAATATTTCTCTATCTTCCATGCTTATTTACAATTTGCCCAATTTTTTTTATACTTCTGGGTAATCATCAGTACCCATACGGGATTACATTAAATCCATTTTTGCAACATCACGCAAAGATTTAGTCATCTCAAACATCAGAATTATATATTTTATCGAATTTCACTATTAATTCCAGTTCTAAGGTTCATTTTTCCATATAAAATTATTTTCCGCCTCGAAATTAAATATTAATATCTCCAAACATAAAAATTTCATTAATTAAAGTTTTATCAATTCTTCACTTTTCTTTTTAGTCTCACACATTTCGTAATGTGATTTTTATTGTTCTTATAAATATTAAACTTAAGTGAGTATTTAATAATATGGTTGGTTGGCTTGATAATATTTCTGGCACAAAGCCCTCGTAGGACAAACTGTGCCGAACACTAGGTATAAAATATCAATTAAATCAAATAAAGTAGCTTAAAATTATAAGAACAAAATGTAGAATTAAAAGAGAAATTTTTAATAATATTATACGTATAAAGTAAAACCAATATCTTTTAAAAAGTGAAAAATATTTGTTTGTGGAATTTCCCCAACCAAGCCAATTAAAGATAATGTGTAGGATTTAAGATTGAAGTGAATAGAGTTAAAAAGAGAGCATTCACTGAAAGTGTATCCTACAATCAAATTACAAACACAATGTGGTTTACTCCCCTATAAAACTGTTTATACACAAGTCTCGTAATTTAATAATATTGTTTTAAAAATTACAAAAAAAGCGCGAGAGGCACACACTTAATTTTAGAAGACATTGTATTTTAATGCAGATATTAATATTCCTATTGATAAATATTTTTAGAAAAATGGCTATTAAAAATATTCCAAAAACATCATGAAATTTAAGTTTGTCCATTACTGAATTTAGATCGATACACATCAAACTCATGATTTGAGTAATCGCTTTTATCAATTGAGTTTCATCAATAAATAGTTATTTCTATTAAACGAAACAAACGCTCGCTTTGATCAAATTTAAGAAGATAGGTATTACTTACGATGGAATCATACCACAAAATATTTTCGTAACTTTCTTTAAATAAAATCCATTAAGATTGATCCATAATATACTTTAAGAATTTCATTGATAATCTATTTTTAGAAACTTTTGATTCGGATCAAAGTGAAATTTCTATAGTAAACACCGTCTGAAATTAAAATAAAAACTAATCAATGCATTTCGTAAGGAAAACTCTAATTAAGTTACGCTCCAATGAAAATGTAAGCTATTTGAATCTCTACATGTGTGAAAAGTTCAATATTGATCCTCACGAATAAATATATAAATTAAACAAAAAAACTAGAATTCTTCAAAGTTTCAAAGTCTCAAAAGATTTTAATTACTTACTTAAATAAACTGATTGGACTCATAATAATAAAGATAGTAATGAATAAGATGTTTACTGTTTAAAGGTACATACATTTTGGTTGATTCTTTTTCATTTTTAATTTGTTCGATAAACCCACGTGTGTATTACGCGTAATTGCAAGTAAGATTCTTTGCCTCTAATTTTTTGATAACACTGAATGGCTTTTTAGGCATTCAAAAGAGTCGGCATTTGATTTTTAACTACAAATCTCTCAAAGCACTCATTTTTGAATAATTAGGTAAGCCCTGCATTCAATTAATTAGGCGTAACTTCATGCGCATTTCCCTTTAAATAACCGTTTGGACTACTGTATTACTTTATTTGAATTAAAAATCTCGCCTTATAAAGGAACCATGACTTATGTAAATTAACATTACTATATACGAAGGATATAGAAAGATATGAGGTTTTACAAAATTTGATTTATTGTTGCTTGTTTTCAATCAACAGGAGAGCTATTGGCGATGGACCTGGTAATTTTGAGCAGCAGTCAAATGACGAAGACGATACCTTTTCTGGCCATTAGAATCGAATCCAGTTTATTTAACCCCACTATATGTTGTTATTAAGATAGGTCGAGTTGGCAATTACAATTTTTGGTTAAGTAAACGCTTCACGTTACTGACACATTTGGATAATGCTTATACTAAAACCAAAATACTGTAGTTTTATATTTTTGAAATTGATCTTTTCTTGAATGACTATATTATAAGTAATAATGCATTAGATAAATTATATTAATATTAAAGTAAAAGATATAAAAATTAAGGTATCCGACTACGTTAAAAACTCGAATTTCGTAGAAAATACCGAATTTTTTATTTTATTTATCCATTAAAATATTTCAAATATTTTCTTTCTAAAGCTACCTTCTATTTGTAGCTACGATACATAGAAATCAAGTTATAAGTATTTTAATGTGAGACATTTCCTACGTTTTCTGAACAAGTTTTAACTTTAAATCCATTTTCTGAAGAATATAATTTTCAGTTTGCTTACAATTTTTGAATGGTAATATCTCGAATGTTTTTTCTATATATTGATGTAATTTAGTAAAAATGTTTTTCATATTATTCTTAAGATTCTGAACTAGGATTTTTGTAATGTATGGTATATAAGTGGATTTATTCACATTTTAATGCATAAGAGTGGAATTTTTTTTAAAAAAAAAACGCGTGTTGTTAATTCGACTCTTAATAACTCTGAAAATAATTAAAATTATTAAAAACTACTAGTTCAGGTAGCTCTGTACAGGTATCATATCAATACATATGCTGAATAACAATGTTATAGAAATGTTTTTAATGAAAGGAGAATATTTTGAAAATGTGCTATTTTTTTCTTATTTTATGCTAAAAAATTGCATTTTAAATTTTTTCATTGTAATAAAACTTTTGAAATGTTTTTTTTTATGTATATTCTAATTCAGATGATACTAAATATCGAAAAAAAATTATTCATTTATACGTTTTTTTTTTTCGAAATCAGGGTTCCGAATGTAGTCGGATACCTAAAGGCATAAGAAAACACAAAATGAAAACTATAGTAATTCAAGTAGCTGATTCAGACGTAGGACAAAACAGTGGGGATAAATAGCTCAATTCATCCATCTCCTCCACTAAGCAATTTTACTAGACAGCAGCTTGAGTTTCTCCATGTTATCAAGAAAAGTCAGTATGCATGAATGTCAAATCATAGAACACATAACACATCGATCAATAACTTCCGAGTCTAAAATTGAAAACAACATTTTTTTTTGCAAAATTTTTTTTTATTCATCAACATAACACCTTTTGTTAATCACCTTTTAGGGTGATACAATCGTTCCAACGCTTTTCCAAATATATTTTTTTTTTTTTTTTTTTTTTCGCAAGAAATCTTTTTTGTTGCGAGTAAATAGCGATAAACAGCTTTCTGAATCATCGACTCGTTGCTGTTTTTGTTCCATCGAAAGCAATCGCGGCACCCACTTGGAAAAAACCTTTTTCACTTCACTTCAAAAAACCGTTTTCCTGGTCCGATCGACTTAAAATTTTGACACGTTTCAAGCAAAGGTTAGTACTCTAGAAAAACCTGGTTACTGGTTTACTACGAGCGCCATCTCTGGGTTAGTCTCGGGAGTTATTGATTGATGTGTTACCTAATTAACATGAAACCAATGTACTACGTCCTGGAAAAATATGGTAGGGGCAGGTAGAATGTTAAAAATATTATTGAAGATTCATTTGTAATTAAATACAGATAGAATTTTAATGAATTTTAAAACAATTGAGACAAATTATAAAAACAATATTAGAAAATTTTGTTCAAAAAGCTACAAAAAAACTCTGCAGCAATTAATGACATGTAAAAACTGGGGATTACAGTGGTAGCACGCCAGCTATTTACAAGAAGAAAAAAAATATTATTATAGTTATTATTCATTATATTAGTAATTATCCCAAACCATTGTGAGCGAAGGATAATTTTACAGCATTTATCGGAAAATCATCATTGACTGAAAAAAAATTAGTACCAATAGTATAATATCAATGTCAGGGAAATAAATAGTGTAATTAAACTGAAAAATTTAAGTACTTTTTTTCGTTTGTCTTACTAACACGTAGAACTGACTAGCCTTTTTTTTTATGGAATTCAAAATATCAATAAAAGTTTGTCGACAACTTAGAAAAAGAAATCCAAAATTCATTCGGTTAACAGGTGCTTTGATTGATTAATATTCGGATAGCAGGTGTCGACTAAGGAGTCGTCACGTTACTGAGATTCAAATTAACGAGACAGATTCATTGCTAATAACTCTTACGTTTCAATAATAGTCAACCGGATCAATCAATTAGATCTCACCTCACAAACAATCAACAAGATCAATCAATTAGATGTCACCTCATAAATAATCATTTATTAGATCAATCCGTTAGATCTTACCTCATAAACAATTAATAAATCAGATCTTGAGTGAAAAATTTAATAATTAATATTGCTCTGTTATTAAATTAGGTTCCTAAGAAAATGTAAGAAATGAGATTTAACTAAAATAATCATATGACAAGAAGTACATTTACATCTATCACTTGATTGTTCACGAATGATCCATTAAAATACGGTAAAAGAAATAAAAGCTTCCATGTTGACATAATATATTTTTCGTAAATATTCTTTTTATTTTGGAATTATCTTTAATGTATTTGTAACAATTATTAAGAAACAATCACACCTCATAAACAATTAGTTAATCAGATCTCAGTTCATAAACAATTAATTAATCAGATCTCAGTTCATAAACAATTAATTAATCAGATGTCAGTTCATAAACAATTAATTTAATCAATTAATTAAGTCTTTTCTGGTAGGTAATTAAAATAGATACTAAATAAAATGTAAGAAATGAATCTCAACTGAAAGAGTCATATGACAAAAGAAGTACATTTATGACATGAAAAGCAAAAAAAAAAAAAAAATTAAAAAAAGGACATAATTATTACGAACTGCTGCCATAATATATATTTCGGAGATGTTTTACCGTTTTTGTTATTATCTTTAATGTATTTATAATACATATGAAGCATATTTATTCAAAAGAGCGTCATAAAACAAGTTGTTCAGCTAGTTTATGTACAATTATATTCCTCTTATTGTTGTTTGGCAGCGTTGTAACAAAGTCGTCCTGAACTTTGTTACAACGCTGCCAAGAAGAATGTAATAAAATTATTTTAAAATGTATTTATGATACAAAACATACAATCGTTTTGGAAACTATTATAAACAATAAAATAGTTTATTGACGATAGCTAAAAAAAGAATTTAAGCATTAAAACTGTACAAAATGCTTTTTTACGCTTTTAATAAAACCATAATGAAAGAAAATAAAAATAGTTCATTAGAATTTAAGGCTTTTATTAGTTTTGATGAAAATATACTGCACCAAATTATTTTAACAACATTACAATTTGTGGCCGAAGCTAAAAAGCAGAAAGTGGATTTTCAGTCAAATATAATCAGTCGAGACTTCCTTCATTTAAAAACAACTGAGTTTGAAGTAGTTTCACCTTAAGTCGTATTATTTAAATTGTATCTTCAAGATGAATTACAAAACCTCATACATCGAAATATTAGTTTTGTTGAATTGTGTTTTTTCCATTTATCACTAAGAATTTATAGAACTATTTCAAGCCTTATTTGAAATTAATTTTTTTTCACTGTCTTAAATTGTTCTGTTTCAAAATGTAATTTTGTAAAAATATTTGCGCAGATAAAAAGTCAAAAGACAGCAAGTTCTTAAAAATATAAATGTCTTGAAAAGAGAAAATATTCTTGCAACTTCTTTTCAAAGCAGGATAAAGTTTTTTTTGAAAATAAGATTTTTATTTCATAAGCTTACGAGATAAAAAAATTAACTTTAAATATTCATCATGCATCGAGCTGGTGAGCCAAGTGGATAGTTGCATTATCAACGTCGACCGATAAAAGCACCAAGAGTGGGCTATTTTACGATCAGACTCATAAATTTAAACCTCGGTCAAGTGACGAGGATTAAACACCTGACTTGGAACCTTTCTAAGCGGCATACGGCTGTATGGCCGTTCAAATCAGGTGTAAGTTCCAAATCTCATCAAATGAAATTAAGGTTTTCAACAACATGTAAAATCTATGATATCGAAGAATTGATACTAGAAACTTCTTTGGGATGAATGTTGATTTGTCTGAATTTATGATAAAGCTATGATAATAAAGAAGTCGATAATGATATATTATATATATATATATATATATAAACAAGAAAATTATATAATTATGTATGTTAACTAATTATATTATTTTCCATACATTAAGAATGTTAAATAGTCTATATCTGTCATCTTAAGCAAGCAATTCGCAACAGGCAAATTTTCAAACAGTTTCTTTCCGAACATATTTTTCTCAGTGGGAAGAAAGCGTAGATTTCACGATTCTTGTTCAAATTTTCTGCTCGCATTTTTTTAGAGACCTCATTTTAATTCTGACAGTAACAGTGACAGCCAATAAAAGGTTTTAATTAACAAAAAAGGAAGTTTTCTTTGGTTTTCAGCTTTGTTTGAGCTAAAACTTCGAGACAAACAGCTTGTGAACGAAGTAATTGAAACATTTTACTAATTCTTTCATCTGTACTCATATTTTTTTAGTTTCGATTTAGAATGAATTTCTAAAATGGTTAAACATTTTTCATCTTCATGTCACTTGTAAACAAAACTTTTCAGAAATATATATATATATCATTTATACTCTATTGTCACTTGATTTGATTGACAGTTTGAAAAATACACATCCTGTTTGGGTTCAAAAAGAAAAGAAATTTGTAAACGGTTTCTTATTTCATATTTCTCAAAAAGTCAGGATGACAGAACTGTAATATAATATTCTCTGAAAACATAAATTGTTCAGAAAACGCGTATGGATTCTTCATAACTATATTTTACTTTATGTATTATTTC
Organism: Nephila pilipes; assembly: GCA_019974015.1. NCBI lineage: Eukaryota > Metazoa > Arthropoda > Arachnida > Araneae > Nephilidae > Nephila > Nephila pilipes. The sequence goes on from BMAW01120081.1 coordinate 52,144, forward strand.
CACAATCATATATATATATATATATATATATATGCATACAGGTGGTTATCAAAATAATGGAAATACCTTAGATTATAAGGAATCCTTTCTTAGTATGGTATAACTAGGACCGCCTTTGGCAAGTAATACAGCTTGGATTCGACTAGGAATTGATTTATAGAAGTTCTGAATAACGTTTAGAGGAATATTATATCCTTATTTGTGGAGATATTGGGAAAGATACCGGTGAAGGATATCGATTTTGTACTGAATGCTCTAAAATACATCATAACGGTTCAATTATATTGTGTTCGCATGAACCAAGGTAGATGTTTAAATTCATCCTCATGTTCGTCAAACTATGATTGGACAAGTCCCGCTGCATGGATAGGTGCATTGTCATTCTGAGAAATTCCATTTTCTTCAGGAAACAAAGTTTGCATCATGGGATGGACTTGGTCAGCTAAAATTTCTCTATACTTTACCAGTGATTCTTCTTTTCAGGATTACGATTGGTCCAGCAGAAGATCATGACACGCCTGCACATATCATGACAGAACCACCTGCATGCTTGACAGTTGTAGAAAGATAATTACGATCATATGCTTGTGCAGTTGTCCTCCAAACATGCATCCATCCTGTTGTAGGGAAAACTGTGAAAGACGATTCGTCAGACCATATTACTTTCTTTCATTTATCAATCGACCAAGTTTGTGGGTGTGACACCAATGTAGACGACGTTTGGCATAAACATGTGTGACAAGTGGCTTGGGAATTGCTGTTCTGTCGTAAGTTTTCTATTTATGACGGTGACTTCTAACTTTAACCATTGATACTGGAGAATCAAGATGCTTATTGAGCTCTGAGGTCATATTTGCTGCAGTTGTTCGCTTTTTAGACATTACAATCAGCTTCAATACCCGTCGATCTCTTTCACTGTTTTGCTTTGCCGGACATGTCTTGCCGTGCTGTGTGTATGCTGCCATGACTTTGGACACCGTACCTCTCAAAACGTCTACAAGTTGGTATGTTTTGGTCGCACTTGCTCCAGCTAGATGGGCTCCAACAATATGGCCTCTTTGAAAATCTGAGAGGTCCGACATTTTACACTTTTGAAAAAAAAAATGCAAGACTTACAGAACTTAAATAAAGCTACCACATACTACTAGAATGTATACATTTCTACAAATAAAAAAATTGGTAAGCTATTATTATATTTTAATGCTAACAAAGTGCATTAAAAAATGTCAGTTTTATTTACAAGTATATATATATATATATATATAACATCTTTACAAATGCATAAAGTTGTGAACTGTAATTTTGCTTAATTACGAGAATAACTATAGTTTTAAAATCCTATTTGATTTCCCAATGCTTTACAAAGTAAAAACTGGAACAAAAATAATTAAATATCTATTTATATGAAATCACACATTTACTAGCATCACTAGTTTAATTAATTGATCATTTTTAAGCCTCAGAATTGTTGACGTATGAAACTATACATTTGTTATGTCAGCTATCTAAATTTGTAATTCGGGCTATTAGTGATTTTCTCATTACTAACTTAGGGGACATTTTGTACTTTGAATTGCATAAAATTCCCACTCTTTTCCAATTCAAATGAAATATGCTTTTGTAAAGTAAATAAAGGTAAAAAGTGAAAGGAATCTTTAAAGATATAGTGATATACTCTTAGTCAAAAATGTAGGTGTAAAAATCTGATGTATTCGTGTCTCACACGTTGCTAGTATTTGGTGAGCTAAGACTATTATCTCATTATAAACTAGGATTAAAGTGAGTTATGAGGCATTCGAGAGAGAGCAACCTTACACATGCTGCCAAAATACTTCATAATCTTTGCTGTCCTCTTTCTGAAGTCTCTTCAATTGTATTTGTAAGCTTATCGACTATTTAATTAAACTTTAATATGTCTGGAGAGTTAAGTAACGAAGAGTGGATACTACAAATTAATTAAAAAATATGAAATACTTACATGTGACTAATGTAATGATTTTTTAGAGTAAAAGTGATACTTATGCCAGTAATTATAAAACTGGAAAACAAATCACTATTTTTCGATTAATATTTTAAACATTTAAATTCTGCGTTTGACGAAGAAGCCAAAAGCCTTCTACAATGAACTAAAATCAAGATTGAAATACAGACATTTAAAAATTGTTCCAATTTAGCGAAAGATGAAGTAATCAACGAAAGATGAATAATTAGTTAATTATTATAGATTATTAACTTAAACAACTTCGATAGCCATGGACACATAAACGGAAAGAGGGGGGAAGTATCATAAAGTTTTAATTACTTTAGTACTACCACGATGGGTCTTCGAAAGATCAAGGAACGCTGGGAGAAATGTATAACTCTAGATGGTGACTGTGTAGAGATGTTATAAGAATAATAAATAAAAAGTACGGTTCTATCTCAATTATTTTTGAAATAATTAAAACTGAATAATACTGTTGTATTCATACTATACGATATTGTGGGTTGCCTGATTCCATGGCTTCCTGATACGAAATAAATCAACATTAGCAGCTATGATATACAACAATATGTACATAAGGATTAATTAATTTGCAAAATAATTTTTTTCCAGATACTTCGGTTATTTCTTGATAATATATAAATGGTATCCTAATAATGATATTCCAAGATCATAATTTGTGAGAACAATAAAAAAGTAGAAAAAAAGGATTGCTCGAAAACGAAAACCGTTATTAATAATAAATTAAATATTATCAATAAACATTATTGTCTTAATTTTTCATTTAGATTAAAATCATTATCTTATATTCGACTAATTTCTTATTGAAACAGTAAGCATTCGAAATTATTTTTTAAAATCTTTTGCTATCAATATATCTAATGATAAATTTTAAAACGCACTTCTCCCAATCTCAGCTACCTGGTAACTTAATAGAAATGCTAAGCAAATCAGGTACACAAAATTTCAATTTCTGACATCAAACTTTCCCCTTTAGATCAATATCGTCTCTCGCGCCCTGCATCGTCCACTTCTCTTTGATGTTGGCTTTCACGTTCGCTATCAATCAGGTACAAGGAGAGCCACTTGGAAACGTTGCTATTTACGCGCCCCGATCTGTTTTCTCTGAGAGGGAGTTGCCTCCAAGTCAGATCCACTCAGGGGCGCATTTATTAGGGGAAATTTGAATCACTATTGATCCTGGATGATTCAGCTTACCTTTAAAACGAAATCTGAATGCAAAGTTTCTTGTAAATATAGATAAATCTGCTTCAATCTAACGATGTGGAAACCTTTTTCATTAATTATAGTTTATTTATATGCAGCTGAGGATACTTCGGTGAATAGTTTTAACTATTAGGATCAAAATTTATGTTGTTGATTAACTTAGGTTTCTTCAGTCACATGTACTCAGACCTCAGCTTGCTGGGGTTATAAAATAACAAAATACTAATGATATTTTGCTTATTGACGCTCAGAATATTTTTTTTATTATAAATCAATATTATATAATAGAAACATTAAATTTAAATTATACTCGAACAATGTAGGTAAAAAAAACAATTTGCTGAAAAGTGAGGTACAATGGAATATGACACACACACAGCATACTAATTCTTTACATAATCTCCCAGTAGCTGCTGGCATTTGTCGAATAGTTACGTTCATCGTTCGATGCTCCAACGACTAAAAATCATTTCTTGGTCCTGGAGCCAACTTAAAATAGCTGTCTGACACTGGGCATCGATGGAAAATATTCTTCTACCCAAATTTTCTTTGAGCCTGTCGAACACGCGCAAATCGAAGAGTGGCATACCGGGACTGTTTGGCGGATGTGTGATCGCGCGCGCGTGTGTGTATGTGTGCGCGCGCTGCGAGACCTTCCTTACAAAACTGTGAAACAATTTGAGTATTAGTTCAAAACCATATTTGGAATAACTCTGAATTCTATCAAGTATGTGGGGGATTTGATCCGGAGACACCTTTCAGCCCTTCCGCTCCCACTAAGCCCTGTTTCAGAATTGAAAAGAACTCTTTATTAATGGGCTTTCTTCTACTCACATTATAAATATGTCTGGGTCAAAACTTTAAAAGTTTTTTCTCGTATTTTAATGTGCTCAATTGAACTGAAATTTTCGAAACACAATTATTTTGGATGACATTGTGATAATTTAATTATAATTTAAAAAAAGTAATTAATTAAAACTGATTATTTAAAGAATTAAATTTTATTCCATGTTTCTCGCGAAGTCGCCAAATCTGTCACCAAGCTGAAGGGGTCATTGCTTAATTTAATAAATTCAATTTGACTCAACGTTCTCTTTTGCTCTTAAGATTTAAGGTCCAAAAAATTACGTTCAGCAAAGTGTGAAGTTTGAAAGAAACACGTGCTCAAAAAATTCGTTTTTTACCTCCGTTATTGACGTTTGGAACATTTTTAGCCTTCAACTCCTCCATAATGCCATACTAAGTACGGAAATTTGCAGTGCTATGTGTCAGAGGTGAACACACGCCTTATTAAACTTCTGCATCTCCTTTTTGTTTCATTTGTTTTCACTAAACTATGAACTTCTCTTACGTCAAGTTTTGTTTCAAACTGTTTTTCTGGATAATAAAAGAAACAGTTATGATTCCTACACGTTATTTACTTATTTTATAACTATTTTACACCCTTATATCACGTTTACTTCCATTCCGTCCGATTTCCATCATTTTTCCCATATTTACCAACTATATTTAATTTTAGGTCACCGGTGTACACTTTAATGCATTACTTTACTCAAATTATTTTAATAACTATAGCTCAAATAACACAACTGTAAAAAACGAGTTTTTTTATACATGGATTTTCTTTCAAACTGCATACTTTGAGTAGCATAATTTTTTTTATTCCTAAATCTTAAGAACAAAAAGAATTACTGCATGAACTTGATAAGAAATGTGACGGATTTGGCTACCGTTTAACGATTTGACGAGAAACTTGGCGTAAAATTTAATTCTTTGAATAATTAGTTTTAATCAATTAATTTTTATTAATTATAATTAAATTATCGCAAAGTCATCCAAAACAATCGTTATAGCAAATTTTGGCTCATTTAAGCGCTCTAAAATGTTAGAAAAAAGCTTATAAAGTTTAGACCCTGAAAAGTTATAATGTGAGTTAAAGAAAGTTCATTAAAGAAACAAAATTTAAAAACTATTGAATATTATTCATTTTTGACAAATATCTTTCGCATCTTACAAAAATAATTAAACATACGAAAATAAACATAAAACAAATACCATTTGCTGCACACAAAAATAATTAGAGAATATGAATCTGTGTGAATTATTCGATAATAATTTAATATGTATCGATTTTATTGCAAATGAAAAGCGTAATATCTCTATAGCTAGTTAGTCTCTATAATTAGCTCTGAAGAAATGTTCCTAATTTGGTCTTTTTCTGAAACATAACGCGAAGACAGACTTTAAACAATATTATTGATTTTGAATTATTTGAAAAATAACTATAAGTTTTTAACACTAAACAACAAAAAGAAACAAATTGCTACTCCACTACTTAAAGTCATCAAGCTTTTTAGTATCTTTAGAACTTTTATTTCTGATTCCGAAGCATACGCGTGAAACCAAAGATCAAGTTCAAAACCAATGAATTGCAATAAAACGAGCAATAATATGAGTGACAATCGAAACTATTTAAGAAAGCCCATTTAGACTTTATCGAACCTAAACTCCTCATCACGGGTTCGACAAATAATTACACTTGAAAGCCTTTTTATAACCTTCAACTGTCAAAACGTTAAATAGCAGAAAAATTAATCTGTTCAAAATTTAACAACCCTCTCTCCAAGAAGGGAGCTTATCCTTTGAAAATCAAGTCCTCGTTAGAAAAAAAAAAGATCAAAGGGGAAATGCCACCTAAACAAAGACGAAGCGGTGGTCCATACCAATTTAGGGTGTTTATGCGAAAGGTGTCTTTCTCTATCAAAGAGAGGATTAGAAGTTGATTAATGATGTGGCACCAATCGACGACGGATGTTAATCCTTCATCAGTGACTGATTTAGAGAATCAGCCAAGCGCTGTGCGTTCGTAGTTTTCAAGTATTAATGAAGAAGCTTCGATTTCGACATTCATTAATGGAGTGGTGGGAATGGAGAGTTGGAAGTAAAATCGAGTGGATTTAGTTCCATTACTTGGGGTTTGTGTGGGAATGGCA
>BMAW01120108.1:379-33125 GCA_019974015.1 Nephila pilipes
AATAAAAGTAGCAAAATATACTAGTGGTTGGAATCGATATGTTACAAAAAAACCAAGCTCATTTTAAGCAGAAAAATAGTTTATTCCAAGGATGAAAAATTAAAAAGAAAAAAAATAAAGCTTGCAGACGCATTTGTACGCGTTTACATTTCGTGACCTTACTTATTAATCCGAGTTGAATGAGACTCTATTGTAGCGCAGCAGGACAACCCCACAATCGTAACATTTTGCTATTGTGATTTATAAATTTGCAAAACAATGATAGATGTAGATCAATGTATTTTAATTAAATATTGATTTGAATACAAATTTACATTCAAATGAATGAAATATATGTTGGTCATGGTAGCCTAGTGTTCAACTTTTGGCAGGTGATTTTAGTCGAGTCGTGGGTAAGAATCTCGCTGCCCCTCCCCGTTACGCTAAATCTGTGCTGGTTTAATGTCTCCCGTGGCGTGATGTGGAGGTCAGGAGAGGGACATGCCAGCTCAGGCATCGTCCTTATCACTTGACTGGGGTTCAAAGTTACGAGGTCCGTCGACAATAGTCCTCGTTTTGTTTCTACAGTAATAAAACCATACTAACTAACTGACATGTGTATTCTTTTTTTTAACCATTACATTGAGATGCAGTCGTATATTTTACATTACACACATACAAAAATGCATTTCCCTCATAAACAATTCATTATGACAATTAAATAAGAGTAAAATATAAATTTAAATAGATTAATAAATTTTGGTGTCAAAGACATGAAAGTTATATATAGAGAAAAAATTGTATAAAAACAAAGCAATAAATTATTACATATAGAATAATCAAAATTACTCAAAATAAATATATATTTATATATTATTTATCTTAGCTTTTGTTGTGCGTAATGAAATAATTTTCATTGTGGAAATTTATACTCTAGGAGTAAAAGGTTACTAATATATGAGTAAGAGACATGTGTAAATATACCAGAAAATTTAAAATTTTGAAATGTACTAGTAACTTTAGATGCATAAACTTTCAATTGTCTTTTTTTGATGAAGAATATAAATGATTTATGAGTCAAATAATAAAATAAGTTTCTAAAAGGAATTTAGTATGATATATGTTTCTAAAATAAAATATAGAATTACTATGATATAAAATTATTTACATTTGCATAAGCATTCGTATGCAACATACTTTCAATGACAATATAATTTTTTCATTTCATATTTTACACTTATATTTTATAAAAATTCATTGTTTCTTTACAGTTATGTCTGTTATTATTGACATAGATTTATTAAGATTTTTAAAATGTATTAAGAAACCTTTTGTGCTAAATATATCATTATAGTTATTAGATTCAAATATTTTTCTTAATAATACTAATTTATTGAAATACTCATATTTGCAACAAACTATAAAAATACTTAAACAGAATAAATATTTTAATTTTCCTAATTTTCAATTAAATTCAAGACTGAATTGATCTTTTCAAAATTCTAATAAATTATTAATATTTTTCTATTTTATAAATAATACTAACTATTGTCCTATAAAAATATACTAACTATTGTTCTCAAAATCAGAATTATTGTTATTTTCAAAATCAAAGATAAATTAATGGTTATTTCATAAAAAATTATTTAAAAACAGAATGTTAACAAATATTAAAAAAGTAGTTATGCACTTGTAAAAAAATGACTCGTAGTATAAGTCAAAGATAAAAACGTAGAATATAAATATTTCCGATTTTGGTTCTTGGTTGGTTTCATAAAGGGAGAGTAATATTTTTTAATAAAAATACAATAATTTGAAAAGTTATTTCAATAAATGAACGTAAATAATTATGATCAAAATAGCCAAACATCTATGTATAGTTTGTTATTCTGTAATCAACAATATCATATTTAATCATATTAACATCACTAAAGTGTTCTATGTAAGGATATCTTTCCTTCTAATTGAAATATTTTTGTTTTACATTTATTTTAGATCTACTTCCTGATTTTTGTATATATAATCGCATCACTTTTATTTAATTCCTATTTAGTTTTAAAAAAAATAAAAGTCCAGCAGATTGAACAGAAGACCTAATATTGCATAAGCAGCTTTATACTGGAATAAAATACTGAGAATAAATGTTCCAATAAAATTCTTTTTATTCGAACAAAATACTGAGATTTAGATGCTGTTTGATAAGGTACTGTTATAGATAAAGAAGGTAAAAATTGTTGTACCTGAGTTGATGAAGGCAATTGTACACTTCAGTTTTTGAGAACGATATACATATCATAGGATGAGACAGAAACGACTCACTTGTAACATTCATGATTCCTGGATCCGTTTGAAAGTTATGCACAATTCAGTGATTTGAGCGAATGAAAGTGTATTCAAAGGAAGAAAAAATGTTTCAGTTTCTGGGTAAGATATGTATTGTTTTCCTTAATTTCTTGAATATTTTTGTAGTTTTTAGCGACGACTAGCTTCGAAAGCAGCTGCATGTAAGTTAGAATAATTTACTCATTTAGGGTTTAGAGTAGGGATGGGCAAACCTTTTCGGTCGTGGGTCAAAAATCGAAAAAAAAAAGTTTAGTGGGCTAAGATAAATTTTTCTAAGACAATAAAAAACAATATACAAGTTTTACAAATAAAAATTGTTAATGAGATGAATGAAATATTGCGATTTCATTTTTAAAAGTTCCTTATATTGGGGTTCGAAGTGAGATATACTGATTTTAAGGAACGAGGCTAAATGCATATCAGTCAGTCTACTTTTGATAAATTCTTTCTAAGGTTCATAGATGAAAACACTTGTTCACATATTTAAGAGGAAGCAAACATAGCACTGATTTTTTTGGGGGTGAGATATCGAATTTGAGAAACTTACTTTTGTTAATGATTTGTAAGACTAACTGTGGCATATTTAGAAACAACCGCATGAGATGATTGTTAGATTGCAACTCAACTAATTCAAGCTGCTGAAATCTGCTTTCAAACTCAAAATCTGTTTTTCAAGCCATCTTCATAATTCTCTTAAGCTTCTTTTCATTTACTGATGATATTTAATTCAATCTCGGAAAATGATACAAGTCGTTCTTAGCTAGCTGCCCAGCAAACAGATTAAGTTTTAGCTTAAAAGCTTTGATATGGGCCCAGATATCGTCGATAAATTGATTTTTCCCTTGCACCTTGACATTCAAGTTACTCATATGGCAAAGAAGATCTGTGAAAAATGCAAAGTCCGAAAGTCATTCTGCATCTTCGAACATTTCGCACTCCACAGAACACTGTTTCTCACGGGAAAACGACACAATGTCGCATCTTTCAGCTGCCAAACTCCCTCGAAAACAGATCCTGCACTAAGCCACCTTACTTTCGTTTCAGATTGCAAGGACTAAAGAAAATTTCAGAATTGCCTGTGAGTAAGCCCACAAGATCGAAGAGTATTTATAAGCTTCATGACTGTATCACACACAAACACAGATTTCATATTCAATTCAGATATACATAAAGCATCTTGTTGAAAGCATATAACACAATGTAGAAAAACAACATTGTTCCCAGGATAGTCCTGATTAAAGAGGCCAAGAAATCCAGATTTCTTTCCTGCCGTATTTGGTGCTTAATCGGTTGTAATATTACATATATTTTTATAGGTATTTTCAAAGTTAGAAGTCCTTCCTGAAACTCACGAAAAATATCACATCCCGTCATAGTTACCTTTAAAGAACACATGCACGCCAGTTCCTCCGTAATTTCAAAGTTCTCATCAACACCTCTAACAAATATTACTAATTGAGCTATATCACTTATGTCAGTGTTTTCATCCATAGCTGTGGAGCTAAATTTAGACTAGCCAATCCTTGACTATAATTGTGATGTTAAATTTTTATTGAGGGCTTCGTTTCTAGAAGTCATTGCTTTTCGAGATAGCTTACAGTATCAAAATTGTTTTTCTTGTCAGGACATAAGACATCACAAACATAGAGCATGCGTTGTTTAACGAACTCCCCATCACTGAGAGCTTTATTCTGAATAGCAATATTGTATGCTACAATTTAACTTGCATGCGTAGTTGCTTCTTGGATACTGTTTAACTTCTTGAAAAAATTTTGTGGGACTGATAATTTTTACAAAGACTTTCTGCATTTTGTTTTCTTTCATATTCGGACATTGCTTCGTAATTCGAATTATTATGCTTGGATGTGAAATGACGAGATTTGTTATATTCTTCGAATGTATGTTTGAAGACTGATACAGCCTCATTGCACATGAGACACACTGGGGTTATCTTTTACAACTGTAAAAAATATTTCCAGGTCCATTCATCATTAAAAGCACGGTAATCACCTTAGCGTTCTTAATAGTCCTTTTTGGGTTTAAAATATTTTACTAATAACCCAAACAAGCACTTTCTACGCTATACTGTTAATAATTTCACCACTATTCGCAATTATGCTATATGTCCGCAATTTTTCCATACGCAATCAATAATATTAGAACTCCCACTAAAAGGAAAAAAATCCTACCTGGAGGCTTAAATTCGCAGTCTGCCACGTGTCAGGTCTCATTCACCTGCATTGGATTCCGTATGTCTGCTCCCCGAGAAAGAGATAAACCTTGTTGGTGACAATCTACAGATATAACTAACAAAGATCTTCCACTTTAACCAAATGAAATCTGTCTGGGCTTGCTATTTCCATCGATTTATGTTTTGCAGAACAAAAATAGAGGAAGTAAAAAGATCATCAGTCCTTTGTAAAAATAGAAGAACAAAAATAATATTTTAACAAAGTGAAAAAGAAGATGGATATATAATATATAAACATATATTTCTTTATATTTTCCTAAGGACCAGCAAATTAAAGAAGATGGATATATAATATATAAACATATATTTCTTTATATTTTCCTAAGAACCAGCAAATTAAAATTCTATCCGAAGGTCGTATAAAACCTTCCGGTGGGCCGTAGTTTGCCTATCCCTGGTTTAGATTGTACTCCGTATCAAAATGGTCAATGCAAACAAAATAAGAATAGAATTTTTGTCCGTGACATGAACAATGTTTAATAATCAAATGTTTGGCATTTAAGGAACTGATAAGTATTAACATAAAATTCGAGGTTGGGGGGAGCAATGCAAGTAATCAATATGTTTCAGGAACTAAGGGCTGCTAAATGTCAAGATTAATTGTCAAGTGGAATGAGGCTCAGACACTTTTCGATTACAAATCATTTGCCTGTAAGGCTCCCTCAACCAATAAAAATTTGATGATCTCCAACTCAAGTGTCAGTTGTCGTTCAGGCTTAAAAAATATGACAACTAAAATATTTATAAATTTATCAAGAACAACACCTGAAGAAATTCTAAAATATCTTAGAAAAGTAATAATATTTGGTAGGTACACCTTGAATTAGAAAGACTCCGGACTAAATGTTTGACATTTTTCAGATTTCTGCCATTGTCATGAAGTCTTTTCTATTTAACAATGGGGGATTTTTGTCTTAGCAGTTAAAGAGAAGATCAATAATCATATAATTTCGCTAATCGTAACGATGTTGAAGATTTTATTTATATTTAAGTGAATTAAAGTTTTTGCCAAAGCTTAAAAGAAAGAGATCTAGGGGAGGTGAAAATGTTCGCGTGACTTACCTTCAATAAGGAGTCAACCGGCAGGCAAAATAAAAATTGCAAGACTCAACTCTTATCATCTTATCTTTATTTGACCTACTCCACATTATTTTGTACTGATAAGGAAGGTGTCGTAGTTAAAAAAAAAAGGAAATAAAAAAGTTTATTCACTAATCATGCTTATGTTTCTGATAAGCGGAGCTCTTTGTGTCATGTACCTTCCATAGGTAACAGTGTTATCTCTTTCAGAAATGTATTGTAAAAGCACCAAACACATCTTTTACATCACAACGTTTATTAAGCGATTTCAATAGGAGTGACAATTCAGAAATAACCCAAGGTATTGTACAACAGCATCAAATTAAGAATATGTCAAAAACTGCGAGTCATCTGTAGCTACAGTACCAGCTCTACAGTAATGCTTGATTCCTATGGACTTCCCTTCCTCTATCGTATCATCAGCCCAATAATAGAAGATGTCTCATTCGAGTGTATAACAAAGTATGAGATAAAGAAAACGTAAAATATGTTCAGGGTACCATTTTCCTCTTTAATGTGCACCACACACGTCTGCAATGCGATTTAGCAATACAGTAGAGTGAGCAAAAGATACATAAATGAAAATGCTAAAAAATACGAAATTTATACAAATTTAAAGAAACGCGCACACAAAATTGTTGTTCAATAAAACTTTTCATGTAATCTATTATTCAACATTATTGAAACAGGAATAAAAACGGTGATTAAATAGTGTCTATCTGAGTCAGAGAAAATTTTTTTTTACATGTATAACTGTAACCTAAGCAAAAGGTGAGAGATTAAATAAAAATGCCTAATACTAGAAAGACGGCTGCCGTCATTTTAAAGGTTTCTTAATATGGTTTGGTGCTACGTTTTTTTACCCCAGGTTTCTGAAATTTTATGACGTTTATTAATTTTACGTGAAACATGCACACACCGGTACAAAATTTTATTCTGCAGTGAAGAAGGGAAGAAAATTTGTTGTATCACTAAAAAGACTAAATGTCCTTTATTTTGACGGCAGTATGGAGATCAAGTTGAAATCGATAATGCAAATCACAAAACCATAATAAAAACAAAATAGTAATACAAGATAAACATTTGTTTGTAAATAAAGTCATTATTTGTTCTAAAAAGGACCCTTATTCTCTCTCCTATACCTTCCCCCTCAACCAAACTGCAGATGTTTTCATGTGACATGCTAAGCAGATGTTTCACGAGACGGCACCATGTGGATAAGAACGCTTACCAATAGTAAACATGGACGCTTTCAAAGCCAATATATACTATATGGGCCCGGTGAAATGTTTTCCTATGCAAAGAGACAAGTAGAAAGAGGAAGAATAACTCTTTTCAGCTTTTGGCAGATAACTCAATGAGGAAAATAATACTAGGATGTACTCAAACAGAAGCTGGAAGGAAACACGAAAATGAAAAACAATAGATGTCAAATGTCAATAGAAGAGTTAGATGTCTTTTTAGCTCCTTTGTAGTTACACCCAAGGAGCATATTGCGCCAGAGAAGTCTTTGTCAGTAATTTAAAGAATAAGATGTGGGAACCTATTTTTTTCATGATACTATGCCACGAAATAGGTTCAAGGAATTATTGAGGTTTATGAGATTTTACAGAAAGTCTTCAAGATATCAAGGATTACAAAACGATGAATTTGTTCTATTATCCACTATTTGGGTTTGATTTGTTGTAAACTCAATTTCTTGCTGCCGTACTAATGAAATTATGACAGTTGATGAGGAATTACTGCCCATTCTTTCATACCTATTCTTACAATACATACCACGTATGCCAGACAAATTAAGTATTAAATTTCGGATAGCGGCAGATGTAGAGTCAAAATACATGCTAAACGCCATTCCGTATTTAGGACAAGATGACACCAGACAGGACAACTTATCTTTTTCAGAATTCATCGTTTTACGTCTGATGGAACCATTCTTTTGCAAAGGCAAAAAAACGTCACTTCCGATAACTTTATTTTCTTCCTTTACCCTTGCGGAGAAACTGAAGATAAAGAATATTAACATTATAGTCCCAATGAAGTAATGAAGGTAGGGAATTCCAGATATCGCAAAATATTCAAAGCATCTATTTTATTCTACAACGTGTTATGAGCACAATGATTCCACGAATATGTATCAATGTAAGAAGAAGAAGAATATTTCGGTTCTAAACACTCTACATTTTTAGTATAAAAGATAATGAAAAGAAGAGTGCCCAAAACTGTGGCATTTATATTTATTTCTACAAAGTATGTTGAAGATATTCTTGACCGAATGGAGCGTAATTATTTAAAAAAAGCAGGAACTCTAAGATGGTCAAAATATGTTTGTTACAATAGTTTAGATATAGCTTTAATAAACGCATAGATTGTGTACAAAGAAGCTGCAGGAAGTACAATGCCTAGAAGAGATATTCCTTCTCTAAAGAATTTCGACAAAATCACGAAATAATCAAAGCACTGTTTCTTAAATTTCTGGTCAGATATTGAACTCAAAAAATTGTACCCAATGCCAAATCAGGCCTTTTAATAAAATCAGAACTGCCCATATATGTTGCAATTGTAATTGATATGAGTGTAGTAAAAGTAGTGTAGCTGTAAAAAGTATGATTTGTGTTGAATGTGACATGTAATATTGATACCTCACTTTTTTATTTAGCCATTTACTGGATGAAAAAAAAGCTTTCATTGTATCCTCTATTGGTTCAACTATACCAAATATAATATTCTACATTTCTAACTGATTTTTAATTACTGAAATGCTTGATTTTTGGAAAATATTTAATTTAGTAAGAATTTCTTTTATATGTGTAATTAATTTCTTCTTCAAAATGCTGTTTTTATTCACTTCAATATATATATATATATAAATGCTCAAAATAAATTCATTAGATTGTAGAAAAATACTAATCTTGTTTTGAAATATTTATATTTTTGATAATTTTTATTTAAAAGTGCGCTTAATATATTTTACTTCTGATTTTATTTCTACCCGTCATTTTGACGGTCCTCCGTTTTATTAGTAAAATAAAAATTTCCGCCTTTCTAGTGTTAATCAGTACCTATAGAAAAGAGTAAAAATTAAAAAAAAAAAGGTCTCTAAAGCATCCCAGATGCGTTTTCATTCGTGTTTACCTAAGCAGTAATCCCCATAAAAGAAAGAGCAGCTCACGTTAAAATATCTCTTAATTAACTAAAGAATGACTGACTGACAGTTGATTTTTATAGATAAAAAGCCAAATCTATTTACGATTTGCCAAATAATTGTTGAAAATATATCAACAATTTTGAAACAACATACAGAATGAAAGTTCAGATACGGAGTAAAATGTCTGAGATGTAATTTGAAATACAATAAAAAAACTAATTTTAAGTAAAAAATCAAATACGATGTGGCGGGTACTTTCCATACTATATCAGGCATGTTTAAAACTGATAATTAACTAAAGGTAACGGAATTGTAGACTTTACTTTACTTTTACTTTTAACTTATTTTAGTACTTTTTTTTCACTTTTACTAATACACTTTCTTACCACTTCTGAATTATTAGTTTACACACTTTCTTAACTTATCCTAAAAATAATGAACTTTTAACAATACTTTGTTGTTTATTTTCTTAATTTAGTTTACTTTTACATATTTCATTTACCTTTAAACTTCAGACAAGATCAAACTTATAAGTTTTTGAATAATAAAAACAGTTTCTTTCATTATATTAAATCATGTCTCTTTACCTTGGTGATCGACATAATTTACTATTATACCACATCTGGTCACCTCGCTATGTTCTTAACTTAATTTTTGTATTATTGTTGATTGTATTCCTGAGCCAAATATCAGACAGGGTTGTTTAATAACAAAGAGTATTTATTAAGTACTACCCTTATTGCATTACTGAATGATTTGTATTCATGAGTGTCATCTCGATTGCTTACACACTGACACTGTTTCTAATTGATACTGATCTCCTTACTATGAGGGGATTCAGTGGGTTACATCTTACACTCGCCCCTTACTTGACGCCCTCTAAAGGCGGGAACTAAGCCCTGAAAATAACAAGAAGGTGATGAAATATTAGACTCTCAATTATTATTATATATACTGGCACTTAGGTGAATTCCTCATCGAGTAATATATATTTGTGCGTTGTCGATTTGTGCAATGCCAAGTCGTGTCAACTTGACAACTCTTTGTATTGGAAAACCTGGTCATGTTCAAATTAGATGCTTCAACGAATACGATTTGTTGAAGATCTGTAGACATACACTCAATGCTCCCTTCCGTGAAGTTTCAATGACTTTCATTTAATGTCAGGAAGTGAAATTGCTGTCTTTAGCAAGTTCAACGCCGTTCGCAATGTAATTTAATATAGCTCATTTACTAATATTTACATGGCTAGAAATTGAACAAACATTTATATTGAAAATTAACGGAAGCTTTAGCAGTAGATGCTGCAAAAAGTGTCTAGCTGTTTACTGTGCGATAAATTATTAAAAATTACACAACGGCAGACGTTTTCAGTTCCTTTCGGCCAATCTGTATAAATAATTACGTAATTTTCCTACTGAAACCTTTCGGAAGCAAAAATGTTCTTACCTAATAAAGAAGATAATCTTCTGATGAATATAAGAAATGGAAAATACGCAAGTGAAATGCTACATATTTATTATTTTTGTGGGTAAATAAAAAAAAATATACAAATAGTAAATGTTATAGAGATTAATAAAACCATGCAATATATTAAGTGAAAAGGAGTCTCAATGAGAAATATTGTTTTCTTTATTTAAAGCAATTCCACACATCTATGAAGCATTCTATCAATACATATCAAAGACGGGAAGAAAATTCAATGATTAATATGGACTCCCACTCTTGTAAGGAATAGCCTCCCAGCAACGGCAAGTTTTCTCACATTGATAACAGATGAAGAGAGCTAAGAAAACCTTGATTAGAGTGATATCTGGAGAGAACATTCTGGCCAATTCAATTATTTTTCGAAAATGAAACAAATAATTCATAGATATGATTATTTTCTCAGGCTCCAAATTTTCTTCAAAGAAATTAAGAAATTGTGTCGCTAATATTACTCTCACAAGTCTTATTAATTTAAACCACATCACAATATAGGAAAGACTTGAGACATTCAACGGATCTCTACCCGTGTCAGCACAGACACCAATGTATTCGTAGATTTGATCCCTTAGGAATAATGGAAATAGGAAGATGATTTCCCTTACCGTCATATTGGCTGATGTAAATGACGTGCTTAAGTACAGAATTTTCTACCAACTTCTGAAGTAATTCTTAATTACAATCTTTAAGGTAGACGCAAGAAGAAAAATGAGCTTATTTTATGTTAAGTTTACGTGTTCCGCACTCTTCTAAATTAAAAGCAACTGAAGTCAGAATTTCAGTTTGAGATATCTGCATATTTACGTATTTTATTTATGCAGAAATATGCACATTTATAGCCCTAAGCAATTAAGTAAGAGCAATTAATAATAAATAGTTACGTATTTACATTTGTAAATCATATAATTAACTTTAAGTTCATTTGCCTAAAATATGTTCCTTTTATAACTTTAAAAATTTGCTAAATACTTTCAAGCATGACATTTTATACATTGAACATAGTTATATTTTTAAAAATTAAATTTAATAAACATTTTTAAGATTTAACCCTCTAAGCGTTTCACACGCTTTTTGCAATTCGTTTCCCCCCTTTTGAACGTTTTACATCTTGTTAGATAATTGGGGAGGGTTGCGGTCACACAATGAACTTTGACAGAAAGTTTTATGGCTCACAAGGGAACCCCACTCTTGCCCTTAGGGTTAAGACATTTTCCATTGAGACATTCGTTCAAGAGGGGAAGGGGAAGATTTCCTTTCAAGTGTGTTTGTCGGTCAACTTGAGTTGAGATTTTATTGGGTTTATGAAAGAAATGCGTCCTTTGACCTAGCTTTCGAGATAAAATTTTTTATTTAAACCAATCCAAAAACGCTTTAAAGTTCAATCATAAAATTAACTAGATTTTATTCTTATTTTTTTAATTAATATTCATTTGGAATCTTAACAAATTTAGATAGAGTATTAAACCTACTTTTTTATATTGTTGGACAAATTACTTTTTCTATGTTTTCTTTGATTGCTAAAAACTCACCTTTTTCCCCCTCACTTTAAAATTATCAGATAGAGTTAAGTTTTTATATTATATCTATAAATCTCGAAAAATATCGCTAAATATATATCTATAAAATATCTATGTTTAAATGCAAAGAATGTATGAAAACAATAAATACATTATATTGTTTCATTTATGTTCGTTAATCACTACTTTCAGTTCTTAAAATAATAATTATTTCATAATAAAGTGTCAAAAAACTAAAAAAGAAAAAAAAAAGCGAGCGAGTCAAAATCAGAAGTGCTGTAAGATTTTCAATTATTACAAATGAATAATTTTTAAACTTCTGTATTTCCTTACTTTTCAAAAATTCTAATACATTAATAAAAATAATACCGAAAAAAACAACCTTTTTTTTTTAATTCTGGTTTTTTTTTCACAATTTCAAAACCAGATATTCAGGACAGCTTACACACAATATTTTGTAATGTCATGTTTCGAAATACATCCAAATTTTAAGTAAATGAACTACATATTTCCTCAAAGAGAAGAAGAATGAGGTTTCCCCTTCAAATTAATATTTTTCAAACTTGATTTTTCGAATAATTAGTAATTAAAAGCGTCGGCACAAATTTATATTAGTTCATACGCATTAGTGTCAACTGTACATTTGCACAGATACTTTTGGTTACTAATTATTTGAATATTCAAATTAAAAAGTATCCACATGTGTAAAATCTCTTATAATTAATCTTCTGTTAAAGGATAACTGAAGTACATGTAATTAAAATCCGGACATTTTTTGTAATATTAACAATATATACTACTAGGAATTTTACATATGCTACCCTGAAAAATCTGCTTTTCAAATTACGATAAAAATAGTATGTTACATACAAAGTTAAAAATTATAAGTCACAAAAACTTACAATTCTATGAAAATTTAAAATATTAAATTCAAAATTTAATATATTTCATCGCCAGCATATTTTTATATATTCCGTAAGTTTTTTACAAATCAGTTAAAAATCACACGTTATTAGCAAAAAGTAGGCTGAAAAATTTGATGAATATAAAATAAAAATTTTACTTGGAAGCAGAGCTGATATGCTAAAATTTCGGTATACAAATATTATGAGCATATCTACAATAGTTTCTGAAATAATCATTTTAAAATTCAGTTCGAAATTTGTTCGTTATATTATACGTAATATTAAATAAAGCGTCAACATAATAAAGTAATGTTTGATGTATTCACAGATTATTAAAAATAGATATAAGTGACATTATCGCAAATGTTAAAAATTTTATAATTTTAAATTAAATTGTACACTGTTATCATATTGAAGTAGAAGATATAAAACTTGCATCTAAAATAGATGGAAAATGCAATCTGCAGTGCCATTATATTGAACAGAATACGTCATATTCACTTGATTAGGTAGAGTCAGCCTAAGGTAGGAACTACTTGTGCAAAAGCTTAGGGCACTGCAGTTTTGGGAAATACCACTCTGACAATTGCAGTTTTCAGGGGAAATGTAAAAATAACACATTTTAATAACAAAGGATTTTAGAATGGACTTCTAATTCATTGTTGCGAGATAACAATACCTAAGGTAACCAACCGTACTCCTTATGTGAGTTTTGAACTTCATTTTCGCAAACCATATTCCTTTTAAAATCTGTACTACCAAAATATTCCTTTGCATCCTTTTGTACTCCTAAAAAATTTATGAACTATATTGGCAATTTTATGCAAACTCTTAAAAGTTCCAACCCATTCCCATCTAAACGTGTGGCCGCCAGTTCGATCCTGGGCCTCAAAAGACCCGTTGTGAAGCCGGGGCTGATCTATCTAATCTATTGGGGCCCAAAGTCCTTCCGTTGGGGTGGGGTGGAAATTAGAAGAGGGAGTGCCAGCTGAGGTGTCGTCCTCGTCATTTGACCGATGTTCAAAACTACGAAGTCCGTTGCCAATGACCTTCGTGTTGCTTCTAGTGCGACGTTAATAAAAATTAATTCCATCTAAATGCAATTTTTATCATAAAAAAAGTTTGGACTCGCTTATTTAGTAGGGAATTGTATTCCCACCAAATGTTTTCTGTTTACCGAACAGAATTGCATCATTTCGGGGATCCCGAAATCCATTTTGGGTTGAAACGAGAGTGATTTGGCACAATTTCAAGCTAAATATTACTAGTGCATGTTTATTTTTTTCCTAGAGCAATATAGGTTTTTCAAAGAGAAGTAAAAAAATATTTTAACGAATGTTTAAAAATGAGTTTCCACTTATTAAGACAGCAAATAAAATGACATTTCTTAGATTAATTGTATAATCTGCAATAGTGCATTTTCTATTGTGAGTGTTGGACAAAGTTTAATGACAAAGCATATGGATACTAATGCAAAAAAAAAAAAAAAAAAAAGTAAAAAAAACGGTAAAAAGTCCAAATTAAAAAAAAATTTTAAAAATATAATTTTTTATGAAATTGAAAAAAAAAAAACATCACCCTTTCTATAGATCAAAACATACACTCTGCTTTCTCTACAGCCAGACATTATTTTTCTATAAAACTACCCAAGAAATGAAATATGATAACATTTGAGCTACTTATTTTACTGCAATATAGTACGAGATATGATGATTAATTCGCATCATTAATACTAAAGAATAAACTAACTATCTGTATAGTTAACACATCAATCAATAACTCCCGAGACTAACCCAGAGATGGCGCTTGTAGTAAACCAGTAACCAGGTCTTTCTAGAGTACGAACCTTTGCTTGAAACGTGTCAAAATTTTAAGTCGATCGGACCAGAAACAGCTGAGTTATCGAGGTTGGAGTAAAGTCGTTTTGTAGTTTGTTTAAAAAAAGGAAAAAACCGAGTTTCGTGTTCTGATAAAACATTGTTTTTTAATGGGTAAAAACACCGTGCAAGCGAAACAATGGATTGAAAAATGTTACCCGGACTCTTGTCCATCAAAAGCAACGATTTGTCGGTGGTTTGCCGAGTTTAAACGTGGTCGTACCGACACAAATGACGCGGAACGCTCGGGTAGACCTGTGGAAGCCGTTACACCGGAAAATGTGAGTGAAGTGACAAAAATTATAATGAAAGATCGTAAAGTGAAGCTCCGTGAGATTGCTGAGATGACACAGATATCATATGGAAGTGTATTTACTGAAAAAGGTTTTTTGAAGTGAAGTGAAAAAGGTTTTTTCCAAGTGGGTGCCGCGATTGCTTTCGATGGAACAAAAACAGCAACGAGTCGATGATTCAGAAAGCTGTTTATCGCTATTTACTCGCAACAAAAAAGATTTCTTGCGAAAAAAAAAAAAAGAAGAAGAAAAAAAAAAATTTGGGGAAAAAAAAAAAAAAAATTTGGAAAAGCGTTGGAACGATAGTATCACCCTAAAAGGTGATTAACAAAAGGTGTTATGTTGATGAATAAAAAAAAATTTGCAAAAAAAGTGTTGTTTTCAATGTTAGACTCGGGAGTTATTGATCGATGTGTTATAATCCTGGGATTAAGGATACTTTTCTAAAATTTAAAACTGTTTACAAAATTTGTTATGAATTCTTTAAAGAAATGTCTGTCAACTTCACTGAACTAAAGTGTTTTTTAAGTGCACTATTTTGAAAGACAAAATTAAAAGGGTAAAAGTTTCTCTCGTTGCCAATTTTGTAATAACAGATATGTAAGATGAAGTTATCGATGGCAATTTTCTGTTAAAAGATATAATACGAAGATGTATTTAAAATTTGAAAACACTAAAGAAACGGAAAGGTGAAAATTAAAATGTGGGTCGAAGATGGTTAGAAAATTTTTACATTTTGAAGAATATATACCCCATTAAAATTTAAAATTATTTATTGAATGTGAAGTATATTGCCGGAGCACAAATATGGATGTAGATGGGGTATATCGCTTAGAGCAGAGGTATTCAACCTTTTGCATTTTGAGGAAGGAACCCTTTGTGCTTACCAACACCTTCAAGGAACCCCTTGATCAAACAGCAGAAAAAATAGGATATCAAAGCTCTTTATCCTAATCAAATTTACAAAATTATCATTGCATTTCTATCTTATCATATTAGAAACATCTTAGTAAGATTAGTGAATGGTAAGCTGGCTAATGTTCTTTTTTTTTGGGGGGGAGGGGGAGTTTCTAAAATATAGCCTATGAATAACAAGCAAAAGCAACAATTTTTTAAATATAACAAATTAATGAAAAGAAATTTTTAATGACTTGGCCGTGATTGTTTTTTATTGCAAAGTATTTTTACGTCTGGAATAATTTTTGAAATCTGCAACTTAATGCCTTCTTCAGCATCCAATCTGTTTCTGAATTGTGTTTTTGTCGCAGTGTACAAAGAGAATGATATTTCGCATATATAGGTAGAAACATATGAAATTAGATATTTCACAATTATTTCGGCAATTTCATGATATTCTTTTCTAATGTCAAACATAATATACATAATATCAACTTAACTAAATTTTAATTTCAATTGAGTGTATATCAATTTGATATATCAATCAAATTGATATACACTCAATTATTTCTTTTGTTGGGAGTTTGGAGGTTTTCTTCTTTTATTGAGTTTTAGTTTTTTTTTATTAACGTCGCACTAGAAGCAACACGAGGGCTTTTGGGGACGGACCTCGTAATTTTGAACTTCGGTCAAGTGACGAGGACGACACCTGAGCTGGCACCCCTCTCTCCTAACTTCCACACCACACCAACTGCTTTAGCTGTGACCTTTAGCTGGGTTGAAGTAGATCGCTTTCGGAATAGCTTTACACAAAAAAGTAAAACGCTCGGAGGGTTAAGTATTAGGATACAAATTTTTCACCATTTTTAATCAAATATTGAGCAATACTTAAAATAAGTGAGTGTTTGTCAGAAAGAAATTATATATATATATATATATATGTTCACTGTTTAGAAAATAATCTTATTTCACAGTTCACAAAACATCAGCACTGGATAGGAAGAAGATTTTAAGAGAAGTGTACCTCGCTAAAACACAATTCGAGACAACACGAATACATATGTTAAAAAATTACCAGGCCGTTCTGCCAAAGGGCTCTGCTTGAACTCAATAAGCTCAGAGAAAAAGGAGATTATGATTGAGATTGTTTATTAAAGTCATTCTGAGTAGCAACATGAGGTTTATTGGTATTGGACCTCGTAATTGTGAACCTCGATCAAGTGATGAGGTCGAAACTTGAGTTGCCCCTCCCTCTCCTAATTTCTGTACCATGTCAACGCGAGGACTTAGGACCTCGAAAGATTAACGTGCATCAGCCTACTACATGATGGGTCTTCAGTATAATTTGTGGAAGGCAGAGTATAACCTAATAATTTTTCTGAAGCATTATCTAATTTGTTACGCTCCTTTTATATGAAGCTGTTCAATTTTGTGAAAGATTTTTTCCTGTACCACAAACCTACTCACGATTCATCTGTAATACCATATATTTAACCTATGTTCTAAAACGACATAGGTTAAATACATGACAAATTAAAAAATTCAATTCTTGAACATTATATATATAAACTCCTCTCATATGTAATACATTTACGGAATCAGCGAAGTATTATCTATTTTAAAGGGAAAAAAAAATAAATAAGTAAAAGTTTATTTTTAAATAAAAACTACGAAATTTAAGTATTTTAAGTATCTCAATTATCTTAAATGTTCCGGTTTAATAATGTCCCCAAATAGAAAGACTCGAAACAAATCACTACAAGACATACAATTCACCCTTACAACACAAGAACATAAGCCAATTGTATAAATTGTCCACTTCATTGAACATTAGAGTGATTTTATAGGAGCACAACTGTTTTACCGAATCTTTCTAAACTTGATATTGCCTCTTTCTTCGATTTATCTCCTCAAAAATTGCTTTACAGCTCTAAAATATCTGAATTGGTAGTTGCCGCTATTCAAGCCTTTCAATCTCTCCAAAGTGTACAGTCCATATATTAGCAATTAACTCGATAATAACTACAAAATGATAAATAGAACACTCTTAACTCATGGACATATAGATCATCTGTATTTGTCTCCTGAAGCAATCAAATGAAACAGTATTAAGAATTTTGATTTTCACGAAAGCTAATTTATTTAGTTTTAATTTCCTTTCTGTGGTAATATATACAATCAATAAATGCATCGAAATAAACAAATTTGATAAATGTATTTGATATTTTTAAAGACTCAATTTGCTTATGAACTAAGTTAAATATATTTAATGTATAGTAATCTGATACGATGTTACATAATGACATTTTAGGAAATAAGCAAAACGGCATCACAGAAACATACAACGAAAATAAAGCATTTGTATTGAATAAAATGTTTAAGAAACAAACTATTACTTCTTGTAAAATCATGCCTATGATTTTTTTCATTTACAAATGTGTATTTAAATATATTTTTACTCCTGAAGAGAAACAAAAAACCCATTATTTTCACAGATCCATACACTTGATCCTTAAGTGACAATCCATATATCTGATTCCTAAATGATAATATTTGTTTTATACTCCATCATTCAATAGTCTGATTGAGAAACCCTTAATCCTTTTTAATTATGTTAAAGATATTTCTTTTAAATCAACCAAATACAAATTCAATGGATTACTATTCCTCAAATATCCAAAAATCAATTTAAACACCAATTAAATAGATATCGATGTTTGCTCTAGTCAAAAATAACCTTTGACAAAGTGCAACCTCTTAACTTCTACATATGGGAATCATCTTTGAGAGCAGTATATCTCACTATAATGGATGATAGATTCTGAAGAAAATTATTTCTTGATGTATTGCTCAGAATAAGTAAAATAACAAATGAAGATGAATCTCGAAGGCGTTCGAATTCCTGCTAGAAAATGAATAATCGTCCTAAGTATAGATACATAATTCTTGTCTTTGGTTCTTGAGATTTCTATATAAATCTTCACATCTAATTAATGATTATGATTTACCTCCATTGACTTATAAGGAAAAGTTATTTGTTTGTTACTCAATTTACAAGGGCAAGACTTAAGAACCTACTTATCGAATAAAATTGAGCCCATTGAAAATCGGTCGATCAGGATTTAGAGAAAGTTGTTTGATAATCTGATAATTAAAAATAAATAATTTTTGCCAATAATATTTAGAAATTTATTTGAATTCATCTAGAATTGTTTTACTTCTTTCTCAACTTTTGTAGTCTGTGTTGTATGAAGCTGTTTGATTCAGTCAAGTGTGTTCGATGCTTTAATGAATCAAGGATAAATAAATCGTATTTCTTTCATTTTTAAAATGCATAATATTAAGCATTTTAGAAAACTTTAACTATCTGGATATTTTCTGAATGCGTTGGAAAGGTAATAAAAATACAGATTAAATTAAAAATCAGAAAAATTTCTACAACAAAAAAGTAATAATTGTTTCTTTAAATTACATTACTTCATAAAGTATTATTGCTGTTCAACATAAAATTGTTGAAAATCAGATGACTAAGAACTTAATAAAATGTTACAAGGGAAAACCTTTCTATGCCATTAAAATAATAGAAGTACTTTTCGATTCATACTAAGTTATTCGTACTAAGTTACAAACAATAAAAGTAATCAAAACGTTTACTAATTATTTTACTTCATTGAAATTAAAAATAATTCACCAGAAACTGAACATTGACAAGATTTTAAAAATGTGCATTGAAATCCAATAAACATGAGATAAGTTAACATACAGTTTTTGTCATACGTTTTTAAGATGTTGGATCTGCCCAAAATTGAAAAACATATATTTTAATATATTACTATAGCTATTCCTAACAAATATGTGCATTAAAGATGCTGGTAATTAATCAAAATAAACTAGATACCGCTATCAAACTGTATAGCGCGAACTATAGTTAGAAGATGAAATAAAAATAGGGCAATTTCACTTCTTGTTCAGTGTCATAAATTACCAGTTTCTTTCTTTACCCTTATCACAAAAACTTACAAAATAGCATACACTTTCACACTCATGCTCAGAAAATGTAGGAAACAATGACAAGGCCTTTAAAATTGTGTTAGTCAAAAAATGTGCACCAATACAAGATTATATTACACTAAGCGCTTAGAGAAATAATTTGTATTTAATTTTCTAATCTTTTAATAATAATATACATACAAAAACAGTAAATAAAAAAATGGGAAAAGATAACTCACAACATACCTCACTTTTTGTATATGTTGATGAGAAAAGAGCTTAAGAATATAAAATAAAACCAGTGAAGAATATTTGAAATCATTGCAGCAAAGAAATGCGGAAAAAAAAGATTAACAAAATCCATTAATAATAAACATTTACGCCTTTATTTATTTATTTAGATAATGTTCTATACTATTAAGACGAAGTGAGGTATTTATTACCCTGGGAATGCTACAAGAGTTTTGATTTTTATGTGTACCACTTACCCAAGATCGAAAAATGAAACTCTAATAGTCTCCTAGATATCATCATTTGTTACAGCTGTTGCTTTCATTTTAATTTGTTTCTCCATATACTCGTATCTTACATAAAACCTTTTTCTCCCTCTATTCATAGCTTCTAATTTTATTCATGCTTTATTTTAAAAACAAACACTTTTCCTGGAAACAAACAATCATTTTTATTCTAAAGCTTTGAAAAGGAAGAATTACTATTAGTAATTAATTAATTGAAACAGCGGATTGCTAATTAATTCTTCTTCATAATGAAATTTATTACCAAGATATCTTTCTTTTTTATACAGGACCAATGTCATTAGGTAGTAATATGCAAACAAACTTAGCTTTAATATAATGAGCATTTATGTCGTATAAGTTTTTGGAGAGAATGTGTTTCACACATTAAAGGATTAAAAATCAGTTTCAGATAAAGGAGAGAAATGCATAACTGAGCTAAGGATACAAAACAAATGTGTGAATTTTTTCCATTATCTTCATATGTTTTAATCGTTTTATAAATGCTAATTTTAAATATGGCTTTCGAATCCAAATGTTTACATTCTGCTTTATTTCAGTTTAATTCAAGAAATATTTCATTCGAGCTACACTGAGAACAGTTAGCAAAGCTCATTCCAAAGCTTGAATAACAGATACAAGTACGTCCAACTTTATTTACACGATTTTGAAGTAATACGGTTCACCAATATATTTTTTTACGCGAATTTTTTGTTCGAACACGAATCCTAAAATTTTTTCCAAAGTATTCAAATGCTATTTTCCCCACCTTATACCACGTCTTCGATTAATCCACTAGATCAGGGTGTTATAGCAACACTTAAAATGTACTACATAAAGCAAACGTTTAAATATATTTTAGTATCAGTGGAAGAAAGAAATTTGACTGTTGTGGAAGCATGAAAATAGCTTACGATTATGGATTGTATTACACATGCTTCTTTTGCTATCAAACACTTGCGCCAATCGAACTTAATAGCTTGTTTTGTTAGGAAAAAAAAATGCCAGCATTCGTCAAAAATGGACGTTTCGTGGTGCAAAAATCAACTGTTCATTTATATTATACCTCTAACAAATGCGAAGGTTTTAACAACATGCAAACGGTTGACATCGAAGAATTGATGTTAGGAAACCATTTGGATGAGGACGATTTGATATAATTTATGACAGTTCATGATAATAAAAAAATCGATAATTACGAAGTCAAAGGTGAAGTTCAGCTATTAACAGCTGATTTAATTTGCGAGGGCTTGATATTTGCCACAAGTTCGGAAATTTTTTTTAATCATGATCCTGACATAGAGAGTGCAATAAAACTTCAAAGTAATCTTAGGTTTTGTGTAGCAAGATATCAAAAATTATATAAGCAACTTAAGAAACAAATAAAAAACCCGCTAATAGCAGACTTTGAAGCAACAAAAAAGCCTTCAAAGGCCGTTAGTAACGAACAAGACTTTTCTTTCTTCAGACATACCTGACACATCTTCTGATGATAGCATTTTTGATCCAGTTCGTAATAAGCATGCACGCTTGTTATTAAATAGTAATGAATATTTGTTAGTAGTTTTATTCCTAATCTCAATTTGAGCATTTACATATTGTATGTTTCTATAGATTGAATTTTCACTGTACTCTAATTTTAATTTTTTTTTGTAATAAAAATGAATTGTTTGTGTTTTATAAACATGTAATATGGATTTCATTATTACTTCTTTTGCACGATTTTTTGAAAAAAATATTTAGAGTTTTTTCATCTTATACGATTTTTTAAAGTTGTGGAATATATCCCCAAATTATTTACACGAATGATTTTGCACAATTTTCTGAGACAATTATCTACCGTGTAAAAAAAAACTTGGCTGTATATAAATACACATTTTTATCTTCGAAGAAATACTCCGAAACTCTCCCTTCATTTGAATAAGGTCTTATATCTCATAGTTTCAACTTACCCATCACTTCATGAGGGTTGGTTGGATTTTAATAATGTCACTCTAGAAACAATGCAAGGGGTATTGGTGACGGCCTTAGTAATTTTGAACCCTGTCAAGTGACGTGGACAACACCGGAACTCACACGTCTCTCTCCAAACACTACGTGAGTGACTTGTTACGATCATTTGATTCATTACGCGATACCGAAGCAAAAGCCACATTTCGCTGTGCTTTGATTAAGGAAACTGTTGAGATACATCGTTTATAAAACAAAATGCATTGTTGTAAAATTTCTTAAACATACATAAGTGTGCAGAATACAGTATTTTCAAGTATTTATATAATAATTAAGGTAATATTAAGAAATAATTTGAAAACCATTTAAGCCTGCTTTATTTTTCTGATACTAGAGGGAGTTGAGCAGTGGAATGAAAATATACCAGATGAGACCAACTGAGGGATACAGAAGAGTAGGATAATAGGATATATGGATAATAGGATATATAAAAATTATAGGATATATGAATGCACATATTCTGACAGTAATAGGATATAGGAGCATATATTCTGAAAGTAATAAAATTTTCGAACATATAATCTTAAAGTTTTTGAATATTGGATCTTATTACCAGACTGTAACTAATACGCTGAAAACTAGTGCTTAAAAGTAGCCATATAGGCACACCACTAATTCAACAATACCAGAGTCCTATAGAATGTTGGAATACATGAAAATATTTTCAGGGTTTTGGATTATAATTATATTCTAATTAAAAGTTTTCGGTCTACTTTTGGATTCAGGATGATTTTATAAGATTGTTTTTTACATCTGTTCTCAGAAACTTCTTATAATAATGCTAGAAATCTGAGATTTATCAAGTGCAGTTGAGAAAGTCAAATGTTTAAAATCTATGTAATATTAACCTGGTAATGGTATTAAAAATTACGTATAATTAGATATAAAAATATTCCTTCATAAACAATCTATGAAATACATAAATAACTAGTCTCAAATTTTAAACTGATAATTTATTCAATCTTTTATAATTACTAAAAACAATTTTTTCTGATCTAGATTTATTACATTCATAGTATTCTTGAAGTTATGTTGCGCAAGAGTTTTGTGATTTCATTGTGTTACCCAACGATTTGAGGCTGGAACGAGTTTGCACTGTGCTTCTACTTAGAAAGAAAATTTATAAAGCTCTTTCAGATTTCAAAAAGAATATTTCTCTTTCGACTGTTTGTATATGAGGGGGTATGGGGTGTTTTCTTATAATATAATGAATTAGACACAAAAGGAGCATTTGTTTTTGCACAATCACATGTTGTGATTGTGCGAAAACAAATTCAGAATAAAGAGAGTTAAATTGCAAAAAAATGAGGCCTGAAGACTGTGAAAAGCCACGTGATCATTTTCATTTTTCAAATTTTTTCAATTCAGAAACTTTTTTATGGTTAACATTATTTCAAAATAGATAAAGATATTTTTCAAAATAAATTTTAAGTGTATCATTCACGTAATTAATCCCATGATCAAATTTCATTTTGGAAATATTCTTGTCTCAGAGAATTTTTTGAGGTTGAATTTTGTTTGGAAAAACTTAGCATGAATTTCAAGCCTCTCGACATCACTTTATTCTTTAAGAATTTACTTCCGGTCCATTGGACATAAGAAAGGACAATGGAGCTCACAATTTAATGGCATGTCCGATTTTGAGATACGGAGTTATATCAGAAATTGATACCCCTGAAATTTCCAGATTCTAGTTCTCAGAATGATCACTAATTATAAATAGTACATGAAAAAAAAAAAGAAATTTACTAGGCATTAAAAATTACACCTTTAGAAAATATAACCGAAATCATCTCTAACTTTTTCATCTCTCACCCAAATGTTCTTAACGTTAACACTCAAATCTTGAAAACAACGCTACAAATTCTAAAACTAAACGAATCAGACGCATAGAAATAAATAGAGGTTCTAATTTCTTATCGTAATTAATGACTCTCTATATATTTAACTTTGTCAGATGTATCAGACATCCGGAGAAACTTTTAACATTAACGTTTATGGTGATGCATTGAAAATCACGTTTTTGAGTTATGTTAGACTTCTGGAAAACGTTTTAACACTAACTTCAATGTTATGTCAATATGAACTTGAATAAGTTCGAAGAATAATCGAATTTTCCTATTAATGAATGTGAATAACCTTTTCAATGTATAAACATTGAAAAAATAAACTTTCTGAGTTCTATCAGATTTCTGAAGATATTTTTAGGATTAACGTCTATGGGTACACATTGAAAATCGACTATACGAACTTTCGTCAAACTTTTTCCGAAGAATTTAAACCATCACGACATCTAGAAATTTTAAACATCTCGATATCCAGTAATTTCCCATGATTATTACTTTCATTAATTTAAAATTTCTTAAGTGATTTTAAGAGCCTTTGGTAGCTAAAACTATTCTTTACAAAATTTTTGCAGGAAACAATTTTTTTAAAAACCTATTTTTATTGTTCTTCTTTTTGGTATTTAATTTCGAAGTTAATTTTTTTTGTAGATACCCTAATTTTAAACTTATTCATACTATTTATCAACTTATTCATTTTATATTTTAAGTTAGTTCTTTTATATTTTAACTGATTCTTTAATGTTGAACTTGTTCATTTTCTGCTCTAAACTAATTATTTTATGTTTAAGCTGTTTGTTTTAATGTTTAATTTATTCATTAATTATCCTTTTATTTATTCCTTTATGTATTAACTATTTTATTTATGTTTAACTTTTTCAACTTATTCAGAGAGAACGATTATAAACGTGGACAGAAATTTGTTAAGCGTATTAAAATTGAAATCATCAAATTGATTCAGAAGTTTGCTCTGAATGTAAGAATTTCTATGACACTAATATTTTTCTGGTTAATGCGTGTGAAGATTTTTCTATAACTTCATCCATTGCGCTACTCATAGATAGACAGACTACCATGAAAATATTTAAAGTAACTGAATTTAAAGAAATTATTTCTTGGGTTTATTGTTTTGCTTATAGTGTAATCAGATGAGAGATTGATTGCCTGCTATTGTGTTAGACATGCATTTGTAAGTCTGATTTACCTTTGTTCCCTGACTTTTTTTTATTGTTCCTTAAGTTATGCGCTTCAGCAGACGTAATAGATAAAAAAAAATATTATATTATTATATACAAGGTTTGTCCCAAATGTAATGAGAATAATTTTATTGCTCATTTCTGAGACATTACCAAAGGAAACAGTTCGTGACTGTAGGTGAATTGAAATTTCAATTACATATTACAATGTTTACTTTGTGATCAGATTTGTCTGGGTGTACACAGTGGCCAAATAAACAGTTTATGTGTAAAATCATTACTACACTCATGTTTAAGCAAAGTATTGGACAACGAAAAGCAATGAAGTTTTAAGTTAAACTTGGTAAATGTAGTAGTAAAACCATCCTGTGCTTCCGCATCCATCAAACAGCCCATTTTCTGCTTTTTTTGCTCTTAAACTTGAGGAGAAGTTAAAAGTACACCATCTAGGCACAGTAAAAAATTCTCAAGAAACCATTAGTGCAAAGCTTCGAAACATTTCATAAAATTAGTTAGAACATATATTCTTGTCTGTCCGATTATTTCTCAATTATTCTTTTGTGACATCTTATATATATATATATTTAACTCACCTGATAGCTTCACTGTTGAGTATAAATAATTGATTTGCATTACAGAAGTTTTATGAAAAATCTATTTTTTAAAATAGTTATTCTTCTTCAATTGGTAATTTAACTAGTCATACATATATAATTCAGCCTGATTTTTAGTTTAGATTTAGTTTTTTTATTATATCCTTGGAATAATGACAATTTCTCTAGTTCATTATATAGTCGAATAATTTACAGTTGCAAAATTGAATAATTTTCATTTCCAAACTTTTACATCAAGTATCGTCTGTAGCTTTTTCTAAGCAACAAATTCTTCTTCTTTCCGTTCTTAAATTGCAGTTTAAATTAATTAAAGATATTTCTCACCAAAATCAGTTTATGTACGTATACTTTTATAGACAACTGTTGATATTTTGAAAAAATTATAATCACATTCAGTTTGAATCTAGAATAATGCTGTAGAAGAGTATAATCCATATTTAAAAATTTAATATACATTAATTTGTTTTCTTACTATTGTTTATATTTTTCTGTATCTTCACTTCTTTTTTTCACTTTTCTGTAACTTCACTTCTGAGAGTTACGCATACTACGAGAGCAATGGATAAAAGAAGGTGACTCATTCTCTTAAACATTAATACTTTTGTGCACGCTTTTGCTTAGAAATCCGTTTTAACTTAACAAAAGCGTAAAATATTGTATCATAATTAATAATATAGGAGTACTTTTTATTTATTAAAAAACACAAAATTTCTTTAAAGGAATCGTTTTCAAATTTATCTTTTAATCATAATTTCTCCAAAATATCATTAATATGTGTTCATAATTAACTTCGTACTGTATTTTTCCAACTTTTCAGACTTTTAAGTGTTTGAAAAAATACAATTTAAGATTGGTTTTTCTTTTTCTTTATCATATTCTGTGATATTACAATCATTATGATACTTCCAATTGTTGCTCTTTTTATAGGAGTTGGGAAAAACATTTACGACATTTTTATTCCTAAAAATTAAGTTTCTAGCTTCGCGAAAAGTCTTTTTTTCCCAACTAATCATTCAATTCGGTAGTAATGTAAGCCTTGTAAAAATATCTTGAGGAAAAAAAAGAACTTCAATTATTGGTAGAACAAACACGCCATAAGTTAGTGACACCTACATTTTGTTTTAACGAATGAAAAAGCGATGGGAAGGCTTCTGTGTTGTTCGATCACTGCGATGGCGAAGCATTGTATTTGCGGAGTTTATTCCTCCGTTTTATTAGGATAAAAAAAACGTAAAAATGTTGGGTTTAACATTTTTTTTTAAATTGAAGGAGATATTTCTTTTCAAAATATATGTATGATAATCCTAGATCCAAAAGGATTATGCATTTACAGAAATATTTATTCTTCTTGTGCTTTTGCTTTCGCTTCAATGTATTGTGTTTTTAAGAATCTTCCGATTCATTTGTATGATTTTATAGCACAAAAAACACATAACATACTACTTACAAATATATGTACTAGTATTAGTATGGAAAATTATTTTATTGAATCAAAAGTATAAAATTAAATTTCCCGTTATATCAAACACCGGAAAAAAAAGTAATTGCAATTCGCATTTACTTACAACATTTGAAAAGGGAGAAAAAAATATTAGAAAGTTCAAACTGAATACTCATAAAATTACTGTTTTCAGTTGTTTACCTAACTTTAACAATTTGTTATTAACGTCGGAAGAGGACTATTGGCGACGGACTTCAACCAAGAGCTCTTTTATGGTTAGGCACTTATGAAACCATCATAGCCTCTGTGAAAATACGAAATCACTTGAGTGCATACACGTTTTCTATCTGAATGAAATTCTACAGGACCTATTTTCGGTTTATTTTCATAGTGACATTGATTTATTTTTGCCCTTTTAGCATTTCTTTTGCATCAGAAGGACATGTAAAGAGGTTATCTATGGCAATGCGATAATTTGAAGACATTCCATCAGCCATCTCTTCACTAAAGTTTTATGGCTGAGGAATGCCATCAATTTTATTTTTATAACCTAAAGGAACAATTGGGGTCATTTAGGGACCCTAAATCAAATTGTATTTGTTTATGTATTCTTTATCCACGGGGAAGCTATAACTTCAAAATTAGGAATAAAATAACGTAAAACACAGCTTTAAAAATTGTGAAAGCATTGCAAGTTTTTTTTTTAAATATTTGGCAGAAACTGCTGTTGAGAAGAATTTATGAACCCACTTCCTCCCAATCGAAGA
Organism: Nephila pilipes; assembly: GCA_019974015.1. Taxonomy (NCBI): domain Eukaryota; kingdom Metazoa; phylum Arthropoda; class Arachnida; order Araneae; family Nephilidae; genus Nephila; species Nephila pilipes. The sequence goes on from BMAW01120108.1 coordinate 28,532, forward strand.
TCCTCCCTTTATTTTATATATTTTTCAGTGATGACTCCTTGTTAACACGTTAATTTATCACGTTTGAAAATGTTTTGAGTACAAAAGTTCTTAGTACATAGAATCCGGAAACCACCAATCAGAGCACAGATTTCCTAGAGTTCTGGCTTACCATCTTTTTCCCACAAACAATTATCTACCTTTTTTTTCGAAAAATACAAGAACATCGACTCCCATTGTTTAAATCAGTAATGTAATCCCTAGTGTTCCACCTTTCTTGATTCTTTTGAACGCATTTTATTCGAAGTAGTTGAAAGCAATAATTGACCTTTGAAAAGTAGAGTAAGAATCTTCAAAAGAAGAACATTACACTCAAAAATTCTTGATGGGGGGGATGGCAGCCTTAATCTTAGTATGACTATGAAAACCTGTTAATATTGTTTTTTATCAATCTTTTTGTCAGTAGAGCAAAAACGTACAACATATATATATATATATATATATATATATATATATATATATATATATACATACCAATTGCTACTTTTATTATGGACTGGTATTTCTGAACACATTGGCTTACACAAACGTCTGGCAGTAGGGCACACATTTCAATTTCATTATTATGTTGCCTGCTATGATAAGGACTCCAGAGCCGTAACATCTTCTTGTTTCCTTCTTTCCGACAATAGAATGCACGATGTTATAATCCTTTAGAAAGCTGAGTGATAGATCTTTTTAATGGTGTATAAAACATTCATTTCATCATAATAGATCGCGATAATTATAAATAATTTTTTTTTTTAATTTTTTGTAATTTACCCAACTATGCAGAAATAAAAATAGCTTACCATAAGAATTATCCGTTTAAAGAAGAATTTTTTTTCTTCTAATTCTTCTAATTTTCCTTAATATAAATAGTAAAAATAAAATATACTACGGGGAAATATATTAGTAAGCCAACAGGACAAAAGACAATTATAATTATTTATTTTAATTTTTTCGATAATTTTTTGTATTAATCAAACCTTTTAGGACGTTCATTTGAGAATTGTTTAAAAGGGAGGCAGTTGATTTCTATCGCCATTTTATTTTTAAATTATTAGAACTGCGTAATAAATTGAAACGAAGGAAACATATTAGAGCCGAGGTACATTGAAGAAAATTGGACAGTCACTGTTATAATGCATAGATTATTTTGAAGTACAATAATATATCCTCAGTATTAAAATCTACAGCTCTAAAAATAAATTTAGGAAGTTGGAATAATTTTAGAAAAGGGATTGAGACGAGTTTGTAAGACATTTAAACATCTTACATTTAAGATCTTACATTTTAAATATGTGTTTGGAATTGAGTATTAAATTATTTATTGAATATTTAAATTACTAATGATTCATTGAAATATTTTACATAATTTATTCAACTTAATTTAACATTACTTTAATTTTTTTGAATGCTGAGAGATAATTTATTTCCGATAACTTTTGATTCATTACAAAATAATAGTTATTCCTTACTGCGAATTTTGTCATTTTCCACATGATGTACCATCTCAATATATATCACTCTAATCTTATTTTGAATATGAAAGACTTTAATATTGTAATTATTACACGAAGAAAATCTAGTTGATTTTATTATAAAATATTGTAACCCTTAGTATTTACCATGAATTCTCCCTCAGCAGTTTGAGAAAAAAATTAAAATTATATTTGTTGGTCGCTCGTTCTTTTTTTTATGAAAATTTTCGAACGTTAGGATCTTATTTATATAAATTCTTAAAAATCCTCATTAAAGATTAAATTTTCCTGGTGTTTTGATGAAAATAATTTTAAAAAAATTTAGTTCCTGCTGCAAAACGTTAATCATTCTACAATGCATAAAATTTCATTACCGTCTCCTTTTTTAAGGAGCGCTTCTATTTCCTGAGCTTAGCCTTGAAGATGGGAAATGTGGTTCTGAGTACTAAAAATATTAAGTTCCCTGCTTCAGCGGCATTCCAGGAGTGAATCTCATTTAAATTATTCTTACTACTGTTAATCAGTCATTGATAATCTTAGCGAAAGTAATAGGATTTGTGTTTGTATTTTATGGTGTAACTGTACATTTATTTAAAGGGGGATAATATATATATATATATATATATATATAGCTTGCAGAGAGACTAAAATAGGTCATTTTAGGAGAAGATTATTAGAAAATAGTTGGTGCAAATTTTGATCGCTTTTTTTTCTTAATATAAACGTATAACATTACATCGCATTGATTATACATGGAAGAACTCGCAATCACACCATTGAGGCCTTTTGGAATCAATATATTGTACAGTGACAGCTAATACTGTATTTTTTGGAAACATTAAATAGTCATTTGACTCATGCATTGGAGGAATATATGTGTCAAATCAGTTGGTATGCAAACGGCTGTAAAATGTAAAAAAAAGTATGCAAACGGCTTAGATACATTGAATATAATACAAAAGAAGAGATAAAAAATGTTTGAATTTTATAATCCAACAATAAATAAATAAAAAATAAACACTATATATATACTTTTGTACTTAATGAAATCTTTGTATACTGTATTGTTTTTCGTAGAATCAGCTTATAAAGTTGCTTTAAAAAAACTCTAAATATCAATCTATGTAAAAGCCTTTATATTTACATAAAGTACGTTAATTACGAAAAATGTGTTACGCATATTTTAGAATATTTTAATAACGAAATCATATTTTAGATTTGAACATTTAAAAATAATTATTTTAAAATTCTCACTTCTAAAATATTATTCATATAATTCATGCATAATTTATGCGTAATATCTTCGTATATCCTTGGGAAAATTTTCTGTTCATGAAGGTTGGAATCATTGCTCGGTATGTTACACATTACATAAAGGGTACACAATATCAATAATTATTACAAATTAACTTTGGTTATGCTACCAAGCAATTTTTATTTTTGTCTATTTACTTGCACTTTTTTTTTAAACTCTATTTTTATGAACTAAAAATTATACTTCATCAATGTATATAAAAAAGGAGGAATTGTTATCTAGAATTTCTGATTAATGAATATCTGTGCAATAATGTCTCACGTATGGATAAACATTCGATACAAGCTAATTATAAACAAATAACCTAATTACATTGTAGGTCAAAAGTTCCAAATACAAATATTTTAATGTATCTGAGATATTTTTAAAAATGTGTATATTTCCACTTATAATTGAATGCTTGGAATTATCAAAATTTCTAATAGTTCCGTATGATTACTATGTTAATTACATAGAGAAATCAATTTATGTACTCATTCTTCATTACTATAACGGCAGCTTTATTAATCAGAGTTAACATTAGCTCTTTATACCCAGATTCAAATTACTTTTATTGTATGTTTTATATCTTATACAATTTACTTTTCGTGCAACAATACATTTATTTGTGATTTATTTATTTATTTTGAGTTAATGAATAGTGTTCACATGGTATTAAAATATTTTATATGTCTGCCTTTCTATATTATATCATTCTTAAACAAAAACAGAAATTAATATTTTCTAATGGATTAAGTTTAAACTTTATTAATACAAATGCTTTATTTTAGAGCAGCAACAGTTGAAATATATTTTACTCAAAGCCGCTCAAATGAAATACAAAAGAATCTGGAGAAATCATTTCCGAAATCTATCAATACTACAGAAATCACGGACCAATGGGGTCCGAAATCGAATTGATTTTCCTCAGTGATTAATAATTCCATTTCATACTGATAGTAGCAAATGCTTTCTGGAAAATGGAGCAGAAATCTTCATAGCATTAATGTATCTGTATAAAGCATTAAATTGCCTACTCAATATATCAAGTACGTTTTACTGAGCTATTTCCTAGTAAATGCAATGGCTTAGGAAGATATTCAATTGTAATTAATATTGCATATAACTATTATTGTAAATGGTGGTATTCAAATAAATAATTTCTTTCATATAAATAAAATACGTTATTTTTTTCTTGCACAAGTAAATGATGTGTGAATTTCATCTAGTTCGCAATTTATTTTTTGCGCATCAAAACTCATGCATTTTTTCCTATTAATGATTATCAGATTGATTTGCTTCATTTCCTTTTATTCACATTCCATATTTTAATAAATCAAATTATTATTTCAAATTGTTATTTCCTTTTCAAATAAATTTAATTAAGCTGGTATACTTCGTTCAGTTACGTATTGCTTATACTGTACTCTATGTTTATGACTCCTGATTCAAGACTATTGTAACTATGTTACTGAAACAAATATTTCAAATTTCTGAAATTTTAATACTTTTCTATTCTGTACGTAAATTTTCATTCGCCAATTTTGTCTCCATCGGGCAACCCTTCTTGGTGCGTCGTTTTTCTTCTTTTTGTTGTTGTTGTTGTAGAGCGTATTTGGGGAGTGAGACATAGTTTTGTTTTTAGTGAAAAATATTTTTAGTTACTAGTAGATAAAAGTCCTTTTCGTGAAATTATTCTTCAAAAAAATGTGGTTTATTGTTTGAATTACTGTGCTTAATTTAAGAACGTGTTTATTCTGTCTTGGTGATAAGATATTGACTATGAAAGCAAATAAAA
>BMAW01120109.1:11754-23196 GCA_019974015.1 Nephila pilipes
TTTTTTTTTATCTGAAATACAACGAGGATTTATATTATTGAGTTACAAAAATATAAAGTGGGAATTCCAAATACATATTTTCCAAATACATTATTTAAATTCCATTTTTATTGTTCACATTCTGATCAAAGCGGAAGATTCTACTGTAGAATAATCTTTATGTATTCATTCTCAGTTTATTTAAGTAAGATTTTCTTCTTAATTTTCCAAATTTTTGAAGAAATTTCAAGCTGATTTGAGGTCAAACTCTCACTATTTTAGAGTGTGTCGGAGCCCTCTTGATAGGATGGGCTCTTACACAAAAAAGTAGCGAGAGTTTCATCGATGACAAGAACTAAACAGGCTCTTGGGCCGTGTTGGTTCCAGGGGATTGCTGTGTTGATGAACGTCTCAGGAAATAAGGCTCCAAGAACCAAAGTAATCCAATGAGAAATGTGAAGCCACCATTAACAAAGAACATTATATTATAACTTCCGAGAGTGTCTCTGAAAAAACCTGAAAAGGAATCAACATTGGAGTATTAGTATTTCTTAAAATAATAAGAGTGCAAGACACAAAATATAAATGTGATATTCCTTCTGTATTCTTGCCCTTTCCTTTTCCGTCCCTACCAGTGATCTGTCGTTTTACAGAGGTAGGTAAGTCAACAGATGAGAACAAATTTATTGGTAAATTTCTATTTCAGTGTATTGTTTGGTGCGATTTTAAATATCGGGCCACAATAGTGTCAAGTTTAGTTTTATTATCGTCGCACTAGAAGCAACACGAGTTCTATTGGCGACGGACCTCGTAGTTTTGAACCACGGTCAAGTGTCGAGGACGACACCTGAGCAGCCACCCCTCCTCAAATTATTCCTCTAATAATTTATGATCATTTTTCCTACTTTCGGTAATTCTATTTGGTTATGCAACGATGAAACCGATATTCCGTCTAAGTAGCGTGATTTTGTAATGTGTGTGTGTGGACACTTGTGGCCACGGTAGCCTAGTGGTCGTGGTTTCGGATTCGAGGCCGGCGGTTTTCGTTCTGTCACGGGTTCGATCCTTGGCCGCTAAAGACCCGCCGTGTAGCCGGGCCTTTAAATCTGTCGGGGCCCAAAGTCCTCCCGCTGGCGTGGTGTGGATGTTAGGAGAGGGGGGTGCCAGCTCAGGTGTCGTCCTCGTCACTTGACCAAGGTTCAAAATTACAAGGTCTGTCGCCAATAGCCCTTGTGTTGCTTCTAATGCGACGTTAATAAAACGAAACGAAACTAGAACTGTATGGACTTTTGACTACTGACCACGATTATTTAAAGAAATGTTGATCAGATTCCGAGCGTCCAGTGAAGGGTCCAGTCTAGCATGAAAAGACTATGATGAGAAATCGTTCACACAGAAGAAGTATCACAAAAACAACTCTTGATGATGACAAGGCCTTTCGGAGATTTTATGGTAGGATTACCAACTTGGTAATTTATCGCGAGCACTAAATTGTTTGTCGCCGAGCAGTACGCTAAATTAAGATCCACTCAAATTATTTTATGCTTTCCCCTTCATTGGAAAAATGTAGACCATCAATGCAAAACAATACATATTTTGAAAATGATAGTGTTATTGTTTTGTAAGTTCGGCACTTTATTGCGCGTATAATATATAATATTTTATTCCGGTAATCCGGAGAGTTTATTGTCCGAAATATGTGGTTGATGGATTTCCAGGAGCACATAAGTTTTTAATCACCGAAGATGACTAATTTTTGAAGATTGATTCGACTTTTGCCAGAACAGCATATCTTATGATATAAACGGAGAAAATCTGCATTACAATTTAAAAGGAAAAAGATGATTAAAAAAAAATTGCTTAAGAAGTTTATTTATTTATTTATTTATTTTTAAAAAAAGGTAAAAATGTTAATGTTAAATGTTTCAATAAAATGTTAATAATAAACCGTTAAATGTTAAAAGAAAAAATATGCAAATTATCGGAACACGCCATTGGCGACAAGGCAGGAGAGGGTGTGGTCAACCTTTACTGAAAGCCAATGAAATAGCAGTACATCATATCAGTGGTTTGGAGGAAGAACTAAAATTATATATTCAGAAGAATATTTCGTGGTTTTTTAATATTGGGATCAGGATTATAATTAGGTATATCTTGTAGTGTTCTATTGTTGATTAAATCCACTCAATATATACCAATAGTAACGATAATCTACTTGTCTAAAAGTACAATGACTTTAAACCAAAACACTACAATTTCAATCTGTTTTAAATAGTTTTTGCGTGCGTGTTTTTAAAATTACTTTCATCGTTGTAAATAAATTTCATATTTCTTCGGTACTCAAAAACTACTCATTACTTCAAAATCTCTTTCGTAATAAATACGAGCAGTTTTGAATGTACGAGGCGTTTTCGAAAAATAAAGATATTAGTTTAGTTTTTATTAACGTCGCACTAGAAGCAACACGAGGGCTATTGGCGACGGACCTCGTCATTTTGAACCTCGGTCAAGTGACGAGGACGACACCTGAACTGGCACCCCCTCTCCTAACATCCACACCACGGCAACGGGAGGACTTTGGGCCCCGAACAGGTTTAACGTGCATCAGCCCCGGTTACTCGGCGGGTCTTTGGCGGCCAAGGATCGAACCCGCGACCGAACGAAAACCGCCGGCCGCTAGTCCATGACCTTGACCACTAAGCTACCGCGGCCCTAAAATAAAGATACATCACGTAGAAGAGGAAGGGGAGCGTTTAGTTAAATACGTTGGCAACACGGATTGTAACTTTGGACCTTTCGCTTTCAATGTGGCCTACAGCGGAAAATTATGGGGTTCCTATTTAAAAATACTAAATTTCATCTCATCTTAATTTAGAGGGAATGTAACTTAATAGAAAAAAAACAGTTTCTTAAAATTCATATTTCTGTCCTAAATAAGATTGGTTTTATTGGCATCGCTCTGGAAGCAACACAACGACTATTGGTGACACATCTCGTAATTTTGAACCTATGTAGAGTGACGAGGATGCCCCCTGAGCTGGTATCTCTCTCTCTCCTAATTCCACATCACGCCAATGGGAGGACTTCGGGCTTTGGTAGATTCAACGTGCCTAAACCCCAGCTACACAGAGGGTCTTTTGTGGCATCTAGACTCGAATCCACCTCTCGACGAAAACTGCAAGGCCGCAATCATGACCACTAGGTTATCATGGCACAAGAATTATTCCAAACATTTATTTTAAAATTAAAATACAATTCGTTACGTTTGGTCTTTTCGTTTTCCTTTCCCTGTTAACTTTGTGTCAGGTGAACGATCGAGAGGTTGAAATTTAATGGCGCAAGAACCAAATCTAGCTATAAGCTATGCCAAACAATGTAGAGTTATAAAAGAAATGTTTAGATTGATTGTTTCTTTACGTCACACTTAAAATTCGTGGCTGGCGGCTTCGTCGACTCATGGTTCGACTCTAGATGCCACTAAAAACCTACCATATAGCCGGGGTTGATGCACGTTAAATTTGTCAAGTCTCAAAGTCCTCCCGTTGGCCTGGTGGGAAAATTAGGAGAGACAGGTACCAGCTCAGAGGTCGTCCTCATCGCTTAACCGAGGCTTAAAAATATGAAATATGTCGCCAATAGCCCTCCTGGGGGGCCGGTTTGCAGCTCTAGGCCCTTTGGGTGAGCTCAGTCCCCTTGTGTATTCTGCCAACCACCCTCGTGTTGATTCTAGTGTGACATTACACCCAACCCCCCTGGAATTCCAGTCAACCAATTTAAGCGCCTTATCGCTGCTTGCGACGAGTTAACTACCGGCTTCGCTACCCCGTATAAATATCAAGAGAAATTTGAATCATAAAATTTAAAAAGGTTAACAGTTTTATGAAATTCTAATTCTACAATTATAATTATGTCCAGTGCATACAATGTTTTTTATTCTGTAAATTTTCAAAGTTACAATTGCAATGGGTTTGATACAAAGTAAACTTAAAGGTAAGTAATCGACTCAGAAATGTAATTACAGTGATTAATCAGACATAAGTATTTATGTATTTAAATGTGATTGGATTTGCAGATACTTAAGAATACAAATATTTCAAAATATGATTTTAATTGCTTTTAATTTAAAAAGTTAAGGAGTGTTCAAACATATTTAAGAGGGTATATCGTAAAATTTTAATGATTACTTAGAAATAACCAAAATACCTGGATAAATTTTATTCTGCAAATTAATGAATTCTTATGATGTAAATTACAGCTGTTAATGATATTTCAGGGATCACTAGATTGAACGTAACTGGAATATGGAGAAGACAGAGCTCAATCTATTGAATTCTACACTGTTTAAAGAGTATTTAAGAATAATGAGTTAAAATTATTTTTTTATCCCGATCACATTTTAGTAATAATTAAAATTCTTCAATACCGTGTGTTATATTAAATCGTTCACTCACTAACTACTACTAAAACTAACTAACTAACCATCATCATTTCAGATTTCAGTTCACGGTTGTCCTTAGACAAAAAACACATCGGGTTGTATAACAACAACAATATTTATTCTTCTTACTACCGCTCGTTTACAACAGCTCCTCTCGGAGATTCGGTCAGGTCCCGACTGAGGGGATCGTGTGACATCACACTCTCTCCCTTTACAAATGAACGCCCTCTAGAGACAGGCTCTAAGTAGGAAAGTTAACAGTTCGGCCATCCTGATATACAATTGTCCCAATTGTGCAATTTCAATTAACACAAAAATCATTAATAACTGATACACTTTAAAACCATTAATTATCATACACAAAATATCAATGTTTAAATTCCTCAAATACTTAAAATAGCAAATATCAATAATTACACACAAACATCATTACTTAAATTCCTCAAATACTTAAAATATCGAATATCAATAATCATACACAAAATATCAATGTTTAAATTCCTCAATTGCCTAAAATAGGAAATATCAATAATTATACACAACCATCAATACTAAAATTCTCAAATAACCTAAAATAGCAAATATCAATAATTATACACAAACATCAATACTTAAATTCTTCAAATGCTTAAAATAGCAAATATCGATAATTGTACACAAACATCAATACTCAAATTCCTCAATTACCTAAAATAGCAAATATCAATTACCGTATACAGATAAAATATCAATAATCATGCACAAATCATTTTACATAATCACCCTTATATCTACATTTCACAACAAATTATCTTTCATTCCACAACGCACATATAAAGAAAATCTTTTTTTTTTTTCTCTTAAGTAATAATTCTAATTTAAGGCTTCAAAACAAAAATCTTAGTTATCATACAGTTCAAATATTATTTCTCTTTCACAACAAAATACTAAAATTACCAAAACACTTTAAAATACTACTTCTCAACATCTTTTAGCGTGCTTACATACACATCACCTTCTCTTTTTTTTTCTTTAAAAAAATTACATAAACACATTCATATATTCATATCGAGATATCAACACAAAATTCATATTTCAAAATATTGAACTCATACACATATTTTTCTTATCAAATATAATTTCAAGCATCGATTACCACATAAACAAATTTAAAAAGTACTCATCTCTAACAAATTACTATTTTCATACTTCAAAACATCGAATATCTGTATCCTCATAAAGGTTAATTCATACAGTTGTAAATATTAATTTTTCTTCTTCCTCCCTTTTTTTTTTTTTAATTTTTTTACATATTTAAAATATTAATTCTCCTTTCGATATTCTCATTTTCATAGAATATGCTTAACTCTTATAGACTCAAAAAGGTTCACACATGAAACAAAGAAATTCTTTAACATAACACAATCATCAAAACACAAATCTAAGAATTCTTTCAAAAAGGTCATTCCTAAATCATTACAAAATCACATTCTTATATCCTTACAAAAGCACATTCCTAAATAAATCCTTACAAAATTATATTCCTAAATATTCACAAAATTATAATCCTAATCATTACAAAATATAACAAAACATTCCTAAATCATTGCAAAATCACATTCCTAAAATCCTTACGAAAGCACATTCCTAAATCAATCCTTACAAAATTGTATCCCTAAATCTTTACATTCCTAATTCAATATATTCCAAAATCCTTACAAAATTATATTCCTAATCCTCACAAATTATAATAAAATATTCCTACATCATTACAAAATAAAAATTCGTCGAGCATATTACCTTAAAATATTAATTATTCTTCTCATCATAAAAGATCACATAAACATAAAAAACATTTGTTGGTACACTTAAGATTCTAACCGTTTAATCCATAAACACTCATTAAAAGCTAGCACATTCATTAGCTTTAAATTCTTACACAAAATATATAATTTCTGTTTCAAAATAATGAAATCAAAATAAAACATCGTTCATATATTTAAAATTACTTATCCTTGTCAAAAACTAAATTAATAAAACACCTCTTAAAAAAATAATATTCACTCAATAGTTTTTTTTTTGAAGATAATCAAATTAAAAGTTCTTTAAATACTCAGTCCATAAAATATTCTAATGTTCCATGGGAAAATAACTGTTCATTAATTCTTAATACAAAATAATTGCTTTCCTTTTTGTTTTTTAAAAAAAAAGTTCTTTGCAAAATAATAGTTTACAGTCCCCTTGTTTGTCACAGCAAAAGCCCCTCTAAAAAGAAATAAAAAAAAATTCTCTCACCCATTCGGAATCCAAAGGGATTGGGAAAACACATTCCCGAAGTGCACTGACCTTCCTTGAAATTTTGTCTCTTTGTCAATAAGTGTCCATCGCTCGGTAACCTCTGGTTGAAGAAGTGGGGGGCGGGAGTTTTCTCTCACTGTCGGCTTGGGGGAGTAGGGTCTGTTTCCTGGCGTTTATACGGCCTTCAAAATTTCCCACACTTTGTAATGACTGTCCCTCTTGGTCAACGAACTTGCGGTCCACTTCCTGCCCTTCTGCTCACTCTCTCTCTCTTTTTTTTTTTCTTCAGCTGCGTAACTTTGCAGGTGTCCCTGATCTCTTGTTACTAAAGGGGAACGGAGACTCAGTCCTCAGTGAAGTACTGCTAGACACCCCCAGGGTCAAACGGTGCTTCCTTTCGCTTTTGAGAGGGGGACCCTCTCCTCTGGAGTTCGATATCTCTTTTCTTTATTTTTTGCTGAAAGTCCTGTCTGTAGGAACTTTTTCTAAATGCGATGTTTGTCTCCAAAACATGTTTCTTGGTGACTCTTTCACGGTACGGGGAAATGTTGCGGGTTCCTTTATTGTTTTTCTTCCTTTGCGTTGAAATCGCTCCCTTCATTTTAAATTGTATCTTTTTTCTGCGGAGGGGAAACTGGCTAACCCCTCGTTCTGTCCACTTAATTGTCTGTCGCAAAACTTTAGCTTTTCCCAACTGTATCGGATTTGGTATGGGGCCTGTTTTGAAGAACTCTGCTTCCTTCTTTCCATCAATGGGAATATTTTCTCCTGTATCATCCTTTAAAATTTTCTCATTGGCTTTCTGAGCTCTAGTTAATTTTTGTCCTTCTAAACGTGTGAATGCTTCTTGACATCGTTGCTGTCTTCTTTTTCCGTTCTCTTTATTTCCTTTCTGTATTTTCCGTTGCACTTCTCCTTGCACTTTTTCTTTATCATTCGGTAGCATCGCTGGTGCTAATAACGCTTCTTCTTTTCCTCTGTTAACGATATTTTGTTCCCGTATGGATTGCGTTAACTTTTCATTATGTTCCTGGATTCTAGATAATTTCTGTTCTTTATTCTTCGGTTCAGAATCAAACTTTTCCTGTTGAGACTGAAGTTGTCTTTCATCAACAATTTTCATTGCTTTTTCTTCAATACTGGTATCCTGTAACCCTATAGCTTCGGGTAATTTTTCATTCTCCTTCTGAATTTCGGTAAACTTCTCGTCCCATTCTTTCAATTCAGATTCAAACTTTTCCTGCTGAGGCTGAAATCGTTTTTCATAGTACTCTTGGATTTTTCTTTGTTTTCTTCTATTGTTTTCAATTATTAATTTTTCTAATCTTAATTTTTCTAGTTCAAATTTCATCTCCTTATCTTTGTCTAACCTTTGTTCAATCCTCTCCCTTTCTAACCTTTGTTCTTTTTCAATCCTCTCCCTTTCTAACCTTTGTTCTTTTTCAATCCTATCTTCAATTATCCTCTCGAGACATCCTCTCGCGAAAACTTCTTCATAGAATTGGTTTCTTATGATGATGTCCCGTATTGCCACATAGGTAGCATCCGAAGGGACAATTTCGTCAAATTCAAGTGCAAGCTCGATTAAATCACTTTTACGTCCTTTTGAGAGGTACGACATTTTAACAATATTTCAATACTGTTCAAAATAAATCACTTCTTAGCACATTTTCTTTCACAGTTCCGGTAGGTTAGAGTCCTACAACGTACTTTTTTTCTTACAGTTCTCTCAGAGAAATGTCAGTCTGACCGTGGGCTTCAACACACATCCCGCTTCTGAATGTTAAATTAAATCGTTCACTCACTAACTACTACTAAAACTAACTAACTAACCATCATCATTTCAGATTTCAGTTCACGGTTGTCCTTAGACAAAAAACACATCGGGTTGTATAACAACAACAATATTTATTCTTCTTACTACCGCTCGTTTACAACAGCTCCTCTCGGAGATTCGGTCAGGTCCCGACTTAGGGGATCGTGTGACATCACACTCTCTCCCTTTACAAATGAACGCCCTCTAGAGACAGGCTCTAAGTAGGAAAGTTAACACGTGGAATAATAATTAAAAGTTTACGATACTGTGAGTTACTTCAATCCATGTCTTTCTAAAACCAAAAAAATCAGCATGTGAATAGTTGTAATTAATAATATTATGTACATGAGGTTATGACGTTGCATTAATTGCTATTTCTCGTTTCTTCCTACCCCGAATTACCTAGGAGACTTTTTGATAATTTGAATTTCATAAAACAACAGCTCCTTACCAACAAATAATTCGATATAAAAACCAACGTTTTTATATGGTGGCAAAGTTTATTAGAGAAAATTATTGAAATATTAGTTAAAACTGTTAGTTATTTTTAACTTTAAAATTCACTTAAAAAGAGACATTTGTGAGAGTATTAAGAAATTCATAATACTCATAAAATCAAAACATGCATTTGAAAGTTTGTAAGTCATTCTATTAAAAAAAGAATGGGAACCAGAATTCAGAAAAAATTATTGTGATAAGACACGGCGCCAAATATTGGAAACTTTCTTTCTTGAGAATGATTACTGACTAAAAGTCAGCAACCCTTACTATCTCGGAGATAGTATCTCCCCTTTGCGAGTACAAAAGGTTTACGATACCGCATGCTGCGTGGGGAGTGCCCGGGGCTCCCAGAGGGGGAAAGAAATTTTTTCCTCAATCCTAAAAGCGCCGAGAGGAAAGAATATTTTGACTTATTAAAATTATTGAAATATTAGTTAAAACTTGTCGCAAACGTCTAAATATTGCATTGTTAGGCCAGTACGAATGATTCCCAAAATTTCAAAGCTCTAGCTTGATGGGAAATTGGTTAAATTAACAATCGAAAATTTGATGACACACACACACACCCAGTGAAATTCAGAAAAACGTTGTAAAATGAACTTTGATTAGACAAATTAGATGAAGTTAAAGAGTGTAAGGAATTGAATTAAGAATAGGGATAAATGGGCGAAATAAAATTGAAAGGAAAGAGAAGAGAGGTAGATGATAACGACAAGCTGATTGATATGTGTTAATTAGAGGGATTTATTGTAACTAATCGCTTAAATAAGTTGTCGTTAAATCGATAAAATTAGTTGGAAATGACTCCTGATTAGAATAAGAGCAGTCGAATCAGCTATATTCAAGAAGTTTTTGAATCGTAATGAGTGATTTGGTAAGTTAAGACTTTATTATTTGAACATAAGCTAAGTTAAATTGGATTCAAAATAGAGCAATCCTGCATATTCCTTGATAGATTATAAACTGAGGTGTCCTTTTTCTACTTTTCTTCAACTGGAGTTTTGAACTTATTGACCATTTAATTACATTTTAAGACGTCTGTGAAAGGTCCAACTTATTTGCAAAATAAAATTTTATCCAGATATCTCGGTTATTTCTCAGTAATCATGAAAACTTTAAAATGCCCCTCGTTAAATATATTTCTTTCTCCTTGTCGATGCCTCATTTTCCTTAAAAGGTTTACTGTTCGCACAATTAATGACGTGAAAATAATCTTACCTATGTACGCCGGCATTCCAATCGAAAAGAATCCAGAGAAGAAATTTAAGAATCCCATTGCTGTGGAATGCTCCTGTGCGGGGATGTATTTCGTCACCAAGACTGGGTGACGAATGTAGAGAGATCCTTGAAACATCCCAAAGACGAACAATGCCACAAAGATCCATTCCCTGTTCAAAATGAAAGGCAAGGAGGCTGTACTAAACACCTGAATGATCATTATGAGCATCGTAAAGGTTTGTACATCCAAGAAGCCTCTGTCAGTCACCCATCCTGTGAGAATTCGTCCAGCCGCGTCACCAGATGAAAGAAATGCTATGGCGTACTTTCCATCCAATTTGGATAAACCTTGGTCCATAATAAAATCTACAACGGTGGTCACAGTACAGATGAAAGTAATAAAATGAACAGCCCGACTGACGCAAATGAGCAGAAATAAAGGATTCTTATGCAATTCGATTATTGACTGGAACGAACTACGCGCGTGAGGCACGTGTTCTTCGTCGACTCTCAAGCTTTGTGGGTTGAAATTTGGGACGGCGGCCCCCGTTTCCTTCTGTTCAATCTTGTCCAAGTAGATTATTATATCATATAGCCTCCGGAGATGAACTGTCACTTTCAGGAGATCATTCGTGTTCTCGTGTAAATAAGAAATGGAAATGTCCGATAGTCTTCGGATGGTCAACATTTTCAATTTTAGCATAACAATATCTCCGAAATGGTCATTGGAGGTTTCTGAAATTCCGATTTCAGGACTCGCCTGGTAATGGCTGCCTGCACTAAGCTGTTGACCCCCAGCAATTCCACTTTCTCTCGAGGTACTTACTCGATCTGATGAATCCACCAGACGGTCATCGTAGGAGGGATTCATGCTTGTCGTTGCTGAATTCGATCTCGCAGCAAAAGTCTGAAACCGGTCTATTAGCTTGTCCAATTCAGGCCATATATGAGGATCCAAATTCCGCCACGGCTCTACCGGATCGAAATCAAGTTGTTCCAGGAATTCAAGATCTGCAACTGTATTTTTTATAACTTTAAAGACGAGATCTTTGTGCTGACGTAGCAGTGCGATGTTAGGATATTGTTTCGGAGAAATACGTTCATATCCTGGATTTCTGGATGGACCAGCAGGAGAGCAGTAAAGTGACGGATTTCTTGCCGTTGCTTCTGAGTTTTCCGAAACGAACTGCGGGTTCTCTCTCAGCCGCGAAGG
>BMAW01120109.1:29680-45323 GCA_019974015.1 Nephila pilipes
ATACAATACAGAAGAGAGTTACCCGATTTGTAAGAACAGCATTAGGATACTATATGTGAATCTTGGAAAAAAAGGATGATTCCTTCTAAACTGAAAAGATCTAGGAGTAACGCTTTAGCTGTGATTAAAAGGAAAGAAAAATAATTGAGTATACATCCCTTAAATACTCCAGAACAAAGGAAGGCTGACATTCTTTTCCTTTTTTTTTTTGACACATATGTCCATCATATATGTGAGAGGGTATGTTTCGAATACGAACAATTATTGTGGATGGATGGTTTTTGAACTCTCACGGATCTACACTTACTCTTAATTTTATTTAAAATAGCTTTATAATCTAGTTTTAATTAATTTCTTAAATATATATATATATATATATTTAAAATATATTTAAAAGAATGCCTACACCGAGACTTTATATTGAAAAAAACTTGTTTTGTAAGAAAAGCTCCCTTCGGATGGATCGGAGTTACCTTCAGAAACAAGTGAGGAAGAAAATATCTTTACAGTATATACAATAAAAAAATATGCCTTATTTTAAATAAAACTGTATATGCATTGCAACTAAATTTGGTTTATTAAGTTTATAATATAGTTTTATCATTAAAAATTATGAAAATCACATATGTGTAAAAAAAGATACTTTAATTAATTAACACATTTTCGCAAAAATTATCACTTTTAGAAATAAAAATACATCATAAATTTTTCATTATAAAAAAAAAAAAAAAATTGTGATCTTAATATTTCGCAAATTAACTAAAATAACATACTTTTTTCATGAAAGTATTTATTATTTCTTCGAAGGAATACGAAACAACGTGTGTGTAAGTACGATGTCCTAGAGGGGCGGTGGTAAATTATACATCAAGGATTTAAAAATCAGGAAATAAATAGAAATTAATTTTACAGCTTAATATTGTGTCCTTTTAACATTATTAATTCATATCAGAAGAATTTTAACTAAAATTTAATGTTTTATATACCCTCAAAGGGTTAAAAAGACAAGTGAAAGGATTTG
The DNA here is from genome assembly GCA_019974015.1 of Nephila pilipes. Taxonomy (NCBI): domain Eukaryota; kingdom Metazoa; phylum Arthropoda; class Arachnida; order Araneae; family Nephilidae; genus Nephila; species Nephila pilipes. The sequence continues at coordinate 30,702 of BMAW01120109.1, forward strand.
TCTTAGCTTCTGATGACCTGAATTAAAGAAGGATATTTAATAATACTGAAAATCTTGCAAAAATTGTCAACTAAGAAGTCAAGAGAAAAACCATTGACCAAATTCTAATTACCCCTCTTCTTAGACCAGATTTACCTTTCGAGGTCATGAATGTTGTTGATATAATTGGCGAGATTGATCCACCGTTGGCCAGAAATACTGTCTTGTTACGGTGAATTAGCTTTCCAAATAGCCGGAAGCGATCCCACTACAATCGTTATCTGCCAAAACTACGTGCAAAGCTCTGATAGAGATATTTGTGATGAAGTAATCCCAAATAGCATTGCCAGCGATATGGGGACCAATATCATCCCAAAGTTAACTCAGGAATTCAGGAGGCTGCACCCCACGTTTTTCAGTTTCCGGATATGCAGCGTGGAATGGTCTCGTGAAGAGTACAATAGAGTATTAAAAATTCATTGCACTGCGTTATTAGGACTGATCCAAGTATTTGGGACAAATACATCCCGTACTTACTTTTGACATTCAGAGAAATCCCAAAATGCACAATGAGAGTTTCCGCCTTCATGTTGATGTATGGACGAATAGCTGGAGGTCCTCTTAGTGTGTTAAAATCAAGATGGTGATGCATCACCATTCCGTTGAACATAGGAAAATCCGTGGCGGACTACTCACAAGAACAAAAGATCATTTTAAAGATGGCGGCTGAGCAGTTGTCATTAATTGCCTCCGGAATATAAGAAGCTTTTGCAAGATATTTTAATAGTAAAGCTCGATCTAATAGCTTTGAGATTGACGAAAGGGTATATTTATTGATACCCGATTCAACGAACAAGCTCTTCGCGCAATGGACCGTCTTTGGAGGGATAGTTTGTTTGAATCCTCCTTATTCTTATAAAGTGAAATTGAGTGATGGAAAAATCATTGCCATGTGAATAAGATAAAGAGTATTGAAACAATAGTCTTGCCATGTGAATAAGATAAGGAGGTATTACCCATGAGTTAATGCAATCGGAGATGTATTCGAAGATGATGAAGTTCTTCCTACTCCAACTTCTCTGAAACACGAAATGCAAGAGTAATTGAAGCATATTGATGCAAATCGTATGGAAGATAATGAAAAAAATAATAAATTGCTAGAAATGTAAGTACCCAAATTGTTTACAGGCAATGTAAATATTGCTAAAGTTGACGCCCATAAAATCAATTTCAAGCCACATGTCGGACAGAAAAACCCTTTATGTACAGAATCCAGGAAGTACTGAAGGGGAAAATAAACAAACAAATCCAAGAATTGTTGGGATTAGGATTAATCAAGGAAAGCAGCGTTGAGAAATTGCATATCCTGTAGTTTGTGTGAATAAGAAAGATGGGTCCATGTGAGATTGTGCATCGACCACCGGACTCTGAATTGTGCAACGACAATGGATGATTTCCCTATGGAAGAAGCAACCAAATTGATCCAGTCTATCGGAGAGCTAACTTAATAACTACGTTAGATCTTTTGAAGAGATACTGGGCAATCCCGATGTTAGAAGAAAGTCCGCTTCTTTCAAAACTCTCCGCCAAATATACGGATTTAAATTTATGAGTTTCGGACTGAAAAATGCATGTGTTACTTTTTAACGGGTAATGAATAAAGTACATGTTCCTTGTTGGAAATAAATTATTCGGATATCACCAGGAGGCGCCTTGTCTCGTGTAAGTGAGAGCGCACGGGTTCATAGATAATATTTCAGAGTACATTTGGATTTTGACCGTGGAGGGCGGGATATTTCTTGTTTTGGTGTAATTTCCCCTGACCGCAAAAGCGGGTTAAGTTAAAATATGGGCTGTTTGGAAGCCTTTCATAATTTGTAAATAGTATAATTATTTGTTTATGTATGCTGGCACGTAGAGACTGTAAATGTGTTTTTAAAATAATTGTTCTCCCTATTTTGCTCGGTGGATTATTGTTCTCGAATATTCCTTATCTAGAATTTCCCCTTGAGTATATAAATGATATCCCTATATTTTGCAGAAATTTTAGTAAACATTTGTAGAACTTGGATATCATTCTTTCGAGATTGAAAGATTTCAACTTCACTGGGAGCCTCAAGAAGTGTGAGATTTCTTGAAATCCCATGGGAAGCTTTTAAGACATTCGTTTGCATTTAGAATATCTCATTAATTTGAATCATTCTAAAATCACGAAGTGTGTGTTAATTAATGTTTTATAATGTGTGTATGACTTTTAATAAATTGAAATGTGTAATAGAGTCAGAATTAAAGCATTGCTTCTTTTTTTTTACAATTATTATCGTGCATTTAATGTTAATGCTTGTGAACTAATATTGTTTTGTGGGAAAATGTTGAATGTTAATTTTAAGAGTTTCAGTGGCTGAGATAAATTTGTAAAAAAAAAAAAAAAGTCAGAGCTTGGTGGTAGATGTAGTGTTCCCATTCCCCCTGGACAATGATTCAGAAGCCTCCGCTATGCGGCGCTGGTAGAGAGAAAGAGAGTTTTACGAGGAAGTTGAAGGTTTTGGTAGCATGGGAGTTGTAACAATAGGCCTTTTTGGAAGTGAGTGCTACGAGCCTTTTCGTCACATTACAAAGGTTATATTATATTTTAAATGTCGTAATTCATTTCACTATATCTACGAACCATAAGCAAACATTACAGAAGTAATCTGCCTTTGCAATGCAAAAGTTAGTTTGGAGATTTGTTCATGGCTTGAACTGATAAGCTGCATATTATTGAAAATGCTTTTACTGATATTGCTAATATTTTGTTATCTGCTTGTGATGTTGAGTTGTAAAAGTACTGCATTTGTTCCTGTTGTGTCACTAGACTGTACGAATTTTGCAAACATCATTTCCTGTACATTGAGAATGAAGCGTCATTTGCAATTATTCTCACTGTTGGACTATTTTCATTTTACATCCTCTAGAAGATAATTTTTGAAGTAAAAGATTTGGTACTTTTCTATTTCGCCGGCGCAAGCGATAAAGTCGCCAAAATTGATTCAACCGTCGCCAAACGGAATATTAGTACACTGTGTGTTGCTTCCAATATAGTCTGTTTGGTGAGATTTGCACAAGCGAAATAAAAAAAAAAAGTACCATAGATTTTAATGAATTTGAATATCTGTTTGTCTGTCCGTCATACAAATCCATACAGTAGATCGTATAGCTCCAAAATATTTTAAAGAGCTTTGCTGACGTGTGGAAAGAGTCATAAACATATTTCTGCCCCAGAAAGTTTTCAATTTTGTTTTGGATAATTATTTTTTCGAAAACCCTCATCTTCTTTGTTTTAGTTTTTATTATTATCAACAGATAGCAGCAGTATCTATATATATTTGCTCTTTGAATGCACTTTATTGCATTCAAATGGATCAAATAGGGAAGATGTGAGAATTAAGGCTCCCGTCTACCCGCCATTTTGATTTCGTTAGCTTAATGTTAATCCTATGGAGTTCTGACTTTAATTCTCACATCTTTACTATTTGATCAATTTGAATGCAATAAAGTGCATCTGAAAGAGCAAAAAATAATGAATGCTTCTGTGGAATTACTTTTTTCCTCCGATTTTTTAAAATATTTTTACACCTATTTTAATGATTCGTTTTCGAGTTTTCCAGTCTTTAAAAGTATTTTAAAATATTTTCGAAAATCGGAGGAAAAAAGTAATTCCACAGAAGCATTCGTTATTTTTCCCTCTTTCAGATGCGCTTTAATGCGTTGAAATTGATCAAATAGTAAAGATGGGAGAATTAAAGTCAGAACTCCATAGGATTAACATTAAGCTAACGAAATCAAAATGGCGGGTAGACGGGAGCCTTAAAGTCGAAATTCCATAGAATTAAGATTGCGTCCTCGAAATCAAAATGGCGGGTAAACGGGAGCCTTAAGGTATATTTACATTGCTAATATCTATTTAATTCAATAGCTTATCGTCTGCTTTTATTTTTATATCCGAAAAAAATATGAAAATCTACTTTAATAATTTATCGTTTGCTCTTATTAATATTTAATTTAATAGTTTATTTTTATAGCAGAATCGATTGTTTTTGGTCTTTTTACTGTCAAATTGGAAATGTTTTTCTCCTTTAGAATGCTTAGCTTGTGAAAATAAAAAGGCACAGCCCCCTTCTCGAAAAAAAAAAATATTACCCGTCGCAAGAAAGAAAAAGAAGAAAAAAAAGAAAGAACCGACTCCCGTTATCGTTATCGAAATCAGTATAATGTACTTGCGAGTACAATCACACGAAAACACTATTTTCCATTTAATTCTTCCGAATACGTTTTTCAATTAATAGCAGTAATTTAACTTTGAAAAGAAAATTAAGAACTATCGTAGGATTAATATTACGCTTATATTTTCATGATGGCGGGTCAAAGGGAACTTTAATCTTATCGATACTTGCCCAAACTTCTAAATGTAAACTTTGTTGATCTAGCCAGTGCATAAGCACTCGCACTGCGGTGTAATACGTATGCTACGACGCATTCCTGACTAGTCCAAAATATATTGGGAACAAAGCTATAATGTATCTAAACCTACTTTTTTCAGCCACCCAAGGGGCTATTGTTTTAGTGATCCAAAAAATATCGTACCTGACCATTTTTCAAAAAATTTTCTTGTTTTTGCGTATATTTTGGATGTCTGCTTTCACCAGTAACGAACTTAACTTTCAAAAATACGTCATAATAAATTTCTCCTGAATTTTTTATTGGATTGAAATAAAATATATGTAATATATGTCTGATTCCTGCTTTCACCACTAATGAATACAATTTTCCAAAATATGTCGTAATAAAGTTCTCCCAATTTTTTTATAGGATTGAAGTGAAACAAGTATAAACATTAAGTATTTTATTTACGTATCGATTTATGTATTACCTTAAACCATATGTAAACTGGAATCACAAGATATGACTAAAAATAAATAACATTAGTCAGAATTTTAAGACAGCTGTAAGGCAGCCGTTTTTTTTAGCCACTTAAGGGGATATTGTTTTAGGTGGATCCCTTTTGGCGTACCACAGATCACTTTTCAAATTTTTTTTTTTTTTTTTTTTACCGTTTGCTTTAATTTTAATTACTTTTAGCTTAAATATGTTCGATTTAATAATTTATCGTTTGTTCAGATCTTAATTACATGTAGCTGATATAATATTCAATTTAACAATTTATCGTTTGCTGTAATTTAATTACATTTAACTTAAATATATTCAATTTAATAATTTATCGTTTCCTTTTATTTCAACATCGGAAAAGTTTACTAGAGTCAATTTCTCTACACTTCATCGTTTACTTTAACTCTAATAATTAATTGAGTAATTTAATAATAATTATTTTTAAAAAAAATCGCTCCTTGGTTAGCAAAATCTGTTTTTTTGCAAAACTTTGCATAGAAATTTTAAACTTTTTTTTTATCTTGGTTTAGAAACAATTAGAACTATTTGTTGAAGCACGTGCTCGGTGGACTTCAGTTAAGTTTTTCAGGCCGTTCTTTCGACTATCGCCCGGAGGGTAGCCATTGGTTCTCAAAGCCTCCTTAGAGCTCCAATCCCCCAATGTCCACCTTGGGAACCCCTCATGTAAAATAATATTTACTTAGACATTCCCAAACAATGTGATCGATGACGATTTTCCATTTATTAATTCTCAAAGGATATTTATACCAATATTTCTTTTGCGTAAAATAGTCGAATAGCATAATTAAATATTTATTTTCGAAGAAAAAAAAATTGTTTTACTTAGTTTCTTTCGAATCACGCGGTAGATAATGAAAACAGAATGAGATGAAATATTTCTCCTAAGTCAAGTTACACACAAAAAAAAAAAAAAAAAAATCTGTTTTAAACTTACTCGGTATTGTTACCAGGCAGAAGAGGTTCGGTTTCACCGCGAGCTTTCGCCAACATGTACCTGAACACACGATTCATTTCTGTTGAGGCCGATTCCTGTGAAAACGATCAAACTTCAATAGGAGGAGTAAAGATCTGCAAATGAAACGATTAAGAATGAGTTTTTGTTTTCCTCTTTAAAAATTAATACTATTTGACTATTAATGAAGTAAAAGTGCATTAAAAGAATCATGTATAATAACATGTATTTTAACAGACAATTTGATAAGGTGAATTTGAATGTTGCGCAAACTATTTCAATCCCTTCATACCATTTCGATTAAGAATTGCTTATCGAGAAATAAGGAAAATTTACTATTTGTATTAATAAAGCATAGTATTAACAATATTAATTAGAAACTAAAGTATATATCGGATGTAGATAAATTTTATAGAAAATATGCATTTTCCGTATTCTTTTACGGAATAAATGTTCTAATATTCGAACAGTTTCTCAAATACAACAGTCCAAAATAACTGAACTTGTGACGTATTTCTTTCATTACTTAATTATACAGCCATCTCAAAGTCTAATTTATCAGTCAAAAAGTTCGACTCCAGCTGAGGATACGCATTTAGAAAGTTACATCATTTACGAGTAGTTTTTCACTTACATTAAACTGGTTTCCTATTTTCGGAAGTTCTTATTACTGGCCATTAAAATGCAACAATTTTTGACTACAAAATGCGAACTGTATGAAGATATTTTAATATTTTGAATCATCAAATTATACTTCCATATTTAGTTCATTCTCTATACATGTTAGTAAAGTGACACCCTTGAAGGCTGTTTGTATAAGTAAAAGCGTCAGATTAATTATTCAATTGCATTTAATTGAAGAAATGTTACGTAAACAATAAAAATTCTGAAATTCCACTTTCTCTTTGCTTTCTTTATAAAGATATAAAAATGTAACGTCGTTAAAAAAATACGCATAATATTATTAAACGTAAATTAAATAATATTATGCATTTTACTTTTTTCTAAAATGATTTCAGTTGCATCTTTCTGCAGAAATCTTTTACAAAAATTAAGAATAATAAGAATAACAAAGAAAAGTATTAGGTAGGAAAAGGAAGTACTACGAATGGATTTCGGAAACGGAGTAACTGACTATAGTATTACCCAGTAACCGTTCTTTCTTTCTGATCTCCATGAGTATAACGCAATTCGTATAGCAATAAATCGTCGTTCTTACTATTCGGCCCTTGAGACCATCTCAGCCTTCTGTGGAGTAGATTCACCGAAGGCAACCCATAATCTAGTTAAGGTATTGTTAATGATTTGTAGGGGCGATAATATGAATGAAATAATTGTATGATAATTTTTAATCTTTTATTAATATCGTACTTAGAGAAAATATTATTAATTACAAAGATAAAAAAAATTTTAAAACACTAAAGGCATTCCACAAGGAGGAACAACAAGTTAATATCTACTAAAACTTTCATGAACATAATTATATTGATACGGATATTTTTAAAATGTATTTGTTGATGATCTACTTGTTATGAATTACTATGAGCCTTCTGAACAGAAACATAACTTATCTTTTTACTCTACATATTTAAATCTTATTCAAACTTTAAATAGTAAATATGAAATAGAATATTTAGATGTAAAACTTCAATCATAGACAAAAGAATTGGTAGAAAAAATATTTATGACGAGAAAGATATATTTAAACTATTAATATAAGGTGCGATTATGGAGTAGTTGTTTAGAAATATTGTTTGTTGTTTATTTTTATGTTTAGAAATATAATTTTTAGTTATATATATATGTGTGTGTGTGTGTGTGAAAACATAAAACCAACAGTATAATTCATAAATTATCACATAATATAACAAAAAAATCATATCAATCAAGACCTTAATACTATTAATATCGAAGAAACTATGTATTTAAAGAAATCATTAAAAACAAGATAATATTAATGGAACTCATATAAAAAAAATATAATTAATTAAGCAAACTAAAACCTAAAACAAAAAAATATGTTGAGTATTAGAAAACTTATTAGAAAAAGCCCAGTAAAGATAAAACAAAAATTCAGAAAAATGGAAATAATGTAATTTAGACTGTTCTATATTTTAGATTGGAATATAATATGAGTTTATTACTTTTTTACTGATCAAACTATCACATTTCTGTGAATTACATCATAAAAAATATATAACCAGACCAAAATTTAGCAAATTCCGAAAATCAACCATAGGAAAAAAAAAAAGAAGAAAGTAAACATTGTACAAATAGTTAACAAATTCAATTAATCTGCAAATCAGCAAACTTATACATAATTAAATATCTAAGAAATCGAAAAAACATAATAAATTAATGAAAAGCTCTAAAAACATAGTAATTAAACAAAAAAAAAATATGAATGCAAAAACAAAATGTAAAAAATTACGAATGACACATCATCATAAATAGTGTAGGAAAAAACTACAAAAATATCTACTGAAAGTAATTAATTGTATAAACATGTAAAACACTAACCAAATACAAATATAAAAAAAATGAGCATTACTATTGGCTAAATCTTAAGAACAAGTAAAATATCACTCAAAGTTCATAAGTATGCCAACCCCTACTCTCCTTGAATGAATTCAATGCCGAAATAAGCATTGATTGATTGATTTAAAAGAAACCAAACTAATAAATTTATATATTAAAATAAACTTTTTTTTTTTACTTTTCAAAATGAATAGATAAAATTTAAATAAGAGATATTTTTAAAAAAAGTAATACTTTGCGCATTTAAAAAACAATAGATAAGAAAAGAAAATTAATAATAGATAAGATAGAGCAAAAATTAAAAAGAGCTCAAAAATAAAATTAAAAGAGTCGTCAACAACTAGACTGAAAAAAACCTATTTATTAAAAAAAAAACCCATTTAATAGTAAAAAAAAAAATTTAAAAACATAAAAGAAAAAGGTAGAGAAATATAGAAGAAAGTAATAAAAATAATAAAAAAATATAAAAGAACAAAAATGAAAAGAAAGATGGTAAAATATAACAAAATCAAAAAAAAAAAATAGTTAAAAGTGAAAGATGGAAACATATAGAGTCATGTGAGAGAGAAAAAAATATATCTAGTAAAATGAATATATATATATAATTTAAATCACATTTGTAACTGTTACACCTTAAATTTCTTTTTGAAAATTAATAGGATAAGTAACCTTTTCACAAGTAATACAGAAATCATTTATGTTATTTTAAAAATTAATAGGTAAATTAACCAATTTAATAATTGTGTCTCAGTAAATAATTATATAAAATATTTCTAAAAAAATATACACTTAAATTACTGTCAAAAGATGGCATTTTTATAATATAGAAATAATATTTATATCTCTTGTCATAAAGCAATAATCCCATTATTAACATTATTTAAGTTAACCTCTAAAAAATCTATTTCATAAGAATTTCAATCAGTTTTAATCAGGTTTATATATGAAGGAAAAAATTATAAATCTGTATTGTATCTATATTGGACTTAACTTGAAAAACAATAGGATCATCCATATATCTAAATAATTTCAAATTATTGTTATCTGTAAATTTATATTAAGAAATATAGATAGCTAAACTTTTACTAGCTGGGTGCCCTTAGGGTATACCTTTTATTTGCTTATAGTTTTTTTTTTTTTTTTTTAATTATAACAAGTATAGCTTTCTTTCAGGATAAAATTAACAAAAGATTTAAATTTTTCAAAAGATATAGATCTATTAATTTTTAATTCTTTGTAATTAGACAAAACAGCCTTAATTAAATTATGTAAATCTATGGAATAAAACAAATTTTCAGTCATAACTACAAATAGAGTAAATTTCTTTAGCTTTTATATAATCAATGATTTCATAACTGTCTTTAATAATAGCAATCTAATCAAGATTGTCAATAATATTTTGTAAATTCTTTTGCAAAATTTTCCAGCTAGAGTGATATGAATATTTAAACAATTAATCAACAGTTCTAAATTTAATAAGAAATTTGTGAAATTAAGGAGTTGGAAATAAATGAAGAAATTTTATCCTTTTTTTTTTATACAAAAAGCTTTTTAATTTTATTCTTTATTTTTCTACCACTGTTATCAATATTAATTAAAGCATTATTATTAGTTAAATGCTTAAACGTCAAATCACCATATAGTTTCTTACAAAGATTCGCATAATTTCCTAATACCTTATCACATAATGAATTCCTCTTGTAACTTTTTAATAGAACTTTGGAAATCTCTGATATTATTGCTATCATTTACCTTAAAATTAAAGTATTTTGCGTCTTCATTAATATAAAATTTATATATTTTTTTATAAAATATCAGTAGGTAAACTCTTAATTGATAATTTTGTTAAGGAATTATCGATACCTTCATTAACTTTCTCTTTAATAAAATTTTGCTGTTAGAATTAATAATACTAAAACCAGTGCCTTTATTCATAATTTATCTCAAATTTTCATATTTGGCTATATTTTGATTGCCTGTAATCACACATGTTGGAATTCTTCAATGATATATTCTTTATAATCCCCCCCTTTCAATTATATTCATTCTAGCTCTGTAATACTTTACAATTATTTTAATTATATAACATACGTCTCATATTTTTATTAAATTTAAAAGCTTTTTAATCACAATATTAATAATAGGAAGTAAGTTCTTATAATCATATTAATCAAAAAAAATATAGAAATAAGCTTATTAAGAATATTGTTTTTAAGATTTATTTTATCAGAAGATTTATTCATGGATCTAATACAACATTATTCTACATTTTAATATGATCATTATTATAAGTATCAATAGTATATTTATATCAATTAGATAATTACAAAAATCCTAAACAATAAAAAGACAAATACCGTTTATATTATTTACATTAGTAAAAAAAATCCTTTAGAATTTTAATTTCACTTTTCTTCATACCAAACAAAAAGTATTTAATACTTTTAATATTGAAGCACATTTCAAACTTATCATTTAATATATAATTTTAATAGCGTACAAATCCAAACATTTTCTCTTTTTATTTCTACATTCGTATTCTATTTACACATTAAGCTTATTAGAAATATAGAGATACATATAAAACTTGTTTCCATACAAATATTCTTTATTGTCATTTTGTTTAAATATTTACAAAATATTTTTTATTAAGAACTAATGTATCAAGACCATAAGAGTAAATAGTATTATAAGCTTTGATACAATAATTTTCAAACCGCAACCTTTTTTCAGTGTTAAACACTACTTTAATAATAGTTTTCTCAACATTTTCACATTTATAACTATAAAAGTGTCTAATTTGAATATTATTGTAATTTTTTATATCCCTAAAACATTTAGTATCATGACCATGTTTTGATTAATATGAATATTATTATTATTACTTGTTTGAGAGACCAATATATTTTTATACATACATAAATACATACACACAAATATATATATGTGCATACAAGATGCATACACACACACTCATAAATGCACACACTTACATACACACACACACACACATATATATATATATGTGTGTGTGTGTATCGTATTATTAATTTTAATGAGTTTTAGTATAAATTGAATGTAAATGCATTTTGATAACTTATAAGAAGCTAAACATTCGAAATATTACCAAACGGTCGATATTAGTAAGTTATTTTTAGAAATCACTATTATATACGTGAGTGGATAATCTTTATGATATTATGTTTAAAAACAAATTCGAGAAAAATTACTTCTGAATTCTTCCATATTTACAAAAATTTATATCATTCGCCTTTTACCATTATTGTTTTTTTTGAGAGTTTGAGACGCATATATAATACCAAATATTTGGAGAAATTTTCAATATAGAAATATTATGAGACATTACTTTTCAATAGCAGCAGGAAACTTCAAATCCTACAGTTTTCCAATAAATACCTCATAATTATTCGTGTGTGTTAAAAAGAGTATTTGGAATCCAAATCTCTAAGAATAATCGAAAAATGTTTTAAAAACGTATTTTTACTACAAAATTTAAAAATCACATAAAAAGTTTAATTATTTTATTAATTTATTTTCAAATTTCATATCTAAAAAGTAGTCGGGGCATTTTCTTCAAAATCGATTGCATTATCTTGTTAAAACTTAAAAATAAAACAATAGTGTTTCTGCGTAAAATTTATGTGTAAAATTATTTAGTGTTTATTTAAATATGAATAGAAATTTTATTAAACGGTTTTTTTTCCTTAAGTTTTAAATGATAGAATGCAATTTTAATATTTATATGAAAAAAGAAATTATTTTAATAATTCAAAAAATTATACCTGGTTCACGAAAACATGAATACGATAACATGATATAAATATATACGACAAACCATTTGCACTAAATTTCAATAAGTTACAAAACGAAAATTATAGATGTCAGCATTTTACATACCGAGTTTTATTAACGAAACATTTTATCTTGAAAACAGATTATCTCGTTAGCTTTATTTTTTAAATTGTTTTCAATAGAAATATTTTATTTTAGTAAAAAACACTCGACAATAAATTTTGTTACTTCTATTTTAAAATTAATAGTATGTAAACATTTATTTTTATTATTAAGCGATTATTAAAGTGTGATGCGTCATATTAAAACGTAACTGCACCAGATTAGTCAATGAAGAGGCTGTGCTGACGAAACATTCCTTTAAATTGGGGCGGGCGGCCAGAGCATCGAATCTATCTTTCCTAAAGGAAAATTATGCATAATGGAAAAATGCATAAATATGTAAAGTATGTGCAGAATAATAAAAAATATTTTATTTTTCAAAAAATTAAAAAAAATTCAGACTCATACATCGTGTAAATAAAAGGCAATATTCGTATGTGTGTTCTTGCAGATTCACCAACAATTCGACCGATTTGTCTAAAAGTTTTTATTCCTTCTCACAAGTACCATGAGTGTCTAGAAATGGTTCGAAAGCTTTTAAAGAGAAGTATCGCTGACAGATTTCATGACTTTTAAAATACATCATCGAACTCTATCAATACTCATCGTATGAATAAAATATTAGCAAAATACCGATGCCAAAAAATTGCAACATTTCTAATCGGCAAATTTAACTTTATGAAATATCAGTTTTAATAAGTAATGGAATTGATTAATAAGATTTTACTAAAGAATTATTTATATCATAAATAATGTAAAATACACGAGAAATATATATTTAGCTAAATAAAAATATTAAAATTCATTATTATCATTGTGTCTCAGCGTTTTAAATACATTTAATTTTATTTCCGTTGAAATGAAAAAAAAGCATTTTTCTTCCAAGACACATAAGGATCCCGTCAACCAGATATTTTGATTTTGTGAACGAAATGTTAAGCTTACGGTATTTCTACAACTGTCCTCGAGTCTTTACAATTGTATCTATTTGAATGCAAAAAGTGTATCTGAAAGACCAAAACATGATAGAGGTTTCTGTGGAATTCCATTTTTGCTTCCAGTTTTAAAACTATTTTTGTATCAATATTTTAATGTTTCGATTAGATGTTCCGATTTTTAGAATTATTTTAAAATATTTTCAAGAAAAGGAGGTAAAATGTAATTCCTCCGAAACTTTAATTAATTTTTGCTCTTCCGGGTGCACTTTATTGCATTCAAATAGATAAATTAGTAAAGATTTGAGGACAGTAGTAGACATTGCATAGGATTAGCATAACGTTAACGAAATCAAATCGGCCAACAGACAGGAACGTTAATACAAAAAATTAATAATGAAATACAACACACACAATACACAAAAAAGTAGTTTAACATTGATCAAAAACAATTCAATTCAGATTATTTTAACGAATTAGATGAATTGTTATCGATCTACAATTATATTGAATTAATTCATATATTTACTCAAATTTAGCAATGGTGAACAATATCGCATCCATTGGCTTAAGCAATATTGTTGAGAATGGATTAGTACGTAAAGATTAGTTTTATATTTTCATTTGCAGCAACAATAGCTACACTAAGCTTAAGATGTATTAAAATTAATATTTTAACGTATGTGTAATTTTAATATTTAATTTAATAATTTGATTTCCATCGTATAATCGTTTGCCTTCAATATCTTCGTTCTAAGAAACTGACATTATTTTTGTACTTGTGTTTTATGAGTTTAAAAAAATTATACGCCGATATAATAAATAAAATGAGATTCGTGGAAAGAAATTGATTTGTTACAGGAATTTTAAATTAATATTTCGTTTACCAAAGACATAGTTATTTTTCGGGAAATGGAATTGCTATACCTATAAAGCTAACAGAAAGCTTTTCAGAGTTTAACAAATATAATATAAATACATATAAATATATATATATATATATGAGATTACAAACCTGGTGCCAGTATAAATTGCAGGAACTGTTGTAGTATCGAACTAAAAACGACGTAGAATACCGAAGTACATTTTTTAATCATAGCACTTTGCTATAAATTCCAATACAGATCTTCACACCTTTCTCCGTTTTGAACTTATAACAGACTGACAGCACGATTAAGGATCAATATAATATTTAGAGTACCTTACAGCTTATATAGTAAAAATACAGAGGTTTACTGTTAGTTTTAGATAAACTACTGTTGCTGATAAACTTTCCAAGTTTCGATAAGCTACGTGAGATTATACTGGGATCAATATATTATATATATATATATATATATATATATATATATATAT
>BMAW01120120.1:0-39232 GCA_019974015.1 Nephila pilipes
CCATCAAGCTAGAGCTTTGAAATTTTGGGAATCGTTCGTACTCGCCTAACAATGCAATATTTAGACGTTTGCGACAAGTTTTAACTAATATTTCAATTGTTTTAATAAGTCAAAATATTCTTTACTCTCGGCGCTTTTAGGATTGAGGAAAAGATTTCTTTCCCCCTCTGGGAGCACCGGGCACTCCCCACGCAGCACTGTGAACGCTGTGATATTTGTTCGAGCACATAGGCCGCGGAGCGGCCTTCAAGCTCGGGTCGAAAAATTAGTGCAAGACTTTGCTTTTAGTTGAATTTAAAACATTCTGATTGATGAGTGTCAGAGGGAGCTTTCTGATTGGTCGAGCTGGAGGTCCGGTAAAAGTGGTGGCTTGGAGGTATAGGATTTCGGTCAGAGGGAGCAAGAGAAGCGAGTTCTCCGATTGGATGCTAGTGCTTGGAGGGGAGCCTTCCTATTGGCTGCCCTTGACTGCTGTGTTTAGTAGGGTTTCTTTCCCGGGAACCCGGGATCCCGAGTTCCCGGGAAATCATAAGATTTCTGTACTTTTTCTATTCCCGGGAATTGTACTTCGTTCCCGGGAAATCCCGGGAACGAAGTAAAAGTTGATTAAGAAGATGTTAAAGAAGAGTTTGGCTGTGAAAAGATGGCTTGTTTGGATACCAAAACACGCTGGAATAATTTGTTGGCAATGCTTGAAAGATTTTTAGAAATAAAATCAGCAATTTTAAAAGCTTAATGACATTAAAGAAGAACAAATGATGGCCAATGTAGAGTTTGAAACTGTGACCACAATTGTAACTAGCTTAAAGCCAGTAAAAATTGGCTTAGAAAAATTATGCAGTCGAAATGCAACTTTGCTAACTACAGAAGGTGTATTTTCTTTCGTTATTGGAGAATTGAAAGAACAAAATTCAGAATTTGCGAAAAATATGAAATATTCTCTAATCCAAACAATTAATGAGAGACGCAACGTTAATTTAATGGGATTAATGCAATACCAGAATTTTGGGAGAAAATACGAAGGAACTGCAGTTACTGTCGATATTTCGCGATTGCCTGGTAAAAATTATTTGGTTAGACAAGCCCAAATGATAGGGACAAGGTTTTTCTGCGAAAAAGAGGACTCAATATCCAACTCTTCGCACTCAGAAGAAGATAGCATGAAGATTTTGAATGAAAAACCTATGACGTTGGACAAAAAATTAGAGAAAGCAATTTACTCTAAAACAAAAGTTTTATATTGTTCAACCAAAAAAAGTACTAGTCTCAACAAAATCATGAAACAAGAGATGCAGTTGTTCAACTCGACTGAAAATCCATCACCAAACATTATAAAACTATATGAGGCTTTAAAAACAATTCCTTCAACGTCAGTTGATGCCGAGAGAATATTTTCTGTTGCCGGATTGTACGTCACAAAGCTTAGTACAAGGCTGAGTGATAAAAGTATAAATTGCTTATGCTTTCTGAAATCCTATTTTAAAAATGAATAATCAATTTTTTACATATTTTTAGCTCATTATATAAATAAGCATTAATTTTGGAATTTATATGTATTTTTATTTTATATAATTATTATTGATTTTATTTAAAAATAACTTGTTTTTAAATTTTTTGAAATTTTGATGTATTCCCGGGAATCCCGGGAACGACAATTACATTCCCGAGATTTCCCAGACATTCCCGGGAATGGAAAAACTCGGGAAATCAGAAACCCTAGTGTTTAGGTGTGGGTGTGTTAGAAGGTTGGGCGTATGCGGCTAATCAAGTATACAGTGTTCGTTTATGTGTTTGATGTTAATTTAAATTTGAAATTATAAAGTTAAGGAAGTTATTAAGGTGGGTTGTAGGAGTCTAATAGTACAGTGCGGGGTCTTTTGGTATTATAGTTAGGGGTGTAATTTTCTAGATTTATCATGTTGATGTTGTTTGTGTTTTCTAGTGAGCTAAAAAATTTTTTGGCTATTTTTTGTATGAAGGTTTTAAAGGTGGGAATTTTTATTGCTTTGTAAATTTCGTTATTGCGGGTATACCATCTGGAGTTTGTAATCATTCTTAGTGTAGTATTTTGTGCTATTTCAAGTAATTTAATGTTTGATTTTGCCGCGTACGCCCAAATGGGACATGCATACGTTATTATTGGTCTTAGTACGGCTGTGTACAGAAGCAGTTTATTTTTTAAATTCATTTCGGAATCCCGGCAAATTAGGGGGTAGATGCTGCGTGGGGTAGATCCCCACGCAGCATGAGTATCGTAAACCTTTTGTACTCACAAAAGGGAGATACTATCTCCCCTTTACTATCTCCGAGATAGTAAGGGTTGCTGACTTTCAGTCAGTAATCATTCGCAAGAAAGAAAGATTCCAATATTTGACGCCGTGTCTCATCACAATAATTTTTTCTGAATTCTGGTTCCCATTTTTTTTTTAATAGAATGACTTACAAACTTTCAAATGCATGTTTTGATTTTATGAGTATTATGAATTTTTTAAAACTCTCACAAATGTCTCTTTTTAAGTAAATTTTAAAGTTAAAAATAACTAACAGTTTTAACTAATATTTCAATAATTTTCTTTAATAAACTTTGCCACCATATAAAAACGTTGTTTTTAAAAACGTTGGTTTTTATATCGAATTATTTTTTATCTAATGTCTTTGAAATCTTGTCCGAAATGCCCTCGGATTCTACAATTGTAGTTCCGATTTTTTTCAGCTCAAGTGCGGGCGCCCCCCCATTTCCTTGAAAAACCCAAGAGATGTCCTGAAACATTTGCATTTTTGCATCCAGAGACTTCATTGTACTAAGTCACGCTCTTCTATAAAAATGTAGTGCCATATAATGTTTCTCCTTTTTTACAACGTTTTTCTGAATTTCACTTGGTGTGTGTGTGTCATCAAATTTTCGATCGTTAATTTAACCAACTTCCCATCAAGCTAGAGCTTTGAAATTTTGGGAATCGTTCGTACTCGCCTAACAATGCAATATTTAGACGTTTGCGACAAGTTTTAACTCATATTTTTTTAAATAATGCAGTTTAGCCCAATCACTTGCTCCCCTAGACAAACCAGCCCTTTGCGTAAGAGCAAATCTGTGTAGATTAGGGATGTACAATCTCATCAACCCCTTTCTTCACACACACTTATATATATATATATATATATATATATATATAAGTGTGTGTGAGGATATATATAAGTGTATTTATATATATATAAGTGTGTTTTTTATTTACATTTTTATGAATTAAAACAGATTGACAATGATTCTTACTTTCTTTTTCGTTACATAGATGATCTAATTATTTTAGGTAAAACTGAGAATTTTAAACCAAACATTTCATTTTACCCTAATTATCTCAAATTATTAAAAACTTATCTTAATTCAAATAAAGTAGAATTTTTAGATCTCGATTTGCAAATAGTTGACAATAGACTTAATAGTAATATTTATGATAAAAGAGAGAGATTCGAATTCCATGTAATTAAAATACCTTTTTGGAACAGTAATCTACATAGATCCATTTATAGGAATATTTTATTGGGCTTTTTATTACGTAATAACAAATTAACCACACATAAAATAGACAAGTTTAATAACATTAAAAAATTCTTCAACAACTGTTTGGATCATGATTATCCAACAAATTTCTTAAATACTTATATACATCACAAATATATTAAACATCTTTGCGAATCGTGATCCAATTTCAAATCCACCACACAACAATAGGTCCACAAAGTCGGCTTGTTAGTGGTCTAGCCGTGAAGAATTTATTGATTTACATTTACACAGCTTACATTTTTACTCACTCTCTGGACCGTTATACTCCTTTACTATACAACTTATTACCAACCAATTGTTTGCATCCTTTTACATTTTATTACCAATCAAACAATGATTTAAATCTTTTTTCAATTTATATGGTGATGATGTGTTATATTTTTTTCATTTTGAGTATGTGATATACATCTTGAAGCTTAAAGAGAATTCCGTCTTACTACTCACATATTTGAATATCTTCATTTCTTTGAATTTTGTAAGTAATTTTTATATTTTGATTTGTTGATAATTTTTGGAATTATAGATTTTTTTTTTATTTTTTTTTTTCTTGTAGATTTTATTGTTAAAAAAAATTGAATTTTTTTGCATTTTTTAATCATTGAACTCTTTTGTAATTTGGATTTCCGAATTCAGCCTACCAGGAATTATAGATTTTATTTTTGTAGATTTTATCGCTGAATTTGTTTGCATCTTTTAATCACGAACTCTTTTGCAATTTGGATTTCCTAATTCAGCCTACCAAGTCGCAAAGGGGGAAGGTTGGTACCATTAAACTAGTTTAACCCCGCTTAATCGGTCCTCAGCCCGATATTGCTTTTTGACTTGCTGGGTTCCATATTTTTATTTATTTTTCTTTCATTGTTATATTTCTTTCTGGATTTTAGTCTTTTTAAATATTTTAAATTATTCTTTCATAAATTTTCAGTATATATATGTATGTGTGTGTGTTTAACGTATTGTAAAAGAGTTTCTTTTAAATATCACTATTATATTAACTTTTTAAGATAACAGTCGAAGTCTATTTCATTTTTATAGAATTATTTCATTGCAGCGGAGAGAGAGACCACATTTCCACAAGGCTGGAGTTACACAACTCCGTCGTTGGATACAGATTATGAGAGCATGAGTATAAAAGCAAGAGTGAGCAAGACAGCGTTTTACGCTGGAATACGCTGGAATGTTATTCGATCACATAAGCAGGGGAGCGGCCCTTAAGCTCGGGTCGGTGAAATATAGCATTTGAACATTGAAAAAGAGGGTGTTTGAGCATTCTGATAGGTAGTTTCAGAGGTAGGCCTGTGATTGGCTGTCTGGGAAGTCTGGTAAAGTAGGCACTTTGGAGATATGGGTTTTGGTCAGGGGTGGCAGACAGCGTTTTCGCTGTGTTTTTGTTTATATAATAGGGAAATTTCTCTATATACGTGACTGAACATATCGGGCGAATGGAGGGATTTCAAGGGAATCTAAGTGCTGGCCTAAAGTCTGGTAGGGATAATCCCTACACGTCTAAAGCGTGGGATCTGCTGACTTTGCAGATTTTAAAAGCGCGTGATTGAACAAATTAAAATTATAATGAATCGTATCAGGAAATAAGAATGAACGCTTTACTTTTAAAGGAGAGAATGGGAAAAAAAATTATTATTGTGAGAAACGAATAGGAATCAAGTGTGTGTGTAGGATTTTCCATCCAATTATTATTAAGCAATTAATTTTATCTTTTCAATCTACTGTAAAACCAGTTCCTCCGATACTCAATAGATGTCGCCACGATTCAAGAGTCATGTGATAAGCTCATGTAGCGCCACCTATCCCAGAACAAAACTAAGTGACGCTCGTTTTCGCGCTCTCTTTTGCCGCCACTTTCTCCGCTTCTCTTCTCCTTCGCTACCCGCGTCGGAAGTAAACTTCAAACGCCCGAGCGCGTTCCAGCGCCCATCGCCAATATGGGTTAAATGAGGCAGCCATCTATCCGTCTCGGAAGAACTGTTTACTACCTGTATATTTATCATAGTGTAGATACTTTTCATTCTTCATCTCTCTCAATAAACGAGTAAAGCTACTGCAAGCTTCATCCTTGAATATCATCAACAACATTACATGGAATCCGAAATTACCCCCCTAGACAACCAGCCTATTGCGTAAGAGCAAAGTATCGTAGATTCGGGATGAACAATCTCCATCACCCCAATATCTACATATATATATATATATATATATATATATATTATATTATATACATACACACACACATATATAATGATTTATAATTTTATTAACAACCAAACAACGATTTAAATCTTTTTTCAATTTATATGGTGATGACGTGTTATTTTTTTCATTTTGAGTATCTAATATCCATCTTGAAGCTTAAAGAATATTCCGTCTTACTACTCACATATTTGAATCTTCATTTCTCTGAATTTTTGTAAGCAATTTTTATATTTTGATTTGTTGATAACCTTTAGAATTATAGATTTATTTTTGTAGATTTTATCGCTGAACTTTTTTGCATCTTTTAATCATTGAACTCTTTCGTACTTTGGATTTCCCAATTCAGCCAACTAAGTCGCAAAGAGAGAAGGTCGGTACCATTAAACTAGTTTAACTCCGCTCCTCAGCCCAAAATTGCTTTTTGACTTGCTTGGTTCCCTATTTACATTTATTTTATATTCATTCATTTTTACATTTGTTTCTGGATTTTTGTCTTTTTAAATATTTTAAATTATTCTTTCATAACTTTTCAGTATATATATATATATTTCTAAACACATTATGTTTACATCACCATATTACCTACAAATATTCTAATAACTAACTTCAGACATTAAAAAAACTTAAAGTTCAAAATTTCATCAATTATTAATTGAATAATAATATTGTTCAGATGACAAGTTGTAGCTCAGGAAAAGAACATAATAATTTCATGCATATTTGTCAGACTCGATAAATTGGAAATTTTATTAATAATTGAAATAAACATTTATATTTGGACGTAAAACGTAATGAATTTTCATTTTTATAAGCTTAGAATTATTCTCATTCAATACTTTCCTAAGAAATTATGTTTATTTTGCATTCAATTTTATTTTTCACTCAAATATGCGTGTCATGAAGTATCCAACTATATATTATGAAAAACTGTGGCTAATTTTCATCTCTCTCATTAGTAAACATATTTAAAATATTCACGACTTATCTTAAAATTATCATTACATAATACTGCCCAAAAAGAAGTAATCATAAATTATTTTTCAAGTAGAAAGAAAAAGAAGACTAATAATATTACGAGTTAGGATAATTTTAAGACCATCTTACAATGCTATATATTTTTGAAACACTGTGCCTATACTTTTACCATTTTGTTTTCTTAAAAGTCAGAAATATAAAAATTTACAGTTCCTTACATTCTCGTGCTAAATTGAAAATTTAATCAGAATAAAATGTGATGTAAATTATGTAAGGAAAATTAACATTAAATATAAACTAACAAAACTTTAAATATTATACTCTTCTATTTTTAGCTTAAAATACTCATCAAATATAACAAATCAAAATTTAAAAATAACAAATCAAAATTTATTTACTTTCATTATATATATATATATATTGTTCTGACCAGCCATTCATTGTGAATAGCCCTCTGGAGGCAAAATGTAAAACCAGTCAGTGTTCGTTGTGCTGTGAGACAGTACGGACGCAGGAAGAGAGACTGGAGTTACGTGAATGTGTTGAGAAATAAAAATGTAAAAACAGACATGGGGAATTTATTTGCGAGTTTTTAGTTTTTTTAGTTTTAATTTTATTAACATCGCACTAGAAGCAACACGAGGGCTATTGGCGACGGACCTCGTAATTTTGAGTCTCGGTCAAGTGACGAGGACGACACCTGAGCTGGAACCCCCCTCTCCTAACTTCCACAACAAACCTACGGGAAGATAAAAGTCACAGCAAATATTGTAGCTGCGATCATCATGGCGTCTAGTGCCTAGCCCATTCTTTCCCATAATAACAGTGTGTGTAAGCGATTATACATATTTTCCATTATTTCTTTGTCTAGCTTAAAAAGGGATGAGTTAAATCGTTGTTTGCTCTGAATTAAATATTCAGTTCTCATCTTCTGTTAAAGTAGTTGAACTTATAAGTTTAAATGAGAATAGTGATATTTATAAAGAAAAAATTGAGATTGGGAAAAAAATTATTCTAGAGTTTTCGGAAGAACAGCGTAAAAAATCAGAATAATCTGATAACGAAAGATATTTTATGCAACAAAAATTAGAAATTGAGAAGCTTTCGCTTTTAAGAATCGAAAAAGAAATTGAGCTTTTAAAGTTTAAATCAGCAGCTTGTGAGATTAAGTCACTTAAGGATGATGAATCGAGTTTTAATTTAATACAGAGTTTAGTTAAGAGTATAAAAATATTGACTATTCCTGTTCCCACGAATGTTGAGAGTTTTAATGTGGGCTGGCAGCTTGGGGTGGTCATGGTTTCACCTGTGGCCGGCGGTTTTCGTTCATTTATGGTTCGATCCCAGCCGCTAAAACCACCTTGTAGCCGGGGCTGAGTACTAAATTTGTCTGGTCCCAAAGTCCTCAGTGGTGTGAAGTTAGAGAGGAAGTGCCAGCTCAGGTATCGTCCTCGTCACTTGACCTAGCTTCAAAATTACGAGGTCCGTCGCCAATAGCCTTTTTTTGTTAACGAGTTTGTGGACGTTTGTGTATTGTGCCATTTAACCCGTTATGCATCTTGTTTCTGCAAGAAAATTTCAACTGTTATTTTTCTGTACTTGTCATGTATATTTTTGTTGTGCAAATACCTTGTTCATTTTGTTTAACTATTTCAAAATTATGTAAAATTTATGTTATTTTATCAATAAATGCTGAGTGGGGTGATTGTTTCGGGGCTCCTGGTTTGCACTCCTAAGCCCTTGGTGAGCTCTGATCCCCTGGGTATTCTACCAATAACCATCGTGTTGTTTTATGACGCATTACAAACTAAACCAAGTGTTTTAACATTCTTTTCTATTTCGCTCGAGAAAACATTCAAAACCAAAGAGTTATGATAAATATAAACTTTTGTATTAAATATTTGGGAAATAGACCGGAATTTAATAGTATGTAATGAAGAAGAGTTGGGTGATTAAGAAAATCAAATCTATTGTGTTAAAGGAATTTCAACCTCTAGAGAGTGTTTAAACCGTTTAAAAGTGCAGTAAAATCGCCAATGGAAAATTATGCAATATTCATCAAGAGTTAGTTCATTTTGAATATTACATTGTTATAACGAAGTTGGTTTCGTAAAGTGAATGAATTTTAAATTATGTGAATTAATGATTTCCAATCAAATATTTAGCACCTTCTCAGGATTTGGGTATATAAGTATTAAACAAGGAGAAGACTTTCTACACAAGATCGGATCGAAAACAAAGACATGAACTGAACTTTCAAACTCATCGGTCGTGTATATTTTCGATAATTGTAAGCCCTAATTTATGAATCAAATTTAATATCTGTAGATAATTTTATTTTAATATATCATTCTTGCAAAATAATAACAATCTTGATGTCCTTCTTTCAAGTAGTTACCGTCTTGAATTACTGGAATAATTCAAATTGTCATTTAAGATTTGAAGCGAAACGGGCAGATTAATCTATCCCGCCTTTTGATTCGAAAGCTAGGTAAGCTTTTATCGTGTTTATTTTCGTTTATAGAATTGTTTACATGTATTTACAGGTACAACATCCGGGTCTGCTCACTGACGAAAATTGACTTATTCAAAAATACATGAAACACTTAAAAGATAAAATTATGGAATAAGAACCACATCTATCTCTATTGGCAGACACTTCCTACCACCTCATCAAAAGAAATCTTTATTTATAGGCAGATTTTACGTACCCAGTTACCTACGCTCTCCCCTGTTTAGGCGGCAGCCCCACCACCTGAAACACATACAAACATTACAAAACAAAATGCATAGAATCATGACAAACGTTCCGTGGTAATGTCAGAAATTCCGTAATACACAATGACCTGCAAATTGAACTCACTGATAATTTATCACCAATCTTTCGAGAAGTACATATCCATTGAAAATCATGCAAATACCCTGGACAAAGTCAAAACCATATTCAGGAATATAAAATAAACAAAACTTTACAAGCAAAACCATCAAATGGGTTTCAGCTACTTAAACCTGTAATACCATCCAACAATAACTTCAAATCTATTGGCAGCATTGATCTCTACAAACGAACAAAATAGCACCTCCTCCACCACGAAGAGGAAGCGGGAACGATTGCAGTAATAAGGTGCAGACAAACTCAAGCATTTATCTTCACCCCCAACCTAATAACTAATCCTGCACAACCTAATTAATCCAATTTTCTAATAGTTCTTTAACTTTCTATAAATACTGAGTAGAAGCGACAAACTCTCTATGCCTGTTTGCCATCTTATTTAGTGGTCTACAGTTTGTAGAATTGTTGCCATTTCTAAATAGCATTACTTGTTTGCTTTATTTTGTTCTTATTATCTACATCCTTGAAATTTACTAGCACCTTATCTTTGCTACACAAGAGAAATCATTACTATTTGAGTGTTTCCGGTTGAAATGATCTGCACTGATATAAAAAAAAAAATTGGTAAAATTTCTTCACTGCATCTCAAAAAACAATCAATCAATCTAACCATAAAAGTTTTATATTCATCATGAGCAGTGTCTCATGTGACCATACAGACAAAATCACCCAGAATTTGGGTAATTATGAACTTATAGTGCAATTTCATATAATTTGTGAAGACATTAATAATGATAGTATTGAGCATAATTGGAAACTCAGAAAACGAAAGGCTAAACGTGTTCATTGCAAACAATGTAAATCAACTGACAAAATACACGCATGTTTATATTGCCCGTATTTTGGCTGCTTTTTTAATGAAAGTAAAAACGAACTTGCATATGAACATGGTCACATAGAAAAACATGCTCGTGAATCACATCATAGCATTTCTGTTAATATGGACCATGGCGTCCTCTTTTGTTTCATATGCAACGACTATATTTATGATGATCGTTGTCAAGATATAATGGATAATATTCAAGAATTTGCGAAATCTTCTCTGATTAAGAGAAATTTTGTACCTAAGACTAAGGAGGTGGAACTTCTGAAAGCAGTTGGAGTATTAAAAATTCCAGATAATTCTTATTTTGGCTTGAGAGGTGTATTCAATTATGGAAACACCTGTTATGCTAATGTAATTGTACAAGTACTAGTTCATACTCCTTATTTAAGAGATTATTTCTTTGCCGATCAACATAAGTGTTTCCTTAAATTTTGCTTGACATGTGAAACAAGTGCCTTGTTTCAAGAATTTTATTCTGGAAAAACAATTCCTTTAAATCCTGTGAACTTTTATTTAGCAGCTCAAAAATATTTCACTCCTCTTATTGGAATAGATCCAGAAGATACTTCTGAATTTTTTGAGAGTATTATTGAAGGCTTACATGAATCTATGGAAAGTTCAAGAACATCGAATCTTTGTAATTGCACTGTACACAAACTATTTCATGGTATTTCGCAACATACATTCTTCTGTCCAAATTGCGCTTCAATTGTCGAAATCGATGCAGATACTCATAATGCACAAACTTTCACACAAATACATTTAGATGCAACTTTGGATGATCCATTACATCCAGATGGTATAAGTGTTAATCTTCTAACTTGCCTTAATATGTATCAATCCAGGGATGTTCCACAATTGAAATGTCCAAAATGTTCTGAAAGTGTAAATGAACAAGTCAAAATTAAAAAACTCCCTCTTATAATTCGTATGAATTTGACGTATGGCCATGAAAAAAAGAAGCATGTTCTATTTCCAGAATTTATAGATATGTCATCGTGTATGCTTTCAGAGGTCGGAGATTATAAATACTGTTTGTATGCTGTCATTGTACATAAAACAGCTGGACATTATTATTGTTATATAAAACAACACACTAGTGGACCGAACCAAAGAAGATGGTTTAAATGTAATGATGAATATGTTTCAAAATCGTCTTTCAAAGAAGTTTGTGAAGATGAAGCTTCAATTTTAATGTATTACAAAAAAAATTCTGATTTTGTTAATGAATTGGATACAAGAGGTTTTACAGTTTGATTAAGACCCATATATTTATTACATCATGGAGATGCTGCTTCTGTACAGTATATGAGGCTGCGGTAGCCTAGTGGTCATGGCTTCAGATTCGTGGCTGGTGGTTTTCGTTCACTCATGGGTTCAATCCTTGGTCACAAAAGACCAGCCGTATAGCTGGAGCTGATGCATGTTAAATCTGTTGGGGTCCAAAATCCTCCTGTATGTGTGATATGGAAGTTAAGAGAGGGGGTACCAGCTCTGATGTCATCCTCATCACTTGACCGAGGTTCAAAATTACGTGGTCCGTTGCCAATAGTCCTCGTATTGCTTCTAGTGTGACGTTAATAAAAACTTAACTCTGTACAGTTTTTTGTAAATTAGAATGCATGTGAAAATGAAAGTGTTTGCTTTAATATCATGATTATATAGCATTTCGAGATAGTATATTGATTTTGTAGAACATCATTGAGACGGAATTTAAGTATGATGACTATTCAAATTAAACAATTTAGTTTTTTTTAATTGATAGTTTATGGCTATGTATTTTATCAAGAAAAATTTGTGAATAATAAACCATTGCAGCCACTTGTGTAAGTACAATATCTCAAGAAATTGTTATTGTAATATGTATCACATTTTTATAAAATGATTGAAATGTGCAAACTGATTCTTGGTTTCTGTATGGTTCCTATAGACTGAAGAGCAGTTTATATTATTCCTGATAAATTTGTTAGAATAATCCAATTTATCCAAATTAAATTAGTTTGTTCATTTCAGCTGTTCACAATTACTATTTTCTTTCTTATTTTTTACTTATTTGCTTTTCATACTTTCTCTGTTCTTGAACATTTTTTTCTGAAATGTGATAACTTTCTATGAAATGAATTGATATGTCTCCATTTTTTAATTGTTGGTAAAACTATAATGTATGAAAAAATTTCTGTTAATGATATAATAAAGGGTTGTATTTTTGGACCAAGCTGTTTATAAATTTACCCTTGATGTTATATAGCTCATTATAGTATTTATTATTTCTTTAAACATAGAAAGTACATTTTCTTCTGCTGTATTTTGTTTTAATGCATTAATATTTTCTTAATCCTTAACTGAAGACATTAATTTCTTTATGCTGTCAGAGACATACAGTCAAAAATACTCTATTGTTATTTTTCTTCTTTGTCTTTCATAATCAGCATTGGAATTTATTTTGGAAGCACAATATGTTCTAGAAATCAAGTAATTACCAAAAATATTGAAAATATCAATATTAAAAATGTTAAGTGATATAATGTTAAATGTTGGAAAGATGTTATATGAAAATTATAAGCAATCTTTTAATGAGTACTAACTTCATATAGATATTATGGGATGACACTAATGTTAATAACTGTTAGAATTTAATGAACAAAAATGAAGAATACAATATTTTAAAATATTACCTTAAGAATATTTTTCTTTATTCTTTTTGCTTTTCACCTCATTCAAATGCAGCTGAGGCACATGACTTTGGAACATTATCCCACATACTGGGTGTTTACAAGAATGCCATACAATAGATATTCTCCTTTTCAACTTTTTTGGGGCAAATGGTACAATATTTTCTAGTTGGTAATTTTCCACTGCTATCT
This sequence comes from Nephila pilipes, assembly GCA_019974015.1. Lineage (NCBI taxonomy): Eukaryota > Metazoa > Arthropoda > Arachnida > Araneae > Nephilidae > Nephila > Nephila pilipes. Next base: position 13,332 of record BMAW01120120.1, read on the forward strand.
ACTTGTTCTTTTTACATTACCAAGTATATTTGCAATTGAAATTCTCGTTTCTTATTGAAGACAAGTATTTGTTAACCACCTTTCTAACTCTTTACTGGCAATCTGCTTTGCGAAGTTCTTTGTAAAATCTAACCTTGACACTTTTCTATAGTCTCATATGGCCTGATAAAAAGAACTATGTGAAGGTACTGAGGAGAAGATTGTATTCAAGGATAAAAAAACTTCACATGATAATCGGAGCCAATGAGCAACGTGGAAACGTTTTAACTTTTGTCTCCAGTTATGTGTTAAGTTTGCTGTGATCAATGTCATTCATCATGTGATGTTATGGAATAGAATGTGTGAAATATTACTAATTCTTATTAATATCATAAAGTCTACTGGAATTATGCAAATCTTGTTATTTTCATCTTAACAAATGAGCATTAACTTGAAATTCAACAAGATAATTTTTCTGTATATTTCAGTTATGTATCAATATTTCATAACACATTGTAATCGATTTCCTTTATATAATGATATTTATTTTTTATTGCTTTCTGTATACATAAATTGTTTTCAAGTACATCAACATTGTGTAAAGATATTAATCTCCTTTAGTTCTGTAAAATATAGTGTGAAGTATGAAAATTTAATTTATTTCAAAATCAAAAATGTTAACTGTGTTAAGATATTACTTAATTCAAGTATGAACTGTTCCTTAAAATTCAGAAAATTTAGCTGGTGTATGTTATGAAACATTTTGTATCTTTAATCGATTAATTATGTTGATATTACATACTTCATTTTATTATGATCTAAACTTAAACTTTAAAAATGACATTTTCCAAATTATTTTACTGTGCATAATGTATCGTTTTTTTGTAAAGCTGTTCATCATCAGTGTTGTATTCTTATGATAGTTGTAAAAAGCCACCATGGGAAATATCAATGATTCTAAGTAATCGATGTTGTGTGGTGAAAAAAGAATTGACTGAATATTTGAATCATGATATTTATTACCTATGTATTTCTTTGAAATTCAACAAGGAAGGATCTATATATTTCAGCAATGTATCAATACATGATAAAACAAGCTACTGTAAATTATATTCATTATGTAGAATATTGCTAAATTGTTTCCAATGTTTAATGCTTTTTGCACAGCAAGTTGTAATCAATTTTATTTTTCATTTTGTGATAGTTGCATGTAAGTAACATTTTGTGATGCAAATCATTAATTGTCATAAAGATGCTTTTGTGGTATAATTCTTGATTTTATAATCTTTAAAAAGAGCCTTTTCAAAAAAAAATTAAGAGGAGTAAGGTTTCTTTATTGTACATTTCAATGTATCAACATTTTATGGAACAAGCTATACTTTGATTCTGCATCTAGTGATATTTGTGTAAAGCATATAATGGGAACTATTCATTATTTATGCTTTGGGAAAGGTTTAAATTGATTTAACTCATCCTGCAGTATTTTTTATGAGCTATTACTTACACAATCTAGTGTTTTGTGGAATAAACTGTAATTGATTTAATTTTTGATGTAGTGAAAAGTGTTTTAAGTGAAATATAAATATTGCATGTTTTCATGTCTTAAAAAAGCTTGTGTATTTGACATATGATCTTTGCTTAGAGATCTTTAGAAATCAAGCAAAATTTTTCTGAGCCTTTCAGTTTTTACGTTAACTGTTTAGTTTTCTAAATTTTGCATATTAATGTTGCTAACATTAAGGTGGGTATTAATAAAGTTTATTGAAAGGTTTTGATTGTGTTTCCTAACAATTGTTATTTGAGATCTTTTCTTATTTCTCATTAACCATCTTGATTTGGTTATCATTCTGAAAATTGAGTTTTCAGCAGTTTATAAGATATGTTTTTGCAGCATTGCAAAACAAATCCATCCCAATTGAAATATTTATGTCACCTCTTGATCAGCCTTTATTTATTTATTTTTTAAAGACAATTTAAACACTTTATCGGCATGATTCTAACGAGCATTTTTCATTGGATTCTAATGGCAATGATTCTAACCACCGTGAGCTTAAATGAAATTAATCTCACCCATGCTTTTAAATTAACCTTTTGAGGATATGTAGTTGCTTTTGTTACCAAAAGAAACAGTGTATTTAAGGATGGCATTGGTTGGAAGTCACCATGGTGTTCCTTTGCATCTTAACAGCTTTTTAATGCCATGAAGGTTGTAAATGTCAATCACTTCACCTCTCCTTCTTGTATTCAGAGGGCAGTGAGATAGATTACCTTTGTGCATGCTTATCAAAAAATCTCTTTCCCCTTTTTGTCCCAGTACTGCATCAGCAAAATGAATAATTTTTTATATGTAAATTTAGGAAGAATGTGTGCATTAATTATTACATTGACAAATGGTGTAATTTTACAAAATTGTGCTGTACAATTTTGTAAAAGTATAAGAAGATAATTATATTCACCATATATGGACACACATAAAATGTGTATTCCAGAAAGAAAAAAGAATCTTCATCTTCATATAAATAATTCATTAAGACTTTAATTTTTTTCATAATATTTTAAAATTCCCACAACAGTGAATTTTAGTATTTTTAAGTGATCTTTTCCTCAGTTTCTCCGAATTGTTTTTCACTAGTCTGTGCATAGGTTTGGTTCTAATAGTGTTATTTACAGGTTTTCAATTTTTTTCTTATCAATCGCTGCAGAAAACACACACACACAAAACAGTTGCATATAAATTTGTTGATTTTTTTTAAAAAAATAGCTATTTATCGAAATCCGTATTACAATTATAAAATTATTGAACAAATTATGAAAAACAACCAGATGTAATTTCTATACCTTATGCTGATTACAAAAACTTGGAATTGTAAATGCATGAAAATCATAAATCTGAGGAAAAATAATTAAAAATTTTGTAGGTCAATGAAATAATATGGCACACTCTATGAAAAAATTTGTACATGCAAAATAATGCAGCTGAAAGTATAAAAGTTTGCAATATATTTATAAAAGTTCTAAAACTGTAATATAATTTTTTTTCGATATTTTGTCAGTTTTAGGATACCATTTCCCCTTCATGAATAAGTAATTCAAAAATGGTAAAAATACATTTTCAAACAGCTTTCTTCTATTCATTCTTGTTTGATAATTCTTTTACATACTAGTGGTAAAAATCAAATCTTTATCATAAGTTTTATTACTGTGCAAAAAAAAAAAGTTTTTCTTAGTGATACTTCAATAATAATACTTGAAAAAGGAAAACAATTCTTCTTGTAGCAAAATTAAAAGCTATAATTGAATAAAATAAGTGTTAGAAAACATAACATACTATGCTCAGTGAATGAGTGCTGAATTTATTCGAACCGTTCAAAATTTAAAAACCTTTGAAAACATAAGCTGTTATAAAACAGTTTATTTGTACCAATAATTCTAAAAAAAAAAAAAAAATGTACAAATTTGCAGATGTAGTCAATTTTTCAAACCATGCATTTTCCTCATTTGTATTTATTTATGAAATGCTTGAAATTATTTTAAGTCTTTTTTTTTTAATTGATATTTAACTCATTGATATGCAAATGTTAAGACTTCGACAGAAATTGAAAAAAATTAAAACAGAAACTTGCAATACCCACATTTTTTTTCGTGCTTTTCTCTTCTAAACTCTGTTGCTGCAATAGCCTAGTGGTTAAGGCATCAGACTCGCTGCCGTCGGTTTTCGTTGAGTTGGGGATTCGACCCATGATGATCACAAATGACCAATTACGAGGTCTGTCGCCAATAGCCCTTGTGTTGCTTCTAGTGCGACGTTAATAAAAACTAAACTAAGCCACAAATGACCCGCCGTGTAATCGGGGCTGATGCATGTTAAATCTGTCGGGGTCTAGTCTTCCCGTTGGCGTGGTGCGGAAATTAGGAGAGGTGGTGCCAGCTCTGGTGTCCTCTTCGGCACTAGACCGAGATTCAAAATTACGAGGTTCGTCCTTGACCGAGGTCCAATCCTTGTTGCTTCTAGTGGGACGTTAATTAACACAAAACGATGCTCTGTCTCATCCTAAAACAATAGCAATTTCTGGGGATTAAAGCTCGAGAGGGTTGTGCGCCGCAATAACTAGAATCCCGGATCTTCTGATTACAATCTCCTAATAAAAGGAAGGGGCCGTGGTAGCCTAGTGGTCAAGGTCGTGGACTAGCGGCCGGCGGTTTTCGTTCAGTCGCGGGTTCGATCCTTGGCCGCCGTGTAGCCGGGGCTGATGCACTTTACATCTGTTCGGGGCCCAAAGTCCTCCCATTGGCGTGGTGTGGATGTTAGGAGAGGGGGGTGCCAGCTCAGGTGTCGTCCTCGTCACTTGACCGTGGTTCAAAATTACGAGGTCCGTCGCCAATAGCCCTCGTGTTGCTTCTAGTGCGACGTTAATAAAAAACTAAACTAATAAAAGGAAACGAGATGTTTGCTTTCATTCTTTCGCAAATGTATTCATTCACGATTCCCGTATGGTTATATATATTAGACGTGTCTACAATTCTTTCTTACAAAGTCATCATGGGTGTCCACCTTTTATCTCCATGGAACTTAAGTTTTTAAATATGTGTTTGGGACAAAGGTTTTTTTTTTTTTTTTTTTTGACAGTGTGTGTATCTGTCGCTTCTTGCGAGAGAAACTTTTCAAAGTTGATTAAAAACTACCTTTGATCGACAATAAAGTGTCAAGTAAAACAACAATTCTTTTCATTGAAAATGTAATAGTTAAAATGATTAATTTTAAAGAAACTATAAAAATTACTGAAGATAAGGTTTTAGCTTTTTTCCTTTAGTGACTGAAATGAGATAAAAACATTTTTTTTAAACATCGAAAATTGCAGATGAATGAGCTTCTTTCAGTATATGTTTATCTCCGGGATGTGTAAGTTAATTTTTTCTTTTGTTTTAAATGTTTTTCTTTTCCAAAATCACTTTAACTATTTAATTTTATTAAATCAATTTTATTACTCATTTCCGCGTTACCTTAGCGATCCTTTTCTATTTTCGATCCTCCTTGTCAACTAATGTTTGTCTTTTTTTCAATTTTTCCACGTTTAGACCAAAATTAAATCTTGTTTGGCGCAGCATAGCCACATCTGGCTCTTGCGCCAATAACCTTTGCATTCAGTCACACTCATTAGTGATATTTTTTATAGAGATGATTCTTATTAGGGGACCTTATAAAAATCATCCTGACCTCGACAGCTTAAGATTCTCCTGTAACATTAATTATTATCCTGATGCCACTAGATCCACCTTGTAGACTGGACTGATAGGAGAAGGGTTGCCAGCTCAGGTGTCGTCCTTGTCACTCGACCGAGGTTCAAAATTACGAAGTCCGTCGCCAATCACCCTCGTGTTGCTTCTAGTGAGACGTTAATAAAACAAATCCAAGCCAAAAACATTATTACCCTTCGTGATGAGAGAAATGTCACTTTAAGAAATGAGTTGATAATCCAATTTTCTTCCTTTCTTTAATATTATTTTTCATATCTTTTTATCGTTCAAATTTCTGAGTAATATTCTTAGAATCTAAGTAATGTTTTCTATCTAACGTACAAAAGACATGTATTGTTATAGAAATTTCATATGAAAAACAAACTATTAAGTTCATCGTAAATAACTTTTTATTTAGAAAATATATATTTATCAATATTTCCATTCATTTTGAGGAAGAAAATGTAACAATTTTCTTAAGAATGATACACATATTTTTTAAAATCATAATTCGATAAGAAGTAATTACTAATGGGCAAGTAATATAACTTTCAAGGAGCACAGCTGATTTCTTAAAATATTATATTTATTGACACATAGGCTATGGATAACCCCCGCCAAAGACTTTTGCTTCGAACTCCCGCTTTTGTTCCCAACTTCTCATTCAAAGTCACAATAAAAAGTTTATTGCTTAAAAGCCGTAAATGAGCAAAATCATTTGGTTTGAGTCAGCCACATTCATGGACATCTGACTCTGTTACTCAGGTGCGGCAAAGTTGAATCCTCTTTGTGAGGTATTGTTGACCAATGACAGTGTTATAATAATTCGAAATAAAAACCAACGTTTTTATATGGTGGCAAAGTTTATTAAAAAAATTATTAAAATATTAGTTAAAACTGGTCGCAAATATCTAAATATTGCATTGTTAGGCAAATAAGAACGGTTCCCAAAATTTCAGAGCTCTAGCTTGATGGGAAGTTGGTTAAATTAACAATAGACAATTTGATGACACACTGATACACATACATACAGACACACACCAAGTGAAATACATAACAAAGTTAAAACTAACTAAAATTAATTAATCCGGTAAATTAAATTGTTGGAATACAGTTTAATCAAACCACTCTTGGAGACAGGAATTATTTGGCGGTATTTTGCCAAATGTTGCTAAATTGGTCCGCGAAGCGGACTTAACATTCAGCCAAAAAAAAAAAAAAAAATTCGCCAAGTTTGGCAATTATTCAAATTGTGCCAAGTGATTGGGCTAAACTGCATTATTAAAAAAAATATATGAGTTAAAACTGGTCGCAAACGTCTAAATATTGCATTGTTAGGCGAGTACGAACGATTCCCAAAATTTCAAAGCTCTAGCTTCATGGGAAGTTGGTTAAATTAACGATCGAAAATTTGAGGACACACACTCACACACACACACACCAAGTGAAATTCAGAAAAACGTTGTAATATGAATTTAGGGCCTAGCTTTGTGACGGCCTACATCGGCTTGCACATGGGGGAAACTGACATTGGCCGACTTGAGCGAATGGTGTTGCAGGGGACAAAAACGGAGTTTGTCTTTGTTTGGTAGCTCATTCAAAAATGAAAATAAATCAAAAGGGGGGCTGGAGACAAATCTACCCCAGGTTTTAAAAAGGGAGAAAAAGAAGAAGAGGGGATTCCTGCCGTGGAGCGAGAGAGGGTTCCCGTTAGAAGTTGGAGGCTCTTGCGATTTTAGAACTAAAATCGAACTGCATTTGATATTAAGTTTTTGGAGGTGTTTTAACTATGTGCGTTGTAGCTATATGTGTTTGCAGTTTGTGCGAATAGAAACCAGGTGGAAACGCCTAACTAGAATATAATCCACAGATTTGTAAGATAAAAAATTATTTTTACTTTAGCTGTGTGATCCCTTCACGTTACCGCCTCATTCCACACATTCTAGGATCACGATGTTACAACGTGTTTTTGAATATTTGATCTTTACTAAAATGAAATAGGTATTTATTTTTGTTAAAGCAGTGTTTTATAATACGTTCAGATTAAAAGTTTCAAGCAATGCCTTAAAATAACGCAAAAGAAATATTGCAGGAATTTTTGAATTTTCGCCTCATAATTATGCCATTCATGCAATCAACGCATTTTTTTGCATATCATTGTTTTTGACAGTTTTTACACATAAATTATTAAATCCAATAAAAATTAAAACTATACAAGACTTATTTTTTTCCTCTGCTGATTGACTTCTGTTATCAATTCAAAATTCTTTTATGATATATTTATTATAGCAGGAAATACTAAATATAATTTTAATAAATTGAGCATTTTTTTTCATTGTTCAATTATTTATTTAACATTTCAGATGCAAAAAACTTATTTACACTTAAGAAATCATCAACGAAGAGTTATTGGGCTTATAAATACGTAATTCGTAATGTTTATGTATTAAATTATGAAACGGTATACAATATAATTTGATAATTATATCATGTAACGGTACTGTGGCCACTCCCTACAATAAATATTGTTAAGTAAAATAATTATAATAGTTTTCCCCCGATTATATTGCATGTGAATTAAATAATTGACTGCATGAAAATTCTAATAATGGTATTAAGAACGATACAAAGAAACTAAACGCCTTCTATTTTTTGAACATATTTCTTGAATGGAAAACGAGCAGATAATTACAATGTGGCTTTCAGAAAGAACTTTCCCTAAAAAAAGGGAGAATCATTAGTTATTAGGGGCTTCCTGAACCGCATACATCCCCACTGCCCAGCAGAAGACCAACACTCAATCTGATCCTTTTGTCAGGCGACACATAACTGCCAATCATTGACAGGAAAGGAGACAAGCAATGCATTAAATATTCCCGTCCTCACCAGTCTTTTCTTCTCGAAAGTGTCCCCCCCCCAAATATTAATTAGTATGCTAAGGATCTGCTAATAATCCAAACTCTCATAATAAAGTAAAAGTGCAATTAGAAACACATTTAAAAAAATCATTGATTCATCATTCAGACAAAAAAAAAAAATAGATTTATTCATATCTCATAATGTAAATTACAAGAATTCTTCATATATTTTCCAAAATGTTCAAAAATATTATTTAATAATTATTTTGTAGAAATTAATCCTTTGAATTCAAAGTGATTATATATACATATAAACTGTCGATGGTTGCACCGCTAGCTAGCGTAATGTTCTAGGGAACGAAATAAAATTTGGATTGCAAATATTATAAGATATGCGCTCACCAATGATGCGAAAAACAATAGACCAGCTCTCACGGTTATGGTTAGAATGATGAAAATTTCAAATGGCAACCCCTATTTTTATTATTGAAATTTGATTCGCACAGTAAAAAACTTAAAATAGGAAGGGAAAAAAAAACAATATTTGTAACACGAAAAATAATAGCGTTAGGTGGGGACTAAGAAAAAAATTTAAGCGACCATAAAAGTCAGAGTAGCAACTGAAAAGTGAACATTTTTTATGTTTTATTAATTTCCGATGTATCTGTCTTCACACATGATGACATTTTGCATGCGGTGAATAAAACCGAAGCACGAACAAATTAAAGAGGAATCTGTTGAATCTAAAATATGATGGTATTTTTCACATAGGGCAAAGTTTTCGGATTCCATGCGCGTGCCTTAGACTTCAGGTATCCCTACAGCCTGAAATCCTGTGAAGTGAGATCGGGTGACCTTGGCAGCCGTCAGAACATTAATGGGAGAGGACATAACTCTGGCTCCAAAGTGTTGCGCTGACAAACATTTGACACCCTTGGCCCTCAAGTTTATGAAGAGATTACTAATGGTAATGAAAATTCATTAAGATCCAATGTTGCTAATTACATCATTCATGATTTGCAACAGTGGAATGTTCTCTCTGACTCTAATGTGGTGTTTATCTATTAGTAGGATGCTCTCTGAAGCGTTTGATAATGCAATACTTTGGTTACCAGAATTATCTCTCCCCATTTCTTGGTTCTGCGGTTGCCAAGGGCACCCGATCTCCTTCCAATCGATATTTGATAGTCGGAATACCTTAAATCTAAAGCGTGCGTATGAAATCCACAAACTGGGTCTGATGTGAAAGATGCCCTCCCATTTCAGATTCAACAGGTTCCCCTCACCAGCTGCAGTGCTAATCAACACCTGGTCCATATAAAGTGTCATCGCGTGAGAGGGGACATGGAAAACAGAAAAATGTTTGCTTTGTCTCTTAGGGTTGTTTTCACTTTTTTCTTAGTCTCTCCATAGCGATATTATTTTTCTGCTACAAATATCAGTATAAATTTTTTATTTAAAGTTTTTGACAATGAGAATGCCGGTTACAGGGTGCCATTGGAAATTCTTGCGATTTTTGTCACTAACCATAACTGTAAGAACTGGTCTAACGTTTTTCATATTCTTGAGCGCATACCTTATAGCACTTGCAATCCAAATTTCATTTCATTCACTCGAACATTATACTGGCTAGAGAGTCATACACCGACAAAAAAAAATTATAATCATTGTACAGAAATTTATGATAAAGATAATTGAGTAGTTTTTTTAAAAAAACATTTCTTCGGAAAAAATAACCAGATTCGACTGAAATTAATTACATTAATTTTTTTAAACAAATATTGCCTACGTCAGTCTAAAACCTTCAAAGTATGTAGCTATACAATGCCTTAAAAAATTATTTTTCTAAGTGAATTAACAGTCAATTATTTCACTAAAAAAGCCATAATTTCTTAACTTAAATTAATGAGGTTTTAAGTACTTAACTTTTCATATTTATAATGTTCTTGAAATAATCAACTGAAACCATAATTAATTAACGGCTTAGTTAATTAATTAAGCCGGTAAAATCACATAATTTTCCTTTTATAACTGCTGAATCCTGATTATTGAAACTGATGTGCGGTGTGAAATCTATCAAGATCTGAAGTTTAGTTTTAAAAGTTGGAAATGGACCATTAGTAAACAGTTAATCTTCTCTGACTAACTGCAGAGGGGAGGGTTTAATAGTTATGTCCATCGCTTAATATTAAGTTTCATAAATCCTCAAAAGGTTTTTTAAACTTTATATCGAAAAAACAGGTTTATTAACTGTATCAGCATCAAAAACATCTACATTCAATTTAAGAAGGATTCTTTTAAATCTGGTTGAAAGAACTGAATTTACCTTCATGAATTTAAGTCAATTATAGAAATGAATGCAAAAAAAAAAAAAAAAAAAAAAGAAAGAAAAAGAAAATTCTTACAATATTATGCGACAGTAAGTCGGTAAATAGGTTACAAAATCCAACAGGAAAGAAAGGGTATTTACTTAGAAAGTATGTTTATTTCTCTATATAATCCATTTACCCCATTCTTAATAAGTTTCCTAATACTGCATAAAAGTCTTTGGATTGCTGTCTGAGAAAGTGTATCAACATCTGCATCATTCGCAAAACGCTTGCCGCCGAGGTGTTATCTAAGCGGAGCAAAACATGTGACAATTGCTTGGAGCTAGGTCTGGGTTGCAAGACAGATTTCGAAGAAGTTTCCACAAAAACTCTTTCTCTGTGGTAAATCGTGTTACTTAAGACCTTGCGTTGTCGCAATGGAACAAGACTCTTCGAGTCAATAGGCCTGGACGTTTCCTTTAAATGACATCCCGACGGAATGAGACTGTGACTGGAACCTCCCCAGTGCCAGAATGTTACAGTAGGAGGTAGCAGTCACAGTTTCATCCCGCATCTTAGAAAATAAGCGAACAAACCTCCTCAAGCAATTCCAAACATTGTCAGCATAACCTTACCAGGTGACGACACTACTTTGAATTTGCGTTTTGAAGGGGAAAAAGAGTGCTTTTATGGCAACAACACTTAGCAAGTTCGTTAGTGGTTCCCCTTACATCCGAGCAAGGTCCTCATTAAAGACATCAGGAGAAAGAGCAAACAATATTTCTGTTTCTTATGAACTTTGACCTTTTCTGTCCGATTCACTGTCCACCACTGTGCCACCAGAAAACCACCATCCTACGCCGAATATGTAGGATATTATATTTTCTTGGAGGGGGGGTGGAGATTTCTTAAACTAAAATACGGAAAATAATGCTTCTTAGATGAGCACTATTTTACGGTTCGCAAATACGAGCTCCTTCGATTATTTTTTCCATAACAACTTACAATATATATACTGCAGTATGTTGCTCTTTATATGATGTGAAGTCATAACACAGGATGGTCCGAAAGCCCCGATATTGTTTTAAATGAATAGAGTACTATTTATAATGTTTCATTACAGAATAAACGTATTATTACCGCGGGCGATGTTATACATATATATTGTTTTAAAATAATTATAGAAAATGATCTCTCTCAGACGAGCACCTAACACATGGATCAATAAGTTCCAAGACTAACCCAGAGATGGCGCTCGTAGTAAACTAGTAACCAGGTCTTTCTAGAGTAAAAATTTTAAGTCGATCGGACCAGAAACAGCTGAGTTATCGAGGTTGGAGTAAAGTCGTTTTGTAATTTGTTTAAAAAATGGAAAAAACCGAGTTTCGTGTTCTGATAAAACATTGTTTTTTAATGGGTAAAAACACCGTGCAAGCGAAACAATGGATTGAAAAATGTTACCCGGACTCTTGTCCATCAAAAGCAACGATTTGTCGGTGGTTTGCCGAGTTTGGCGTCAGTTTTTTGGGATACGCATGGCGTGATTTTCATTGACTACCTCGAAAAAGGTAAATCGATCAACAGTGATTATTATATTGACTTGCTGGTGCGTTTGAAGGAGGAAATCGCAAAAAAACGACCGCACATGCAGAGAAAAAAAATCCTTTTTCACCAAGACAATGCACCCTGCCACAAGTCGATGAAAACAATGGCAAAATTGAACGAATTGGGCTTTGATCTGCTTCCCCACCCCCCATACTCGTCAGATTTAGCCCCCAGTGACTACTGGCTCTTTGCTGATCTTAAAAAAATGCTCCAGGGAAAAAGATTTGGCTCAAATGAGGAGGTCATCGCTGAAACTGAAGCTTATTTTGAAGCGAAAGATGATTTTTTTTGTAAACATGGTATTGAAAAATTGGAAAAGCGTTGGAACGATTGTATCACCCTAAAAGGTGATTAACAAAAGGTGTTATGTTGATGAATAAAAAAAAAATTTTGCAAAAAAAATGTTGTTTTCAATGTTAGTCTCGGGACTTATTGATCCATGTGTTATAGTCCAGTTTGCAAATGTGGGCTTTTTCTATCGCGTTTTTCGTAACGGTTTGCAATTTGCTTTGCTGTATCCTTTGCTGAAGGAATTTCTTGATTAACAGTGGTCTTGAGCTAAGAAATTGTCTTAAGATTATTGGTTGAAACAGGATCTTTGTAGTACCTCCAGAAAAAAAAAATCAAAAGCAGTGAAATAAGTTGAACTTGAGGACTGGTTCCACGCTCTACAGAACGAAAGCCGAATTTGTGTTTTTAGGTTTTTGATAATGCTTTCCTCAACACGATCATGACTGTTCTGGCCTCGAGCCTTGGTAGGTCTTCCAGTTCCCGGATTATCTTTAGTAGAGCTTTGTGTCATGCAACTTTTAACAAATAGTAATATCATAGGCTAGAAAAAGGTCTTCTTAAACGAAATGACGCACATATACCTACTATAAGAGAACAAGAGAAATTTTAACAATGGATAGTTTTCATTCGTTGCCTATTTTTGGATAATTAAAATCCCAAACTTTGATTTTATGATTCTGAAAACTATGAAAAAAAAAGAGAGAAAAATTATTATTCACATCTTCAATTTTGAAGTGATTTTAAGTCCGCCTATATTACGAAGCTCAGATATGAAGTGTCATTCAAAAGCAACAACAACGTTGGACTTTTGAAACAAGTCCAACGAAGCGTACAAGTATTTAAAATTCATCATTCGCCTTCATCATAACCGAAGGTCTTTTGTTTCATTTTCTACAATCTAACTCAACATTTTTTTAGTCTATGTCACACATTAAGAATTAGGATTTAGCGATTCTTAACAAAATTTAAATATTTCTTTTTAAAAAGACATACCATCATACATTCATTTATATATATATATATATATATATATATATATACTTCTTTTTATAACTACATTAAAGTTGTCTGTTCATATTGTTATTTTGAACCTTAGTTCAAGGCTGAAGGCGAAAGGTAGACTGGTTTCCTTGTCTGCATATTCTATAAGTGTGATTAAAATATTTTTAAACACGTCAGCCCTCATTACCCGGAACGTAAACCTTTAGTTTTGTTTCAATTTGAAAAAAAGTATGCCCTCTATTTCTCCCCCCCTTATTAACTTGTGCCATGTAAGGTAGGAAAATCAATATGAATTCCGTTTATAATAAAATCGAATCCCAAATTAATTTTATGTCAAATTGAATTTCAAAAGTTTGAGTAAAATTACAAGAAACTTAAATGAGGCAATGTAATGTGCATTATTTATGGTCTATAATAAAATAAAGTATTATTTCGAGAAGTCTCCGTTTACTCAATGATGTTTTCCACATGCACATTCAAAAATTAAAATAAAAATTAATAAAACCATAGGAAGGAATTACAAACAAACAAAAAAATAATAAAATCTAATATTTGTTGAAAAATCTAGATTCATTCAAAAGGCTGCATAATGATCATGTCTAGATTTAATGCCACAAAATATCCATTTCTAGGTGCCCGTTGATTGACTGGCGCTATTCTAGTAGTGTACGTGGTTTCGAATCTTGATTCAACCAAAACTTTGCAATGTGAACTCGTTAAATGAAGCTCAACCTCTAAGTCTTCATTTGGCGAAGATTGATAATTTTTTAACTTCATACTCGAGAGTAATTGAGGATGGACTTCGAACTTTAGGACTACGATTAAGTGACAAGGTTCACATTTGAGTTGATACCTCATTCCGCTTCAAGCCAAAGTGAGGATTTCGAGCCCTGACAGATTTAAAGTGCCTTTCTACACAGTGGTATAACTTGCCTTAGATTTCGTTTAGCGAAACGACTTTCTTTCATCACGAAACCTGAAACTTTAATCCAATGATTTGCCAGTTCGTGCCAATGCATTTCTTAATCGGCTTATCACCATTCATCCTTAAGACCACTTGTAAGATCAAAAAGATGGACAGTACAGTATAATCTATACAAAAGAGTACATGTTACGTATTTGTATATCATGTACAATACTTTTACGTGCTTTGGTCGAACTTTTGAGTTTTATATCATGACATGGATTCAATCGCGATTTCCTCTACACTGTAGGAGCTTTTTATGATGTTGCTGCGATTAAAAATTCCTCTTAAGCAATGAAACGTGACTCATGTAGATTAGATTAAAATTAGAGAAGTGCAACGACCAGAATTGAGGAGATGCATATACAAGTAGTGGCAATATTGTAGTGGTTGGTAGTTAAAGGAGTGATAAAGATAGTGTTCTAAAGTTATCATGTGAAACGGTGGTATCATACCTACGTTAAGTAAGGAGCCTTAAGAATCAATCTAGAAAAGATCTACAAAGGACTTAATGGGTCGGTAATATATAACACTATAATTAAACGTTAAATCAGACGCGTATAAGGATTAATTAATACAAATAAAGTAGGTTAAATATTACATATTTGATTATCTGAATAAAAGATAACCATTTGTGAATGACATTCACTTCATTTGATTACGTAATTTAGCGATTCTCTAAATAAACTTAGTAATGACTGGAAATGAAAGTAAAGAAGGGGAGTTACGATGAAAAATTCTTATAACTCGTTTGATTGACGATAGCGTTGAAAAATATCTATCCGATTTAAGACTTCGTCGTCGGAACGGGAAATCGAGAAGATATTGTTCTGCCTAGGATACTGTGGTTCTCAAGACATTTGGTACATTTATGAAATCAAGTACAATACCTATTTTCTTATCTTTTTGACAGTTTATTTCTCTTCGAGTTAGGTATGCTCTTAGTGCGTTCTAATTACTTCGAACTGTGGCTACGTTAAATTAACCATCCTCTTATTCTTGAGACTGTTCTTGTGGTGAACTTCATAAGATGAGTTACCGTACTTCTGTACAGATTGCTGAGTGAGGTCTTAATTCTATCGAAGAGTACCATAAGTTACAGAGGGACCGTGGACCTTAGGCTAACTTTAAAAACCAGCAGTCAGCAAAGTGTTACCAACGGGACCCATGAATTAAAGTTATTATTTTTTTGAGAAAATTACCACAGTGTTTTTTGGATGTGGATTGTTTCGGTCAGCGTTTTTCGGATGCTAAAAATATTTCCATCTTAGCTGTCAGACCTTCATTTAAAAGGGAAAATCTGCAAAATGATGACATACTGACAATGAGCTTAAAGAAATGGATTTAACCTAATTCTATAAATATATTTCGGAATATATATATATATATATATATGATGGGTAATTAAAATCATATGCTCGGGTACTTATATCTGAATTTGAGAGCACTTACCCATGGGAAAGAATATTTTTGACAATGAAGTAAGTAAAATCGCATTACAGATCACTATTAATAGGACACCATTTGTAAACAACTTTACTAGTGGAAAATACTAATTTCGAATTGTAGTATGAGGAAATATTCGAGGAAAAGCATTCGCTGCAATAGTATAAAAACTAACCATTTCTAAAATACATTTATGTATTAATAAACTGAAATATTTTATTCATTTTTGTGTGTAGCATTTGTATGTAAATATCACTCGTGTATTCATATTTTTTTCTTATTTTTGCTCTGTAAGAGAAGAACGGCTCATATAAATAACTTCTCTCCGCCTAGCAGAAGAATTATGGCTCTTTCCATAAAAAGGCTTGCCGTCTTTTGTTATAATCTACATTCACTTTTTTCAGCAAAATTTGATATAAAAAACGTACTAGATACTACAAACAAAGGTATTAAGCATATATTTTAACAATTTATCAATAGAAACATATTTTTAAACTTGGAATGGTTTGAAAGTAAACTTAGGTACTTTTGTGCTTGCTTTCTTTTCGAATTTTCAGAACATAAGAAACTTTACACTGATTAATCATCATGAAATGGTGCCTCTATTGGATTTGGCCCTTCTTGTTCGACTAACTACAGGTAGTAGCAACCGAGAATACTCTATAGGACCCATTCGAAAAAAAAATGAATTGATTCGAACAGAAATACGCAATGTGTTAAAATTTGGTCGTGAAATCATAGTACAGAGTGGACCAAAATTTATTTAATAAAAGAATATAATTTGTAATGTCATATGAGTTAATGTACATATTTATTTACGCATATGATATTATAGTTACATTGCTTGGAATTTTTTTAAGAAAAACTTGGCAAAGAGAAAACGTTCTCCCTCAGACGAGTACTATTGTCCGGTCATACATGAGGACTCTTTCCGTCGCATTTTTCGTAACGATTTGCAATATATTTTCCAGTATTCTTTGCTGTATGAATTTCTTAATGAATATTGATCTGAACTGAGCAATGTTGGCAGGTGGAAACACGATCTTTATGGAACACTCAGAGAAAACTATCTAGTTCATTGAGATCTAAGGGAAAAGGAAGAGCAATTTTAATTTTCATGAACGGCGTCGGTCGTTGTTCTTGGTTCTTCGACACGATCAAGATTTGCCTTGC
This sequence comes from Nephila pilipes, assembly GCA_019974015.1. Classification (NCBI taxonomy): domain Eukaryota; kingdom Metazoa; phylum Arthropoda; class Arachnida; order Araneae; family Nephilidae; genus Nephila; species Nephila pilipes. Next base: position 30,194 of record BMAW01120120.1, read on the forward strand.
CGCGAGCCAAACAAGATCTTCCAGTTTCTGGAATATCTTTGGCAAACCCTTGTGTCATGAACGTTTTAATAAAGGTGAATATTAAAGGCCTAGAAGAAGACGTTCTTAAACGAAAAGATGGACATAGCCGGAAAACAAAAGACCTTTATTAGGAACATAACGTTAGAGTCATTGTTATGTGGTCGTTAAAACAGTGGATAATTTTCACACTTTGGTCAGTTTTCCATTTGTCTGTAATTAAAATGCCAAGTTTTGATTTTCAGATTCTGGAAACAAAGCACACACACACATATATTTTCACAAGAGTTAATCACATTTAAAATTGTAAACTGATTTTTAGCCTGATATGTAAAAAAAAAAAAAAAAAAAAAAAAAAAATTGGGATTTTTTTTTCCACCCAGAAAAGTGCTTCCAGCTTGGACCGTATTTTTTATTTATAAAGAAAGTCTAAACACATGATACTTTTGTATTTAGAATAAAGCAAACTCTTAGTACACGGTGTATTCAAAAAATTCCAGGACACCCAAATGTAAAAATGAATAGATCTCTACGAAACCAATGAGATGATTCACGTATTGCTTCTATACATTTTTGGAGTTCCTTTGCGTGAAAAGTGTGTGCGTCAATATCATCGAAAAAAAGGGAGCAATGAATGATCATCAAATTTCCTTTTAAATTTTGGAAAGTTGTCCACAGATATGTGTATTAAATTTTTAAATTAGCGTATGTTGACGATGATGTAAGTCGTTCCTGAGTTTATGAGTGGTTTTCGAAGTTTTGAAGCCTGAAGAGACTCGATCGAAGACGATGGGAGAACAGGTCGTCCATGTTTGAGGCGAAATGATGAAAATATTGAGCTTGCGCAACAGGATATTTTTTGTCAAGGTTCCATTTTGACAATGATATTGTTTAAGTATGTTTTGGATCGGCTTTTGAAATGAATGTGACATGTGAGGCTCGATTTTTGTTGGACTATGGAAATCGATTCCTTTTGATCAAGAATGCACGCCTAAAAGGTCCATCCTCGTGCAGCATATTTTAGCGAGAATGAAATAAGCGTTGCGTTCATTGGCCATCCCTTGTACTCACTAGATCGGTTTCTCGGGAACAGTGGCGGCTGGCAGCTGAAATTAGTGGGGGTGCTGTTCCAGAAAATTTTTAGTCATTTTTTTAAAATTGTATAAAAGGAAACAAACATGTTTAAAAAAATTTATTCATCAACTTGATAAAATCCTATAAGAACAAAATCAAACATTGATTAAACTTATTTTAACCTATATATAAATTGTTACTGATCAAGTTTAATCTATTCAGTTAAAAATTAAATCCATTATTCTTGTTTTAATTTCCACGAAATGATCAATTATTTTCTCCTTGAACTCTGGATGACAAGTGAGGAAATTTTCCTCTACTTAAAATACTGAAAGAGCAATTATTCTTTCCGGATCCAGAGTGCTTCTTAGGAGAGTTTTCATTCTTTTCGATGTTAAAAAGCAGCGTTCTACCTCTTATATAGTCATGGGAACTGTCAAAAAGATTTTTATCTGCTTCATAATTTCACTAAGAACATCTATATTATTTCCTAATATAAATTTCAGCAACTCAATCAATTTGCAATATTCTTGAATATCAGACCTAAATTATAGAACACTTTTCATTCAGTTTAAAAATTTCCTTTGTCGGTCATGGGATATGCTTCATTGGTCAGTACTATCTCATTTTATGGAATGTTTATTCTTAAAACTAGAGAAGCATTCTTGTTGAACAATTTAACTGCTACTAAATGTTTAGTGGAAGAATATCTGTGATTTATATCAATACAGAAGAGAATTTCAAAGTTTCCACAGAAGAAAATGTAGTCCACTACTTTGGACAAAATTTCACGGTTCTTCTTAATCTTTATATTAAGCTCATAGAAAGAAAGTCTGTATGCCTCACTAAGTTCTCATTTATACTTACGGTTTCTAAAAGTGACAGTGAAACTGCATGTGCTTCTTTGACATCTCATGCTCTTCAGTCTTTTCTTTCATTTTGTTTATATTTCTAAAATCATTTTTTGTTCACGTTACATATCTCCAAACCACAAAAAGGGGAAAAACAGTTCATTTTTAATTCACCACCTCAAATATAATTTTTGCTTTGGTACCATTCAGAATTAAAACTGCAAATACATTTAATCTTATTGTTTATGCCTGACTGAGATATTGGAATATCAGTTAAAGGAAAGAACCGGAATAAAAAAAGAATCAAACAGAACAGCTGGATGTCGGATGAAATAATCTAATTCTACACGTAATAGCGTTTAGGAAAATGGTACGCGGTTTTCAAGCGTAACGCATACGGAGTAAAAAAAAAAAAAAGCTATGTTCAACTAACACGCCCCAAGGTCGACATTGCGGAAATGACAATGCTCTCTCTTCTTTGCAGCCTCGCAAGCGGCTTCTTATATGAACATACGCATTAGCATCTAACACCCCACTGTTGGAACTGTGGAGTGCACAGTTCCATACAAAGATTTTTGTATTTTTTTTTATAAACTGGAAGATTATTACTGACATTGAACTTAAAGATTACATAAAAGAAAGATTTAAAGAATAAAGAACTCATTATATTAGATATTATTGTTGAAGGTGTCTTATCCACCAAGTCCAAAATATAGGGAGAGCAGTTATTTCAATACACATTTATTTAAGGACTCCACGTGCCAATCACACATAATCGAATATTTATACAATTTACAAAACTATACAAGCTTCCAAACAGTCCATATTTTAATTCAACCCGCTTATGCGGTCAGGAGCAATTATATCCAATACAAGAAAAAAAAACCCGCCTTAAGCGGTCAAGATCCAATAGAATTCTTCGAAATATTACCCATGAACCCGTGCGCTCTCACTCACACGAGACAAAGTGCCTCCTGGCGGGATCCGAGTAATTTATTTCCAACAATTATCGACAATATCAAGAGGAAATTGAGGGTGCCGCAGTTCCTCCGTGCTTGTATATGAGCTGCCACTGCCCATGACTATATTTAATTTCTCTAGAAGGAACTGAAAATGAAGAGGCAATGGTATGAGTCGATAGAGGAAATCGAAGAAGTTATGACACTAGAAATCAAGAGTGGAGTAAAGGAGTTCCAGAAGACATTTACGGACATGTTCACTCGTTCCAAGAGTTGTATTTGATTGTAAGGAGACTATACGAAAGCTTAATATCAAATGTAAGCATATCCTATTGGTTATATGGTCGTTCTGAGATTAGCCCTCTAACTTTTTGAGAACACTGTGTAGGCTCGTTCCTGGGAAGTGGAACGCCTTCTCAGCAGTATATATATATATATATAATGTGTGTAGGATTTATATACTTGTAATACCTTCCTACCACTAGAGAGTGTCACGAACCAGACCTCTGTTTTGCAGCCTCATCTGAAGGGTTCACACCAGTCTCTTCAGAGGCAAGTGCGCGTTCATCATGCTTAGACGTGCTATGTGATAGCTCCTCAGTTCTTTGTAATACCCAATAGTTTAAATTTTATGTTGTAAGTAGCCTATCGTTTACATGAAGTTCATCTTTGAAAAATCCGTCTCTTCATTGAATCTGGAATAACCCCTAGACATCAGCGAATTGTGCCATTAACCCCTTTTGTGTTGTTAGGATTCTACAAAGTAAAATTCAGTGACTCAGCCGGGATCCAAAAGTTAATTCATTTCTTAAAATTAAGCACGCCTTGCCATCTCATTGAATCTGAATTATCCTGCTTCATAAAACAGATTACTTCAAGATTCCACTCAGATCCTGTCAGTCCTGGTATTAGAATTTTGCGTATAGTAACGAAAAACAAATATCTTATATTTGACCTTGAACCAATGAAGGAGAGTAATTTGCTGTCAATGCATCACTTTTATGTTGATCTGTTTTTTCCCTCCTTAAAACATTAAAGTAGAATTTTTATGACTGTAGCTCAAGCAGTCATAATTTTGTTCTATTTATGAATTAATTGCTCTATTTTTTTTTTTTTTTATTATTTTCGTGTGTGTTGATGCTTGTACTTTTTTTTGTTTATGCAAATATTTCTATCTTGCCAATTCCACGAATATATGAACCTCTCAATAAATATATTTGTTTTTCACATTAATCCTTAAGTATATACATTTGTTTTGGAATAGTATACTCGTTCGTTTGAGTTAAAAAATGGCTTAGATCGAGTTTTTTTCGGAATAGTTAAGTTATTATAAATATAGCATTTCAAATTCAGTTCGCCGCAAAATGTATTATTTGTTAAAAGGTGAGATACTGGACTTACTTAACCTGACAGCAGAGTTAAGTTTAGAAGCAACAGCAGAAATGACTAAACCAATGTTAAAAACCTTAATTACGAATAGCTTAGGGTACAACGAGGAAGACACCAAATTGATGTATGATAATCGAAGAAAGGAAAGAAAAGAAAGAAGAGATGAAAAAAAGAATTAGAAGTGAAGAGGAGACAAGGAGGATTAGCAGAGAAGAGACGATAAGATAAGGTATAATTGAAGAAGTTGAGAATTGAGGCTGAGATTAAGTCGAGTCAAGGGACAATGACGGTAAATACTCGTGAACCGAGTAATGAATGGAATAAATTGCTACATAAATTTGATTTGAATGAAAGTATCAGTATGTATTTTATATTTTTCGAGCGCCAAGCTAATTTGATGTCTGAATCCAAAAGAGTTGTGGGTTACACATCTGTTGGGTCTAATCCCACAAGAAATAATATAACTATTTGCTCGAGAGTCTGAAGAAAATGCAAAAGATTATGATCATGTGAAGACCTTGTTACTCAAAAGATTCAAATTAACTCCAGAGAAATTTAGGCAGTTGTTTGTCACTCATCAGAAAAGTGTTGAAAATAATCGGCGTGACTCTTATCAAGAAATTCAAACATTCTTTGATGAATAGAAAAGAGTGACTAAACGTCAAAACCTTTGACCTGTTGCGAGATCTGATAATATCAGATAAAAAAAAAAAGAAAAGCTCCCGTTTAATTTAAAGAATATACCTTTGACGAATGGCTAAGTATCAAATCGCCTGTGGAGTTACTGAGAGACTTGAGGAATTTGAGGATATCCGGAGGACATTGAAGACAAAACCAGGACTCTCGTCAACTTTTCGAAAACAAGAAGCCAGATTATCGAATAAGTTCGCTATGTTCAGATGATTTAAAAATTTTCACTGGAGAATTGCGAATTTCAAACCTAGAAGAAAATTCTTTGAGACTCCTTCGTGTAAATATTTTGAAAGAACGCCTAGAAAGTGTTTCAATTGTCCTTCTTCTAACCGTTTAAGCTACAATTGTCCTAAAGTCAAGAAAGAGTCGGGACCTGCGAGATCATCGAACTCTGAAGTACAAACCTGTTCCGTTAACCCACAGAAAGGATAACATCTGAGAGATATTACACTTGGTGAGAAAACCATTTCCGTTTTTATAGATGCTGGTAGTTAGGTTAGTCTCATCCATGAAGACATAGTACGCAGACTGTCGACCAACAAAAGTTTTTTAAGAAATATATTGTTCTATTCGGAATGGAAAATCGCAAGCGATGACGAAAGGTTCTTTTGAACATGACCTTGTTATAGATGAAGACCGTTATTCCTTAACATAGCATGTTGTATCAACTAAGCATCTAAACTTCGAAGCCCTCATGGCCACCGACATTTTGAAACTAGCTTCTTCAAATTTTACCCAACATGGAGTAGAGTTCCACATATGTGAGGGAAAAGCATGGCTGATGCAAATATCTGAATTACATCTCGAAATTAGATTTGAGTCTCATTCTCAACTCGCAAATAAAAAATAATTTAACAAGAATAATTTCCTCTTACAAACCTGAGAAGACCGAAATTACAGATGTTTTAATGAGAATAATTTTGAAAGATGATATCCAAGTCTACCAACCAGCTCGCCGCTTACCATTTGTAAGAAGCAAAAGGTCAACGAATATGTTGAAGAGTGGCTTGAACAAGGAATCACCAGACCTAGTTCATCCGAATATACTAGTCCAGTAGTACTAGTGAAGAAGAAAAACGGAGATTCCAGAATTTGTGTCTACTACCGCAAATTAAACCACCTGGACAGATTTCGACTACCTCTAATCGATGATGTACTCTATAGACGACAAGATGCAAAAGTGTATATAGTCTTGGATTTGAAGAATGTATTGATCCACGACGACGTTAAAGAGGACAACCGGAAATTCACTTCTTTTAACACATCGATCAATAACTCCCGAGTCTAACATTGAAAACAACATTTTTTTTGCAAAATTTTTTTTTATTCATCAACATAACACCTTTTGTTAATCACCTTTTAGGGTGATACAATCGTTCAACAACTTTTCGTCTTTTTCCCCAAAAATTTTCCTTTTTCGAAGAAATCTTTTTATTTATATTAAATAAGTCAAACAGCTTTCTGAATCATGACTGTTGTGTTTTGTTCCATCAGAATCACTATGGCAACCCACTTGGAAAAACCTTTTTCCTGCGTCGATCGACTTAAAATTTTGACGTTTCAGCAAAGGTTAGTACTCCTAGAAAGACACCAGTTTGGTTTTACTGAGCGCCATCTCTGGGTTAGTCTCAGGAGTTATTGATCGATGTGTTATTGTTCTCGATGGAAAAAATGAATTTAGCAAAGTACCATTTGGCTTAAGTATTAGTCCCGGTGTTTTTCAAATATATGATTACGATATATTTCGAAATTTGTTAATAAAGACATATTAATAATTTACATGGACGATTTAATAAATTCCATCAGCAGATAAAGAAGAAGGTTTTAATAAACTAAGTGTCTGGGAAGTTTGCTCAAATGCAGATCTCAAATCACATTCGAAGAATTACAGTTTCTAAAGAAGTGAAGAATTTCTAGATGTATTATGGAAAACGGTACTATACGTCTTTCACTCGTTAAAACGCTCACCGTAAGCAATTTTCCTAAGTCAACAATACGTAAACAAGTTCAAAGTTTTGTAGATCTGACTGGTTATTTTCTAAAATTTATACCTGAAATTTTAAAATCGCAAAACCACTTAGTAATCTTTAAGAAAAGAGAATCACTTTGATTTTGATCAATCTCAAACAGAAGCTTTTGAGAAAACATTATTAACAAAGGTCTTAACTGGCTAATCTTTAAACAAGGAAAAATAAGTTAATAGCTTGTCATCAGGTTTATGGATCTGTGCTGCTCCAGAAGACAGAATGGAAAGCCTGCTCCTATCCATTACATATCAAGAAAACAAGACCTGCCAAATGAAGAAAATATAGTATTATGACTAGAAGTAATTGCTATGAAAGCTTGAAGAAATTGTCGTCTCACCATTAGGCTAACAAATCTCAGATAGTTAACAGATTGCCAAAAACCATGATCAAGAAAGACCACTATTCCTGCATGAAGCTAGATGGGCATACTGAAACTCGAATATGAAGTAATACATGACAGGATCAAGATGAAGTCACGTGGACGCTTGAGCAGATATCAGTTAAGATCTAGGAATGATATATTAACTGCAAGATTAGTATATCAGAAGAGAATATTAGCACAAAGACACCTGCCAGGTAGCGAGGAATAGAAAGATTTTCCCGAAAATACTGGTATAGTAAATTTAGTACAACGTAACTCATAGTTGCCCTAGTGGGGATGGCAGACCAATATAAAATCGAACCACACGCATTATACTTATCATTTACATTCCCTAACAAGAACTTTCATTATAATCATTATTCTATTACAAAGAAACTTGCGACTACTCCCAGCAGAATAAAATAAAATGTTTTTCTCTCCGATCACAACCAGGAGCCTGGCGTCCTCACATATCAAGTTCATAACTTTTGGGTGTTCGAGGCACAGGTGACAGGCAGGAGGCTGCTCGTTTGTTTCTTGATTCACATCGTGGATTATAATTGATAGCTGTGCATAGTTGTTAGGCATGGCATTATAGTCAATTTTGACACAACTGCATTTTAAGTTATTTCGTTTTATTTACGTTTTGAACTTTTATTTAGTATGACTGGTTCAGCAAAAACAAAGTGCAAGACATTAAATTAATATCGAAATTTCAAACTTAGTTGACTGAAAATATGGCATGATTAGTAAAGGCAGAAAAGCGGTGTGTGCTTCCATGTTTGGAACCAGTGGTATGGGTATCGTCTGTAAAAGGCATTTTGAGAACAAATCCCTGATTCGTTAGTCAAAAGTAGAAACAGAACCGAATTAATTGAGGCTATGAAGACCAGAAATAAACAGTCAGCGTCTACTGGCAAATATATTGTAAAAATTGTATCCATACAGACGCGGCTTAAGTTACTCGGCTGCAGATGTCGTTTAGTCTGCATAAGTAAACCTTTTCAGAAGGAGAGTTTGGTGAAGGGAAGCCTGGTTAGCATGCACCCTCACTTTTGATGATTCTAATAAAGATCAAATTAATTCATGGATCAAGAGGTACTCCTCTATCTAGAAACACAATTAAAGAGGAATCATAAAATGGCCGGAAATGTAGAGTCAATAAAATTTCATTGGCTCAGCTCCTTTACATCGCTATGTTTGCAAAGCAGCTGACGTCTCTAAAATCACCACGTTTCGCTGTTTTGTTTTGCATAAGAACACTCATTAAGGAAAATTGTTGCAAACATCGATTGCTAACTACTTCACCAAGGGCACAGATATTTGCACCTGTTGAAAATTCGCTCTGATGAAAGCTGATTTGAAAAACTTCAGTGACAACTGATGGGAGCTAATGTATGGGCAAAAATGGTTTCATAAGTTTTTTCAAACAGACGTGGACATTCGATTCTTGAGATTCCATCCATTCACCAACAAAGCCTTGATGCATGGTAGTTTAATCTCTGATAAATGTGTGCAGTGGTCACAAATGAAATCTCATTTCGTCTGCACTCCAAATAGTGAAAGTTGTTCTTTGTTAAATGAAGTCACCTCAGTGTATATATGGCTTACTAGATGTATAATAATGTTCGCTGGTTAGACTGCCCAGAGCATGTAATACATATGTA